>JARGYO010000406.1:0-367706 GCA_029206835.1 Rana muscosa
CCAGGATATCTGTAAAATAACTATTTATTGTTTGTTGATCCTGAGCTCAACAGGTTAATTGAAAAGGGCTGATGTGTTTAACTTTAACCAACTGTCTGCCTGTTGTAATGTTAATGAATCCCGACTAACTTCTAAAGATCTCCTCTTTGTGGATTGTGATAATTAACTCTGTAATTGTGGGTATTGTAAATTAGCAGACAGACAGTCTGGGAAACGGAAAGGTCATGCATAGTCATTTAAGCCGTAAAGGTATTAGCTAATGAACTCACCTGTTGTCTGCTAAGAGTTGTCAGAATGGTGTGTATTGGGGGCTCATTGTGTAGCCATTGTGTGATGTTGTGGGTGGAGTTGTTCATTTGGACTACAGTATTCTTTAAGTGTATATAAGAGCCTGTTTTTCTCAATAAAGTGTCAGACCTGTTGGAAACCTAACTACAGAGCTGTGTCTCGTGATTAGGGGCGAGTTATCATTATGGATATTGTTTGCCTGACTATGGAGTGTCAGTAGCTGCCTTGTGTTCGGAAAGGGAATATCCTAAACGGCGTTAACCCCTTCCATATTTGGGGGGTGGCGTTACACACGGTATCTCACAAAAGTAAGTACACCCCCTCAGTCACATTTTTGTAAATATTTCTTCTATCTTTTCATGTGACAACACTGAAGAAATGACACTTTGCTACAATGTAAAGTAGTGAGTGTACAGCTTGTATAACAGTGTAAATTTTCTGTCCCCTCAAAATAACTCAACACACAGCCATTAATGTCTAAACCGCTGGCA
This sequence comes from Rana muscosa, assembly GCA_029206835.1. Classification (NCBI taxonomy): domain Eukaryota; kingdom Metazoa; phylum Chordata; class Amphibia; order Anura; family Ranidae; genus Rana; species Rana muscosa. Next base: position 780 of record JARGYO010000406.1, read on the forward strand.
ACAAAAGTGAGTACACCCCCTAAGTGAAAATGTCCAAATTGGGCCCAAAGTGTCAATATTTTGTGTGGCCACCATTATTTTCCAGCACTGCCTTAACCCTCTTGGGCATGGAGGTCACCAGAGCTTCACAGGTTGCCACTGGAGTCCTCTTCCACTCCTCCATGATGACATCACGGAGCTGGTGGATGTTAGAGACCTTGCGCTCCTCCATCTTCCGTTTGGGGATGTCCCACAGATGCTCAATAGGGTTTAGGTCTGGAGACATGCTTGGCCAGTCCATCACCTTTACCCTCAGCTTCTTTAGCAAGGCAGTGGTCGTCTTGGAGGTGTGTTTGGGGTCATTATCATGTTGGAATACTGCCCTGCGGCCCAGTCTCTGAAGGGAGGGGATCATGCTCTGCTTCAGTATGTCACAGTACATGTTGGCATTCATGGTTCCCTCAATGAACTGTAGCTCCCCAGTGCCGGCAGCACTCATGCAGCCCCAGACCATGACACTCCCACCACCATGCTTGACTGTAGACAAGACACACTTGTCTTTGTACTCCTCACCTGGTTGCCGCCACACACACTTGACACCATCTGAACCAAATAAATTTATCTTGGTCTCATCAGACCACAGGACATGGTTCCAGTAATCCATGTCCTTAGTCTGCTTGTCTTCAGCAAACTGTTTGTGGGATTTTCTGGTGCATCATCTTTAGAAGAGGCTTCCTTCTGGGACAATAGCCATGCAGACCAATTTGGTGCAGCGTGCGGCGTATGGTCTGAGCACTGACAGGCTGACCCCACCCCTTCATCCTCTGCAGCAATGCTGGCAGCACTCATACGTCTATTTCCCAAAGACAACCTCTGGATATGACGCTGAGCACGTGCACTCAACTTCTTGGTCGACCATGGCGAGGCCTGTTCTGAGTGGTATCTGTCCTGTTAAACCGCTGTATGGTCTTGGCCACCGTGCTGCAGCTCAGTTTCAGGGTCTTGGCAATCTTCTTATAGCCTAGGCCCTCTTTATGTAGAGCAACATTTCTTTTTTTCAGATCCTCAGAGAATTCTTTGCCATGAAGTGCCATGTTGAACTTCCAGTGACCAGTATGAGGGAGTGAGAGCGATAACACCAAATTTATCATACCTGCTCCCCATTCACACCTGAGACCTTGTAACACTAACGAGTCACATGATACCGGGGAGGGAAAATGGCTAAGTGGGCCCAATTTGGACATTTTCACTTAGGGGTGTACTCACTTTTGTTGCCAGCGGTTTAGACATTAATGGCTGTGTGAGTTATTTTGAGAGGACAGCAAATTTACACTGTTATACAATCTGTACACTCACTACTTTACATTGTAGCAAAGTGTCATTTCTTCAGTGTTGTCACATGAAAAAAATGTGACTGAGGGGGTGTACTTACTTTTGTGAGATATATATATATATATATATATATATATATATATATATATATATATATATATATATATATATATATATATATATTGTTATCTCTAAATTGATGACCTGTAGGGGCCTTTGAAGCATTGCCTATGGAAAATATTGGGTACTGAAGTTTGTCGCGGTTTCAGAGGCGCACACAATTAACCACTTTACAACTCCCTGTTGTAGCTTTACTCCATATACATATACGTGATCCCACACTTACAGGATCACGGGCGCAAATGCACGCCGCCGGTGGCTCGTTCCTGCTGTGATTATGCACAGCGGTAGCCGATCAGCGGGTATGCAGACTCAATGTCCGCCGGCACCCACCCATCCTTCCTTACACAGGCAGATCGGCGGGGTCTATGTAAACAAGGCAGATCGTTTTATAGCAGAAAGTAAAAATATATTTATTTATTTTTTTAATTAAAGATCTTTTTTGTTTATAGCACAAAAAATTAAAACCGCAGAGGGGATAAAATACCACCAAAAGAAATCACTATCTGTGGGAAAAAAAGGACTTAAATTTTATTTGGGTACAGCGTCGCACAACTGCGCAATTGTCAGTTAAAGTAAAGCAGAGACGTTGTTCTATCAGAATACAGTTACCCATCAGAAAGTGATGTTGCGAACACAATTGCACATGCGCTGTGCGTTCCAGCATGGTCGCTATGCGTTTGAATAGGTTTCCTAATGTGACAGAAATGAAGGTGACAGCGGACATCTTCTTACACGCAGGCAAGTCTTCATTTTCACACTTAAGCCTCGTACACACGGTCGGACTTCCATCTGACTTTTCCGGTGGATTTTTGTCCGAACGGAGTTGGTCGGGAACACCCATAGCATACACACCACAGGACTTTTCTGCAAACTTTCCCAAATCTTCTTACAACATCGCATGTTTTTTCTGCTCTTTTCTGCTCTTTACTGCCACCCTTTGGTCAACTTCTGCTATTGTTGGTTGATTTTAACATGATTTGTTTTGTTTAATCGGACAAAAGTCTGATGGTTTTCTGTACACACGGTCGGACTTTGCTCCATCAGACTTTTGTTGGGCAAAAGTTTGTCCGTTTACAGACCCAGTTTGTCCGATGGAGCGTACACACGGTCGGATTGTTGGTCCAACTTGCTCAAAATGAAGTTTGTTGGCCAAAAGTCCGACCGTGTGTACTAGGCTTTAGTCTAGCAGTTAACTCGCCTTATATACTGAAATAGATTAATTCACTGCTGAGCAGTGCGGGGTGTACCAAGATGGCCGTCGCCACCTTCTGCCTGCTTGCCTAGGTATAAGAAGATGTCCTCTGCTGGCTTCCTGTTCTGTCAGATTAGAAACCTATTGGAACACATAGCGGTCATGTTGGAGCGCATGGCGCAGTAGCATTTTGTGCTCAGAACATCACTTCCGTTACATTTTCTGATGGGTCTGGTCATGAAGGGGGGGTAAATCTTCTGGAGGTGAGTGGTTAATATCCTGACCACACCTCCGGACTCTTGCATATAGTGGCCGCCCAGTGCTGCCGGTGTGCCGGTCAGTTTATCGCAATACACAGCCTCATAAGTGAGTATCCATCATAATGTTCAGAATAGAAAGCTCTCATTGGTTAGCCTGGTCACATGGTGATGAGGGCTTTCTATGACAAGCGTTAGGATGGGTGCAGCGTGGTCCAGAGGGGTGAGCGGGATTATTTGAAGCTCTTCTTTCTTTTGGGACTCCTTACAGGAAGAAGAAGCCTCAGAGTTGCTTCTCATTGGTCAGCAGGGTCACATGGCAGTGCCGTCCAATCACCACTTGGCATTATGATTATTAGGATGTATACAGCATGTTCCGGAGGGGTGGGCGGGATATTTGGAGTAAGTTCACCTTTTTCATTTCTCATTATAAGGTGAACTTTCCTTTCATGTGAATTAGGAAATCGTGAGAGTTATAGGGGAGAGTGAAGAAACCGGTGCAGCTCTGTATAGAAACCAATCAGCTTTCAGGTTTCTTTGTCAAACCTTAATTGAAGAAGCTGAAGCTAGAAGCTGATTGGCTGTCACCAGATTTTGCACAATCCAGTTTTAGTAAATCTCCTCCAAAATTGTTATCAATATTTCGGTAATTTCCGGTACTATTTGTATCAATCAAATATATTACCGGATTGTAGAGTTTGCTCGGCCTGAGGAACGATTGTTTGCGATCGGAAACTGTTGGCAAACTTGTAGTAAATCTCCTCTAATGGATCACAAATGATTGTGACTGGGTAGTGGGTTAGGTTCAGGGTTTAGGGGATGGGGGTCAGGGTTACAGGGTAGCAGTTAGGGCTGGAGTTGGGGGGTAAGAGTTAGGATTAGGGGGGTAATTGCATACCTCCCAACTGGCACGGATTCTGCGGGTTTTACCCGCATAGGCTCCTCCTACCCGCAGTCCCGCGAGAGTTACATGTTTCCTGCACAGCAGGAAGCATGAAGAGGAGGAAACATCAACCAGCAGGTAAGCCTCTCTCCCCCCCCCCCCAGATTGTTGTTCAAAACAGTGCTCAAACCCCCCACCGGCGATCGGCGCCCCCCCCCCCCCCCACGATCTACGGTCCCCCACCCCCCACTCAACAACTTTTTTGGGGACGATTTTGTTTTTCATATGCCCCGCGGCAATCTGCCTGTAATTCTGTGTGGTAAGTATCGTGATTCCCCCCCTCCCCCGCAGTGAAAGCTGCACATACACCAGGAAGTTGCTGATTAATATTGGAGGGATTGGAGTCAGTTTGTAAAATAAACTGAAAAAGAGACGAGTAGACGTAAGAGGAAATATTTATTGGAACAGATCTGGTTGGTGATGGTGGTACTTTCTTCCTCTTTCTGGCTCCTGTATTGTCTTCCATTGGTCATCGAGAAACGAGAAGCTGCAGAACAGCTGGGGCTGTTGTTAGAAATCACTGGGCCCCATACAACCTACCTGACAGGGGCCCGCCCAGCATGTGGGTGCATGTCTACTGCCCCGAACACAGACAGTGTGCATTTGGGGTCGCTCACCTGCAGCCGTGTTTGTACAGCCGCTGTGTCTCCATAGACTAATCCTAAATTCACATTAATGCGTGTCAGGGACGCGTGTAAAAATTGCACCCTTTCCTGACACTCATGCCGCGTACACACGGCCGTTTTTCTCGTCGAGAAAAACAAAATTTTTTCCTTTCGACGAGAAAAATGATCGTCTGTGGGCTTTTTGCCTTTTTTTTCGACGAGAAAAACGGCATTAAAAACTACGAGAAAAATTAGAACATGTTCTAATTTTTCTCGTCGTTTTTTTCGACATGTTTCCCGCGGCAGTGTTTCCCATAGAGAAACACTGCCGCGGAGCCCACAGACGGTCGTTTTTCTCGACAAGAGAAAAAACTAAGTGAAAAACGACCGTGTGTGGGGAACAAGCCGTTCCCTCGTTTTTAATGACATTATTCACGGCGGTTTTTTAACCGCCGTGAATAATGATCGTGTGTACGCGGCATCATAGAGACTGGTCCAGCTGCATGAAAAAAACACTTATTCACACAGCCAGAGTACCTGTGAGAATGAGCCCTTAGTTATGTAGGTTTTCTTTAACAATTTCTTTTATTTTATTTTTACATTTTTTTTAAATATCCCATTACATTGCAATACATGTTTAAGCCGGCCAACTGCGTCAAAGTAATCACCCTCTGGCCAGTCCCTACTCTACTCTGCAAAATGCAAATGCTCCAGTATATATAGTGCCCCCTGTGGAATATCCAGTGTATATAGTGCCCCCTGTGGAATATCCAGTGTATATAGTGCCCCCTGTGGAATATCCAGTGGTGTATATAGTGCCCTCTATGGAATATCCAGTGTATATGGTGCCCTACATGGAAAATCCAGTGTATATTATTATTATTATTCTATAGCACCGTCAATTTACATATACATTGTACATTCCCATTGGTCCCTAACCTCAAGGAGCTTACAATCCAAGGTCCCTACCTCACATTCATATACTAGGGCCAATTTAGACAGGAGCCAATTAACCTACCAGCATGTCTTTGAAGTGTGGGAGGAAACCCACGCAGGCACAGGGAGAACATGCAAACTCCAGGCAGGTAGTGTCGTGGTTGGGATTCAAACCAGTGACCCTTTTCACTGCTAGGCGAGAGTGCTACCCACTACACCACTGTGCCGCCCTATATAGTGTAAAGTATATAATGTCCTCTATGGAATATCCAGTGTATATAATGTCCTCTATGGAATATCCAGTGTATATAGTGCTCCTATGGAATATCCTGTGGATATAGTGCCTCTATGGAATATCCAGTGTATATAGTGCTCCTGTGGATATAGTGCCTCTATGGAATATCCAGTGTATATAGTGCTCCTGTGGATATAGTGCCTCTATGGAATATCCAGTGGCTATAGTGCCCCCATGGAATATCCAGTGGCTATAGTGCCCCCATGGAATATCCAGTGGCTATAGTGCCCCCATGGAATATCCAGTGGCTATAGTGCCCCCTTGGAATATCCAGTGGCTATAGTGCCCCCATGGAATATCCAGTGGCTATAGTGCCCCCATGGAATATCCAGTGGCTATAGTGCCCCCATGGAATATCCAGTGGATATAGTGCCCCCATGGAATATCCAGTGGATATAGTGCTTCCATGGAATATCCAGTGTATATAGCGCCCCTATGGAATATCCAGTGGATATAGTGCCCCTATGGAATATCCAGTGGATATAGTGCCAATAGTGTATACATATATGTAACTCATCAGGTGCCAAAGGAATGTGACCACTTGTTAACGTAAAAAAATCTGGTTGAACCCTCTGCTGCATACTGCTAAGCTTTTTAGCAAACTTTTCGCAAAAAACGGGGATTTTTAGTTCACATACATTGCAATGCAAGTTTTATGCTGGTCAACTGTGTCAAAGTAATCCCCCTCTGGCCAGTCCCTACTCTGCTCTGCAAAATGCAGCACGGCGCCCCCTCTATCTATCAATCTATCTATCAGTCAATGATAGTGGTGGCTGGTGGTTTTCTTTTGGGGGGGAGCGGCAAACAATCCCCCCCCCCAGGCTGCCGGTGGAGCAGCACTAGCACAACTGCCCTCCCCCCCACTAACACCCCCAGCAAACCCCCCACCCGCCCATCCTTACCCTGGATGCGAGCGGTGAGAGCAGCGGTCAGGTCTTTATGGAGTGCAGAGCTGATGTGGCCATCTTCCAGCGCGGTCGCCCCTGTCCTTAAGCGTGGCGGGCTCGGGGAAAGGTGCTCCGGTGTCCTCTCCTGAAGCAGCTTCCGCGGTGCGTCTCCTCTCTGCTCCTCCTGGCGCTAGGCGTCCAATAGTGTCGCCTGATGTTTTGGCCAATCGGAAAACGGGTTTCATACCCGCTTCCCGATTGGCCGGGAGAAAAAAATCAGTGTTGCAACAGCGAATATTCATTCGCTGCTGTAACACACCTGGGTGGGATAGGAGCGCATTCTGTGCGACCCGAGCCCACCCTATATTGAAGCCTATTAGAGCCTCTGGCTCTAATCAGGTGCTGCCAAAAAAAAAAAAAAACCCTGGCCGCTGTAATTCATGTGCCCGGTGCCCTGAAAGGGGCCGGACGCATGAATAGGGGATGGCCATGGATAGATTCAAGCTATGCTATGCATGAATCTATCCATTGCATATAGGGGGGTGGTGTGGAGAGAGGGGGCGGCAACCATAATGAGTGGGTCGCCCCTGGTTTATGGCAACAAAGACATCTCTTGTGACTAAACTTACCGTTCCCAGTCACTGGCAGCAAATCTGGTGAGAGGATTCCACCTTGTTTTTTTATGCATTTGTTTTTTTTTTCTAATAGGAAAGTATGACAGTTCTGTTCATGCAGTGCGACTTTGATGCGACTTTACACTCTCTACCACTAAAGTAACATCAAATCACATCAAAGTAGTGCAGGAACCTTTATTATTATTCAGGATTTAGTGTGTCTAAAGTGGCATGTTAGGGTTAACTGTTAGGCCTCGTACACACGGCCGAGATTCTCGACAGGAAAAAACGTTGTTTTTCCTGACGAGAATCTTGTCCCGGCCGAGTGTACACACGTACATTTCAAAAGAACCGCCGTTCTTTTGAATGGCACGAACGCGGTGATGTCATCGACTACGACGAGCGTGCGCTCGTCACATTCGATGCCGTCGCCGCCATCTTGCTACACCCTATGCCTAGGAAGCTACCGCGCATGCGTCAAAGTCATTTCGAGCATGCGCGGGTTTCCACGGCGACAGGTAAGTGTACACACGCTCGGGTGTCTCGTCGAGAAACAGGCCGACGAGATTCTCGTCGAGAGAAAACACCGCAGGTCGTCTTTTTTTCTCGTCGGGGAATCTGGGCAGTTTTCTTAACGAGAAAACTGAAACCAACGTACACACAGCCGGTGTTCTCAGCAAGAAAGCCCTCCCGGCAGTTTTCTTGTCGTTTTTTGCCGAGAAAAACGGTCGTGTGTACGCGGCCTTAGAGTTAGGTTTAACATTCTAACAATTACCCCTAAACTTAATGATTACCTCTAACTTCTCTAAATGTATTTATTACCAGTAACCCTAATGATTACCTCTAAATCTAACCCTAACATGTAACCCTAGCCCTTAACTCTAACACCAGCCTTTAACACTAACATATAACCCTAGCCCTTAACCACTTTGCGCCGGCCATTTGACTATATACTGCCACAAGGTGGCTCTACAATGCCGGGAGGCCATCCTTATACGGCCTCGGCTCCTCCGGCCACTGGGGGGCGCTCGCGCGTGCCCAGCACGTCACTGAGATGCCGATGCGCGTGCCTGGCGGCCGCAATGTCTACCAGCTACCCGCGATCGGCCGTTACACAGACAAGGACGTGGATCTCTGTGTGTAAACACAGAGATCCACGTCCTGTCAGAGAGAGGAGATCGATGCTGTGTCCCTTGTACATAGGGACACAGATCAGTTACCTCCCCCAATCAGTCCCCTCCCCCCCACAGTTAGAATCACTCCCAGGGCACATATTTAACCCCTTCCTCGCGCCCCCTAGTGTTAACCCCTTCCCTGCCAGTCACATTTATACAGTAATCAGTGCATATTTATAGCGCTGTTCGCTGTAAATGTGAATGGTCCCAAAATAGTGTCAAAAGTGTCCGATGTGTCCGCCATTATATCGTAGGCCTGACAAAAATCGCAGATCGCCGCCATTACTAAAAAAAAAAAAAATAATAAAAAAAAAAAAATGTCAGAATTCTATCCCCTATTTTGTGGGCACTATAACTTTTGCGCAAACCAATCACTATACGCTTATTGCGATTTTTTATTTTTTCACCAAAAATATGTAGAAGAATACGTATCGGCCTAAACTGAGAAAAAAAAAAATTGGGATATTTATTATAGCAAAAATCTAAAAATATTGTGTTTTTTTTTTTTAATTGTCGTTCTTTTTTTGTTTATAGCGCAAAAAATAAAAACCGCAGAGGTGATCAAATACCACCAAAAGAAAGCTCTATTTGTGGGGGAAAAAGGTTGTCAGCTTTGTTTGGGAGCCACGTCGCACGACCGCGCAATTGTCATTCAAAGTGTGACAGTGCCGAAAGCTGAAATGGGCAGGAAGGGGGTATATGTGCCCAGTGAGCAAGTTGGTTAACCCCAACCCTAGCCCTTAACCCTAACACCAGCCTTTAAAAGTAGCATATAACACTAGTCCTTAATCCTAACAAAAGCCTTTAACACTAACATATAACACTAGTCCTTAATCCTAACACCAGCCTTTCAAACTAACATATAACCCTAGTCCTTAATCCTAACACCAGCCTTTCAAACTAACATATAACACTAGCCCTTAACCCTAACACCAGCCTTTAACACTAACATATAACACTAGTCCTTAACCCTAACACCAGCCTTTAAAACATATAACCCTAGTCCTCAACTCTAACATATAAACATAACACTTAACTATAATATGACTTTGATGCTACTTTAGTGGCAGAGAGTGTAAAGTCGCATTAAAGTTGCACTCCATGAACAGAACTGTCATACTTTCCTAGGAGCCTTAAAAAAAAAATGCATTACGCATGTTCAAAAATGCGCCAAAAATACGCATCAACCGCACTCTGCATAGACGTGAACCTAGCCTTAAAGTATAAAAGTTCTGCTCATCCTCCTCCTTCCTGTACAACGCTACGGTATAGGTCAGCGCTATAGAAAATGTATAATAATAATGGGTGATTGTACAACGCTACGGTATAGGTCAGTGCTATAGAAAATGTATAATAATAATGGGTGATTGTACAACGCTACGGTATAGGTCAGTGCTATAGAAAATGTATAGTAATAATGAGTGATTGTACAACGCTACGGTATATGTCAGCACTATATGAAGATATAGTAATAATGAGTGATTGTACAACGCTACGGTATAAGTCAGCGCTATAGAAAATGTAAAGTAATAATGAGTGATTGTACAACGCTACAGTATAGGTCAGCGCTATAGAAAATGTAAAGTAATAATGAGTGATTGTACAACGCTACAGTATAGGTCAGCGCTATAGAAAATGTAAAGTAATAATGTGTTTTTGTACAACGCTACGGTATAGGTCAGCGCTATAGAAAATGTATAGTAATAATGAGTGATTGTACAACGCTACGGTATAGGTCAGCGCTATAGAAAATGTATAGTAATAATGGGTGATTGTACAACGCTACGGTATAGGTCAGCGCTATAGAAAATGTATAGTAATAATGTGTTTTTGTACAACGCTACGGTATAAGTCAGCGCTATAGAAAATGTATAGTAATAATGGGTGATTGTACAACGCTACGGTATAGGTCGGCGCTATAGAAAATGTATAGTAATAATGGGTGATTGTACAACGCTACGGTATAGGTCAGCGCTATAGAAAATGTATAGTAATAATGAGTGATTGTACAACGCTACGGTATAGGTCGGCGCTATAGAAAATGTATAATAATAATGGGTGACTGTACAACGCTACGGTATAGGTCAGCGCTATAGAAAATGTATAGTAATAATGAGTGATTGTACAACGCTACGGTATAGGTCAGCGCTATAGAAAATGTATAGTAATAATGGGTGATTGTACAACGCTACGGTATAGGTCAGCGCTATAGAAAATGTATAGTAATAATGGGTGATTGTACAACGCTACGGTATAGGTCAGCGCTATAGAAAATGTATAGTAATAATGTGTTTTTGTACAACGCTACGGTATAGGTCAGCGCTATAGAAAATGTATAGTAATAATGGGTGATTGTACAACGCTACGGTATAAGTCAGCGCTATAGAAAATGTATAGTAATAATGGGTGATTGTACAACGCTACGGTATAGGTCAGCGCTATAGAAAATGTAAAGTAATAATGTGTTATTGTACAACGCTACGGTATAGGTCAGCGCTATAGAAAATGTATAATAATAATGGGTGATTGTACAACGCTACGGTATAGGTCAGCGCTATAGAAAATGTATAGTAATAATGGGTGATTGTACAACGCTACGGTATAAGTCAGCGCTATAGAAAATGTATAGTAATAATGGGTGATTGTACAACGCTACGGTATAGGTCAGCGCTATAGAAAATGTATAGTAATAATGGGTGATTGTACAATGCTACGGTATAAGTCAGCGCTATAGAAAATGTATAGTAATAATGGGTGATTGTACAACGCTACGGTATAGGTCGGCGCTATAGAAAATGTATAGTAATAATGGGTGATTGTACAACGCTACGGTATAGGTCAGCGCTATAGAAAATGTATAATAATAATGGGTGATTGTACAACGCTACGCTATATGTCAGCGCTATAGAAAATGTATAGTAATAATGGGTGATTGTACAACGCTACGGTATAGGTCAGCGCTATAGAAAATGTATAGTAATAATGGGTGATTGTACAACGCTACGGTATAGGTCAGCGCTATAGAAAATGTATAGTAATAATGTGTTTTTGTACAACGCTACGGTATAAGTCAGCGCTATAGAAAATGTATAGTAATAATGGGTGATTGTACAATGCTACGGTATAGGTCAGCGCTATAGAAAATGTATAGTAATAATGTGTTTTTGTACAACGCTACGGTATAGGTCAGCGCTATAGAAAATATAAAGTAATAATGAGTGATTGTACAACGCTACGGTATAGGTCGGCGCTATAGAAAATGTAAAGTAATAATGAGTGATTGTACAACGCTACGGTATATGTCAGCGCTATAGAAAATGTATAGTAATAATGGGTGATTGTACAACGCTACGGTATAGGTCAGCGCTATAGAAAATGTAAAGTAATAATGAGTGATTGTACAACGCTACGGTATATGTCAGCGCTATAGAAAATGTATAGTAATAATGGGTGATTGTACAACGCTACGGTATAGCGCTATATAAAATGTTTAAATTCTAATCTAATCTAATCTAATCAGGGCTTTTATTCTAATGATTGACTGTACAACGCTACATTATATGTCAGTGCTATAGATGCTTTTCTATACCGCTTTACATATATATTGTACCTTCATATCACACCTAGCCACGAAGGGCATTCTAACGATTGACTGTACAATGCTATATGTCAGCGCCTACAGCTGCAGACGCAGTTGCGTTTTACAGCGCTTCACATATATATTGTACATTCACATCACACCTAGCTCTAATGATTGAGTGTACAACGCTACAGTATATGTCAGCACTATATTCGCAGACGCAGTGCTTTTTATATAGCGCTTTACATATATATTGTACCTTCATATCACATTGAATTATATGAACCCTACCAGCATGTCTTTGGAGTGTGGGAGGAAACCGGAGGACCCGGAGGAAACCCACGCAGGCACAGGGAGAACATGCAAACTCCAGGCAGGTTGTGTCGGGGTCGGGATTCGAACCGGCGACCCTTTCCCTTTTCTTACTGCTAGGCGAGAGTGCTAACCACTACACCACTGTGCGGCCCACAGAAGTATCACTTCTTAGATCCCTTTATACACTGGAGGGCATTGCAGGTTCTATAGAGTTATAAATAGCACCTGCAATCCGCCCCTAACCACATGACCACTGGGCACCGAAACCCACTTAATAACCAGACCAATTTTCAGCTTTCGGCGCTCCACATTTTGAATGACAATTACTCAGTCATACAACATCGTACCCAAATGAAATTTTCGCCCTTTTCTTCACACAAATAGAGCTTTCTTTTGGTGGTATTTAATCACTGTTGGGTTTTTTATTTTTTGCGCTATAAAAGAAAAAAAAAGACTGAAAATTCTGTAAAAAAAAAAAATGAATTTTCTCTTACCGTCCATGGACTGACACAGCATCTTCATTCTTTACAAAGTGGGTTATGTTCCTGCTCCTAAGAGAAGACTAGGCAGAATGTTAGATGTTTTAACATACATTCCATTACCAGAGCTGAACAGCCCTGCCCAGGGGGCGGTCCCGCCGAACATAACCCTCCTACCTGCAGCCAGCTGCCTCCGTTTTTTCTGCCTAGCAGAGGAGAGGGCGTGGCTCTCTTCGGAGCCAGTCTCTTGAAGAAATATTTTATTTTTTATTATTTTATTTTTGAGATTTTTCTATCAACAGTTGGCTGGGCAACAGGTTGGGTAGTTCACTATCCTCGTAGTCTTCCCAGTCGGACCATCGAGCGTGCTGATCCTCGCTCAGCGTGAGATCAGTCCACGACATACCCCACGGCTCCAGGGGTGGCCGGTGGGCTTTTTTGCTCCAGGGTCCACATATGACTGAACAGTTCTGCTGTATCTTTCACAGTGGACCGGGCCGACTCAGTACTGCACTGTGATAGGTCTGTCAGGAACACACCAGTGGGTCCTAGCTGGACGGGTAAGTACTGTTTCCCCTGCCTCAGCAGGTGAGTACATACTGTGTGTTCCAATGGTAGGGGGGTTTCCCTGTCCCCCCCCCCCTTGTTTTTGCTACTCTCTGTCACATTACTCTGGCATGCGCTGAGTGGGGGTGCCTGGGGGTCACTCTGACCCAGAGGGGGTCCGTGGGGGTCTGCATTATGTGTGGGGATGCTTTCTGGGTCAGCCTGGGCCTTGTGTTTTTTCTTGCGCCGTGTTTTTAGTTTGTTGTCTGTTACTATTGTAAACTGCATTGGCGGCCATTTTGCAGTGGCCGCACTGTAACGCACTTATAATAGCGGAGGCCATTTTGTTGAAGTCGTGCGCTTTTCTGGTGCTAGTTTGGCCTCTACTGCTGACTTAGAACGGCGCGATTCTCCTCAGTCACCTCACTATTCACTCGCGCTGAGAGCAGGACTCAGGCAGTGGAACCGAGCGGTCCTAACCGGGTTGGTGAGTCCCCTGGGTAACCCCCCACAGTCAGTGCAGCCGGAGGATGGACTTTTCTCTTTATATTGACAAAGTCTCAGAGGGTGCTGTGTATTATGGAGTCAGTGTCACCTGCTTCCCCCTTCATTTCAGAGGCAACAGGCAGTGATACTGCACCTGCGGTCCCTGAGGCCAGCTGTCGGCAGTCCTGGAATCATTTCTTGCCAGGATGGAAGCGGCGGGGGTAAAAAGCGCCCTCTCCCCACACCATCTCCAGGGGAGTGCTCTGATTCAGATATGGGCATTGCTGCGGCACAGGACCCTAGCTCTGAATTTTTGGATATTTTTGACCAGGACATTCCTTGTGAGGAAGACTCCTTATCTGGGTCAGTACATGACAGGACGCTTGTTAGTGAACTCATTGATGCTGTGAGGGACACTCTCAAGCTGGATGCTGCGGCTGAGGAACCTCCGGTGGAGGCAGTCTCTTTTGGTTTATTTAGAGCTAATCCTTCTAAAAAGGTTTTTCCCTATACACCTTTTCTTGACAGATTCATAGACCGGGTTTGGGAAAAACCGCAGAAGACCTTTGCGGTCTCGCAGCGTCTGGCGGTTAGGTACCCCTTTGAGGAGAGCCTGATTAAAAAAAATGGGCCTCTCCTCCCGTTGTCGACCCCCCTGGTCGCCTGGTTGAATAAAGCCACGACTCTCTCGGTTGAGGGGACTCCTGCCTTTAAAAGGACCCTACTGATAGGAGGTCGGAAGTGGTGAGCAGGGCCATGTTCACCATGCTGGGATCCGTGCTACGTCCTATTGTAGCGGTGACCCTGGTGTCTCAGACACTCACAGAATGGGCGAAGGTTTTGCATCAGACTGTGCAGGAGCATAATCTTCCTCCGGATTGCATCGCACTGGCCGACCAAATGGTACAAGGCCTGGTGTATGTGTGCGATGCCACTATGGGTGCTGCCCCCTTAATCTCTAGGGCCTCAGTATCTGCGGTGGTATTGCGTCGCCTTATTTGGTTGAAGTGCTGGTCTGCTGACCTGGCCTCTAAGAAGCTCCTGATGGATTTACCTTTTAAAGGCGGAAGACTATTTGGTGCTTCCCTGGATGACATCATTAAAAATGTCAAGGGAGGTAAGAGCCCCCTTCTTCCTCAGCCTACTAAGGGGAAGGAGCCACGCCGTAAACCGGGCCCTTCTTTTCTTACACAGAAGAGGTTTTTTCGTCAGTCAGAGCCCACGGGAAAATTCTCCCAGACTGACAAGAGTGCGACTGGAGGACAGAAGCGTCCCTAGGTGCGTAAGCCGAACAAGCCGGCAAACAAGCCCGCCACCGCATGAAGTCTTACCCCCGCCCGACTCTGGGGTGGGGTGGGGGGGGAACTTCCCAGGTTTGCGGATCCGTGGACCTCCCGGATTTCCGAACGGTGGGTATAGAAGGTGGTCACCCCGGGGTACAGGATAGAGTTCCTTTCCTGGCCACCAGACAGATTCTTTCCCTCAAATCTCCCTCTCCTTCCAGCGCATCGGGCTGCCCTATTGGGGGCAGTGCAGGACTTGCTGAGGTGCGGGGTAATTTTGCCAGTACCGTCAAAGGAGAGGTTTTAGGGATTTTGTTCAAATCTTTTTGTCCCAAAGAAGGACAGAGTCCGTCCAATTCTCGTTCTCAAGGCCCTAAATGCCGATAGGCGAAGACCACTATCAGTTTGTGGCTCTTCCCTTCGGTTTGGCGTCAGCACCGCAGGTTTTCACCAAGGTGCTTGCCCCGATTCTGGCTTTGCTGAGACAGCGAGGCATTGCTATCGTGGGCTATCTGGACGATCTTCTTCTGGGAGCAGACTCTGGCTCAGAATTAGAGGAAAATGTGTTGATAGCCAGTCAGGCCCTCTGAGAATTCGGTTGGCTGCTGAACATTCAGAAGTCGGTCCTGGTTCCGACTCAGCGTCTGGAGTACCTAGGATTGATCCTGGACTCCTAGGAGGCGAGGGTCTTTCTACCCTTGGAAAAATTACATACTCTTCAATCTGCGGTACAGGTGCTGACGTCCCGCAAATGGTCGTCACTCCTTTTTGCATGAGGGTCCTGGGACTCATGGTGGCTTCCTTCGAGGCTGTACCATATGCCCAATTCCACACTCGAGCCTTACAAAAGGAGATCCTGTCCAGCTGGGACAAGTCTCCATTATCACTGGATCGTCAGATCCAGGTGAGTCATGTCACTGACATGGTGGCTGAGATCCCCGGCCCTTCGGTCAGGGAAGTCGTTCCTTCCTGTCCAGTGGACTGTGATCACGATGGACGCCAGTCTTACGGGCTGGGGCGGAGTCTGGGGAGTTCTAGCAGCCCAAGGGCTTTGGACTCCGGACGAATCCCGTCTGCCGATCAATGTCCTGGAACTCCGGGCAATCAGACTGTGTCTCTCCTCGTGGTCAAAGAGACTACAGGGGCGCTCAGTCAGGATCCAATCGGACAACGCCACAGCGGTGGCTTATGTCAACCATCAGGGGGGGGAACGAGGAGCTCGGCTGCAGCGTGCGAGGTCACTCACATCCAGTAATGGGCGGAAAGAAGCGTGCCGGCTCGGTCGGCCGTTTACATTCCAGGAGTAGACGACTGGCAGGCGGACTATCTGAGCCAACAGATGTTGGACCAGGGGAATTGTCATTACATCCGGAGGTGTTTCAACTCCTTTGCCGGAGGTGGGGCATCCTGGATGTGGACCTACTGGCCTCTAGACTCGATCGCAAGGTGTCGAGATTCGTGGCCAGGTCCAGGGATCCCTGGGCAGACGCATCAGACGCGTTGGTGGCCCTGTGGGGTCGGTATTGGCTGATTTATGCCTATCCTCCACTGAAGTTGCTTCCTCGACTACTTCGCAGGATGGAGGTTGAGGGGATTCCGGTGATCCTCATCGCTCCAGATTGGCCTCGGCGTACCTTGGTACGCCAATCTTGTGCGCCTAGTGGCGGATGTTCCATGGCGACTACCACTGCAGGAGGACCTTCTGTCTCAAGGTCCCATACGTCATCCTGCTTTATAGTCGCTGACTTTAACGGCATGGCTATTGAAAGCCAGGAGCTGAGGGACCGAGGTCTCTCAGATTCGGTCATCTTGACCATGCTGAGGGCACGGAAATCTTCCTCCAGGAAGATGTACTACCGTACCTGGAAGGCCTACATCGCTATGTGCGAGGAGCTGGATTGGCGTCCACGGACGTATTCCGTTTCCAGGATCCTGCTGTTTTTACAGCGTGGTGTGGACCAAAAGCTTGCTTTAAGCACCATTAAGGGTCAGATTTCAGCTTTAGCTGTTTTCTTTCAGTGGCCACTAGCGGGCCGTTCTCTGATTAGTACCTTCATACAGGTGGTCCGCCATGTGCTCCCCCCTATTACACCACCTCTTCCTCCTTGGGATTTGAATTTAGTGCTCTCGGTTCTTCAAGAACCTCCTTTTGAAAACATCAGAGAGATTCCTCTCTTAACTTTATCTCAGAAGGTGGCTTTTCTAGTAGCCATTATTTCTGTCAGAAGGGTTTCTGAATTGGCGGCCTTGTCATGCAAACCGCCATACTTGGTCCTCCATAAGGATAAGGCGGTGCTACGCCCACAGCCTTCTTCTCTCCCGAAGGTGGTCTCGGCCTTCCACCTTAATGAGGACATTGTACTTCCGTCTTTATGTCCTCGTCCATCGCATCCCAGAGAGTTTGCGCTTCACTCTTTAGACGTGGTACGTTCTTTACGGGTGTACCTGTTTGCTACGGCTTAGTTTCGGAAGTCTGACTCGCTGTTTGTGTCTGCGTCTGGTCCAAAACAGGGCCAAGCGGTTTCGTCTGCCACCATTTCTCGGTGGATCAGGCAGACCGTCATACAGGCCTATGCCCTTAAGGGGCGGGCGCCTCCCTTTCCGGTTTCGGCGCATTCAACCAGGGCGATTGGTGCTTCCTGGGCTTTCTGACATCAAGCGTCTGATTCACAAGTGTGCAAGGCGGCGACCTGGTCGTCTGCACATACCTTTTCTAAGTTCTATAAGGTTGATGTGGCTGCGTCTTCTGATGCTTCCTTCGGCCGCAAGGTTTTGCAGGCGGCTGTTTAAAGTTGCAACTCCTCCGTTGAGGAGCTCTGCTTGTTTGGGGTGAAGTTTGGTTTTTACTTGATACTGTTCCCACCCCTCGTTATTTGACACTGCTTTGGGATGTCCCACTTTGTCAAGATTGAAGATGCTGTGTCAGTCCATGGACGGTAAGAGAAAATAGGATTTTTTTGTACTCACCGTAAAATCCTTTTCTCTGACGTCCATGGGACTGACACAGCACCCACCCCTCCCTTTTTTTTAGTTAGTACTGCTTTGATACGAACTGAGGCTGCTGGCTGCAGGAAGGCGGGGCTGTCCTGTTCAGCTCTGGTAATGGAATGTATGTTAAAACATCTAACATTCTGCCTAGTCTTCTCCTATGGGCAGGAACATAACCCAATTTGTCAAGATTAAAGATGCTGTGTCAGTCCATGGACGTCAGAGAAAAGGATTTTACGGTGAGTACAAAAAAATCCTATTTTTCTTTGTTTCTGTTATAAAATTTATAAAATTTGTAATTTTTCTTCATAAATTTTGGCCAAAATTTATACTGCTACATATCTTTGGTAAAAATAAGTACAAATTGGTGTATATTCAGGGCCGCCATCAGGGGGGTACAGGCAGTACACCTGTAAGGGGCCCGGATGGCAACCCCCCCTTTTTTTTGTAAGGAGCCCAGAGGTCCCCAGGGCCCCGGATGGCAACCCCCCTTCTTTTTAAAACAAAATATTTTTTATAATTTTTTTTCTTTTTCTTTGTAAGGGGCCCAGAGGTCCCCAGATGACCCCCCCCCCTTTTCTTTTTTTTTTTTGTTCTTTCGTACGTCAGCACCCAAAGCCCCCCCCGACCGCAACAATTTGCGGCGGCAGCACCCCCCCGCTTCTGAATTCGTGGCACCCCCCCCCCCGCACTTCTCAATTCGCGGCTGCCCCCACTTCTCAAATTGCGGCGACTCTCCTTTGCTCCAGGGGGCCCATGCCTGAAGCTGTGTAAGGGGCTTCTTTGAGAAAGTTATAGAGTCCACAAGCTATGGTGCCAATCTCTGAAAATTTATCACACCTGAAGTACTGACGGCCTATCTCATTTCTTGAGACCCTAACATGCCAGAAAAGTACAAATACCCCCCAAATGACCCCTTTTTGGAAAGAAGACATTCCAAGGTATTTAGAAAAGAGGCATGGTGAGTTTTTTGAAGTTGTCATTTTTTCCCCACAATTCTTTGCAAAATCAAGATTTTTTTTTCTTTTTTTTTCACAAAATTGTCATATTAGCAGGTTATTTCTCACACACAGCATATACATACCACAAATGACACCCCAAAACACATTTTGCTATTACTCCTGAGTATGGTGATACCACATGTGTGACACTTTTACACAGCGTGGCCACATACAGAGGCCCAACATGTAGGGAGCACCTTCAGGTGTTCTGGAGCACCCAGGCCAATTCTGACATTTCTCTCCTACATGTAAAAATCATTTATTTGCTAGAAAATTACATAGAACCCCAAAACATTATGTAGCGGGGTGTTCCCCTTTAATGCAGAGACAAGAAGTTCCAGGTGAGAGGTGAGTCGGAAGTAGAGAAGAGACATTACTGGAAGTGAAAGCAGAGGAGAGAGACTACATTACCCAGAACCCCATTCGGCAATGTTTCCACCACAGAGACTCATGGGAGGGGTTATAAAAGGAGGAGGCGAGGCTGGGCTCGGTCTCTTTGGGACACGAGACTTCTGTGACTGATCCTCCTGTGCGGATGTGCCGAAATGCAGGGCCTGAAGCCTAAGGGCTTGCGCAGCACCAAAGAGCCTTCCATCCCACTGCGAGCCTGGGTGGCATCTGACGTCGCTTACCTACAGCCTTGGTTGGATCAGGGACCCGATCACTGGAGACACTGTGTGTGTGTGTGAGACACAGTCAGTGGAAGTTCCCGGACTGGGACCGCGTCCGGATGGGTGAGAGGGCGTATGCCCAGACCATATACTGTTGTTGCTAATGTGCCTATAGACTGCCGTGGCCCACAAGTTATTTCTGATACTCTCACTGAAGAACCTAATCAGAGCTGAACTCAGAGTTCACATAGTAAAGTGTTTATTTCATCCCTACCTTCCCATTGGATTACAAATGGTATTCTGTTAATGTGCACCATCTTTAAAGACTTGCCGGTGAAGAAAACCATCATCCCCTATAGACTGAGTTGTAGATATCTGAGCCAGGCCTGGCCAGCTAGTTAGTTCATTTAGTCACTGCGCCACAGGGCGCCTAGTTAACGGTAGCCCACGCGGCATACCTTTACTGTTCATTTTAAATGCATAGTGTGTTATTGCTGCAGGGCTCTGCACTTTATTATCTGTGAACTGTTATCACTGTTAACCTTTCTTACTAAAAGCCTAAGTAAATTTGATACCCTTTTTCATTATTGTCTTGGTGTCTGGGTTTACTCATACAGTATAAGAATATATACAGGTGAAACTCGAAAAATTAGAATATCGGGCAAAAGTTCATTTATTTCACAAATGCAACTTAAAAGGTGAAACTAATATATGAGATAGACTCATTACATGCAAAGCAAGATAGTTCAAGTCGTGATTTGTCATAAATGTGATGATTATGGCTTACAGCTCATGAAAACCCCAAATCCACAATCTCAGAAAATTAGAATATTGTGAAAAGGTGCAATATTCTGGGCTCAAAGTATCCCACGCTAATCATCTAATTAAGCCATAACACCTGCAAAGGGTTCCTGAGCCTTTAAATGGTTTCTCAGTCTGGTTCAGTAGGAATCACAATCATGGGAAAGACTGCAGAAAACCAGCATTGACACTCTCCATAAGGAGGGAAAGCCTCAAAAGGTAATTGCAAAAGAAGTTGGATGTTCCCAAAGTGCTGTATCAAAGCACATTAATAGAAAGTTATGTGGAAGGGAAAAGTGTGGAAGAAAAATGTGCACAAGCAGCAGGGATGACCGCAGCCTGGAGAGGATTGTCAGGAAAAGGCCATTCAAAAGTCTTGGGGACTTTCACAAGGAGTGGACTGAGGCTGGAGTCAGTGCATCAAGAGCCACCACACACAGGCGGATCCTGGACATGGGCTTCAAATGTCGTATTCCTCTTGTCAAGCCGCTCCTGAACAACAAACAACGTCAGAAGCCTCTTACCTGGGCTAAAGAAAAACAGACCTGGTCTGTTGCTCAGTGGTACAAAGTCCTCTTTTCTGATGATAGCAAATTTTGCATCTTATCTGGAAACCAAGGACCCAGAGTATGGAGGAAGAATGGAGAGGCACACACTGCAAGATGCTTTAAGTCCAGTGTGAAGTTTCCACAGTCTGTGTTGGTTTGGGGAGCAATGTCATCTGCTGGTGTTGGTCTACTGTGCTTCATTAAGTCCAGGGTCAACACAGCCGTCTACCAAGAGATTTTGGAGCACTTCATGCTTCCTTCCGCAGACGAACTCTATGGGGATGCTGACTTAATTTTCCAGCAGGACTTGGCACCTGCCCACACTGCCAAAAGCACCAAAACCTGGTTCAATGACCGTGGGATTACTGTGCTTGATTGGCCAGCAAACTCGCCTGACCTGAACCCCATAGAGAATCTATGATAGAGAATCTATGGGGCATTGCCAAGAGAAAGATGAGAGACATGAGACCGAACAATGCAGAAGAGCTGAAGGCCGCTATTGAAGCATCCTGGTCTTCCATAACACCTCAGCAGTGCCACAGGCTGATAGCTTCCATGCCACGCCGAATTGAGGCAGTAATTGTTGCAAAAGGGGCCCAAACCAAGTATTGAGTACATATGCATGCTTCTACTTTTCAGAGGTCCGATATTGTTCTATGTACAATCCTTGTTTTATTGATTGCATGTAATATTCTAATTTTGTGAGATTGCGGATTTGGGGTTTTCATGAGCTGTAAACCATAATCATCACAATTATGACAAATCACAGCTTGAACTATCTTGCTTTGCATGTAATGAGTCTATCTTATATATTAGTTTCAGCTTTTAAGTTGCATTAGTGAAATAAATGAACTTTTGCACAATATTCTAATTTTTCGAGTTTCACCTATATATTGCAGTCAATCCTAACTGTGCCAGTAGGGGGTCGAGTACGTTGCTGGGGGTTGGCGGAGCTGTTTTCAGGGCCCAAACTAAACTTGCGGCCTTCTTAGTTGAAGGTATCGCTACAATTATTAATGGGTTTTTTTTTTAGCAAAGACCCTAGAGAATACAATGGCGGTTGTTGCAACTTTTTATCTCGCATGGTATTTGCGCAGCAATTTTTTTTAACGCGTTTGTTTTTAAAAAAAAACAGTTTTGTGCTTAAAAAAAGAAAAACAGATAAGTTAGCCCAATGTTTTTGCATAATGTGAAAGATGAAGTTACGCCGAGTAAATAGATAGCCAACATGTCACCCTTCAAAAATTGCACACGCTTGTGGAATGGCGCCAAACTTCGCTACTTAAAAATCCCCATATGCGACGCTTACATTTTTTTTACTGGTTACATGTTTTTAGTTACAGAGGAGGTCTAGTGCCAAAATTATTGCTCTCGCTCTAACGTTCGCAGCAATACCGCACATGTGTGGTTTGAACACCGTTTTCATATGTGGGCGGGACTTATGTATGCGTTTGCTTCTGTATGCCAGCACACGGGGACAGGGGCGCTTTAAAAAAATTTTTTTTTTTCTTTATTGTTCATTTTACTTTATTTCTTTTGGTTTGACACATTTTTCCCCCAAAAATAATTTTTTTGATCACTTTTATTCCTATTACAAGGAATGTAAACATCCCTTGTAATAGGAATATGGCATGACAGGTCCTCTTTACAGTGAGATATGGGGGTCAATAGGAGCCCACATCTCACCTCTAGGCTGGGAAGCCTGAAATAATAATAAAAAAAATGATCCTGGCTTTGATCGTAGCGGTGAGTCGGTAGAAGCACCAGAGGGCGGTGGGAGGGGGGTGTCCACTATTGCCTCCCGTAAGAATGATCAAGCGGCGGAACAGCCGCTATGATTGTTCTTATGGTGTAGGGAATCGCTGGCTGAAAAAGCTGATATCTGAATGATGCCTGTAGCTGCACCCATCATTCAGATATCCCCGCACAAAATCAAGGACGTCATTTGACGGCCGGCGGGCGGTAAGTGGTTAAAACTTATTTTTTTTTAACAAAGTTGTCAATTTATAATAATATTTCTAACACATAACATGTACATACCAAAAATGACACCCCAAAATAGATTCTCCTACTCCTCCTGAGTACGGCGATACCACATGTGTGAGACTTCCACAGCCTGGCCACATACAGAGGCCGAGTGTGGCTGGGTATCGCCGAGTGTGGCTGGGTATCGCCGAGTGTGGCTGGGTATTGCAGGGATGGCTGAGCAGGGATGGATCTCTCTCTCTCCTCTCACACTGTACCGATCGGTACAGAGAGGGGAGAGAGGAACCGGCGTCATGTCATGACGCCGGTTTGTTTACAAGTGATCGCTCCGTCATTTGACGGAGCGATCACGTGGTAAACGGCCGCTATTAGCGGCTATTTACTGTGATCCGTGATGCGCCGGGTCCTCTGGGGGGGGGGGGTAGCGCGATTCTGGGAGGATGTTATATAACGCCCTCTCAGAGTTAAGGAACCGCCTTGTAGCCGTTATTCGGCTATGGGCGCTGATTAAGTGGTTAAAAACCTGCTCCATTGTCTCCAGTGTGAAAGCCCAAGGGCTTTCACACTGGAGCGTTGCGCTAGCAGGATGGTAAAAAAAAGTCCTGCTAGCCGCATCTTTGGAGCGGTGAAGCAGCGGTGTGTTTACCACTGCTCCACTGCTCCTGCCCATTGAAATCAATGGGAAAGCGCGGCTATACCCTTTCACGGCCACTAGTGGGGGTTAAATGCGCCCCGCTAGCGGCCGAAATGCGCCGCAAATCCGCCCATAGCGTCGGCGGTAAAAATGGCGGCGTTTTACCGCCGACGTTATGGGCACCTCAGTGTGAAAGGGCTCTTAGTGATCACTTTTCTCTGCAGAGTATCTCTCCTCTCTACTGATCCCTTGTCCCGGCAGAATATCACTCCTCTGTATACTGATCACTTCTCTGTATACCGATCACTTCTCCCTGCAGAGTATCACTCCTCTGTATACCGATCACTTCTCCCTGCAGAGTATCACTCCCAGTGCAAAACAGCAAAGTCTGTATGGTTCTCTCGCCATCTTGTGGCTATTTGTCAACAGTGCAGCCTACAACATAGAGCCGTATAATATGCATTGCTGCACTGAACAGCTGATCCAAAATGATCTCCATGCTATGTCACCCGAAATGTGCTCCACCCCCACAGGTAAGAATAAACTCCTTACCAGAAATATGTGACCCTTGCAGGTCAAAAACGCATCAATGCATAACTATCCACAAAGGAATGACTCTCAGCAGGCAAATCAAATGTGAAGATCAACCACACAAATGCGTCTCCACCTCTCCACATTAATGTGACCCGATGGTATTCTCACAGGCATATATGGACCATGATACAAAGAGAGGAAGGGCAAACTTCCCCAGTGATGACGTCTCATATGACGAAATATACGTTGGGCGGAAGGAGATAGAGATGTCATCAGTACGCCCGCCGGGGTGACAGACGCTGTTTTTTTTCTGAATGCTTATTTTACTGCTCCTGTTAGTATCATTTTTTTTTTCTACAATAAACCGTTTTTAAAAGGTCCCCCTATCACATCAGAGATCCCCCCTATCACATCAGAGATCCCCCCTATCACATCAGAGATCCCCCCAATCACATCAGAGATCCCCCCATTACATCAGAGATCCCCCATCACTTCAGGAGTTCCCCATTACTTCAGTGACCCCCCCCCCCCTCATCATATCTGAGATCTCCCATCACATCAGAGATCCACTCATCATATCAAAAGACCTCTCATTATCATCAGAGAACCCCCATCATATCAAAATGACCCCCTATCACATCAGTGGACCCCCCAACACATTAGAGATTCCCCCTTTAAATCATAGGACCCCCATTACATCAGAGGTCCCTCCAACACATCAGAGGCCCCCCCCCCATCACAGGTCCCCCTATACATTAGAGGTCTCCCCATCACTTTAGAGGTCCCCATCACATCAAAGATCCCCCCCATCACACCAGAGGTCCCCCCATCACATGAGAGATCCCCCCATCACATCAGAGGACCCCCCATCACTCCAGAGAACCCCACATCCCAGAGGTCCCCCATCACATAAGTGAACCCCCCATCACATCAGAGATCCCCCCATCACATCAGAGATCCCCCCCATCACATCAGAGATCCCCCCATCACATCAGAGATTCCCCCCATCACATCAGAGATCCCCCCCATCACATCAGAGATCCCCCCCATCACATCAGAGATCCCCCCCCATCACATCAGAGATCCCCCCCCATCACATCAGAGATCCCCCCCCATCACATCAGAGATCCCCCCCCATCACATCAGAGATCCCCCCCCATCACATCAGAGATCCCCCCCATCACATCAGAGGTCCCCCCATCACATCAGAGATCCCCCCATCACATCAGAGATCCCCCCCCCCCATCACATCAGAGGTCCCCCCATCACATCAGAGGACCTCCCATCTCACCCTGTGTGATGAATAATCAGAATCAGCAATGGAACCTTCAGTCTATGTAGGGAATGAGATCTCTGATATTGGATGATGTCACCAACACTCACCGTCACATCAGTTCTCCATTCTTATACTGACTGAGGATTGTAATATTCCTCTTCTTTCATTCTGTATAATAGTTTTGCCGCGTACACACAAATGTTCGATAAACAAAAACAGAAACCGCTCAGGTGTAGATGTCCTCCAGGTGACTATCTCCTCCCAACAGCCAAGGGTGCAGGCAATGCAATTTCAGGCAAAACAAAAGATCAAGTCTTCTGGACAGCAGCACTCCAATAAAAAGCCTTTATTATGTAAAATCTTCAAAAATCCAAATACAGCACAGCAAGTCACAAAATTCTGGTTAGAGCTGACTAGTTTCACACTTTCTTAGTGTTTAATCATAGCTGCCTAATGCACAAATGATTCCCATGATATACCCCAAAAAAAGGTCATATGACCCAACCACAAGTGTAGGTGATTAAGTGCTGACAAGTGTTAATTGAAAGTTGATTGCATGCTGACTAACCTGTGTCCAAGAAATAAATGTTTTCTAAAACAAATGTTCGATGGGAGCTTGTTGTCGGAAATTCTGACTGTGTGTAGGCTCCATCGGACATTTGCTGTCGGAATTTCCGCCAACAAAAATTTGAGAGCTGTTTCTCAAATTTTCCGACAAAGCTTGTTGTGGGAAATTCCGACCGCGTGTACACAATTTTGACGCACAAAACGCATGCTCGGAATCAAGCAGAAGAGCCGCACTAGCTATCAAAAATCATTGTTCTCGGCTCGTCGAACGTGTTGTACGTCACCGCGTTCTTGAATTTTCAACAACATTTGTGTGACCGTGTGTATGCAGCACAAGTTTGAGCCAACATTCCATCGGAAAAAAAAAACACGGTTTTGTTGTCAGAATGTCCGATCGTGTGTACGCGGCATTTGTGTGGCGGTACATTGGTGGTTCAGGGATTTGGCACTTTGCTGTCATATTTCCCTTTTCTTATCACACGCTGCGGTGTCGGGGGGAATCCAAATGACACCCTGCGGGGAATTTAAATAGAGGCTGGAGGGAAACCCAACTGGAACCCCCGGGGGGGAAACCCAAATAGCAGCCCGGGGGAACCCAAATGGCATCCCAGGTGTGAACCCAAATGGCACCCCAGCGGGTAACCCAAATGGCACCCTGGCAAATCCAAATGGTTCCCTGGGTGAAACCAAACATTCACCTTGGCAAAACCAAATGGCACCTCATGGGGGAACCCAAATAGCAGCCCAGTGGGATCCCAAATGGCAGACTGGCAGTGAGCCCAAATGGCACCCCAGGAGTGAGCCCAAATGGCACCCAAGGGGATAACCCAAATGGCAGACCAGGGGTGAACCCAAATGGTACCCCAGCGGGTAACCCAAATGGCAGACCAGGGGTGAACCCAAATGGCACCCCAGGGGGTAACCCAAATGGCAGACCAGGGTTGAACCCAAATGGCAGACCAGCGGGTGAACCCAAATGGCAGACCAGGGGTGAACCCAAATGGCACCCTGGCAAATCCAAATGGTACCCTGGGTGAACCCAAACATTCACCTGGGCAAAACCAAATGGCACCTCATGGGGGATCCCAAATGGCAGACTGGCAGTGAGCCCAAATGGCACCCGAGGGGATAGCCCAAATGGCAGACTGGGGGTGAACCCAAATCGCCACCCCAGGCAAACCAAAATGGCACCCTAGGGGGAAAAAAATGTCAGCCCTGGTGGAACCCAAAGGGCTCCCCGGGCAGAACAATAATTGCAGCCCAGGGGGGATCCCAAGTTGGATTCCGGGGAAAACCCAAATGGCAACCCGTGGAGAACCCAAATGGCAGCCTGGAGGGAACCCTAATGGCACCCTGGGTGATCACAAATGGCAGCCCCCGGGGGGAGGGGGGACTCAAAAGACATCTCGTATGAGAGACGCTGGCTGAGACTATTAGATAACACCACTCCATATGGAAATCATTTTGATTTAAATCCCAACTCCACCCAGAAGTAGATGTGAGGAGAGCATTTAGTAGATTACATCTGTACTGGAGACTTAGCTTGCGTTGCACTAGTCGTCATGGTGACGATAGGCCGGCCGGGATTGGCTGAGGTTAGTCACATGATGACGCACCGCTGAGCTGAGGCGAGGAGACGGGCGTAACAGCTTCATAAGCTGCTGGAAGTTCCTCTACGTTGGGCAGAACTACGCAGTGATGTGCTGCTTTAGTCACATGTCCACCTCAGGATTAAGTCATATGGATTAAGACAGGAGATTCCAGCAATGAATTCGTAATGAGGGGGATTATAAATATGACGCACTAAGATGCCCCTGGATACGCTGAGGAAGTCCCGCCCCTGGGACGATACGCGTGCGTGTGGAAGGGACCACCGAGTGACGTCATTTGTTTGAAATCCCCCTTTTATCCTTAGCACTGGGTATAGTGCTTTTAAAATGTGAGTGTCTTTCTTATGAATAAATGTAACTATATTTATGAAATCAGAGAGCACTATGTCTTGTCCTATTCATTTTACATGATTACGCTGACCAACAAGTGTATGGGATACACTCACCGCAATTCTATTAGAAGTGTGACACAATTATCTAGGTGTCGTGGAGACAACTGAATACACCGGATTTTATCCCTGTGGGGAATTGTGCATTTGGTCATCTGTTAATTCAGAGACCCATGATTTGAGGTGAGCGGCCTGTGTTACTGGTGAAGGAAGCCCTATTAGGACACACATGAACTTATTATCAGCACTTTGAATCACTCCTGAGGACCCATCCCTGGTGTTTTGTCTTCCTGTTTGCTTTAGGCCTGGTTCACACTTGTCCGACAAACGCTCCGACATTAGGAGCTCATGTCGCATGACGTGTGAAAATCAATGAATCCCTATGAGAGCCGTCTTAAGGCTGGGTTCACACTAGTGCGACACGACATCTGTCCTACTTTGGATCCGACTTTGCCCTGCGACATGAAGCCGACATATGTCCGACTTTCAATGAATGGGTAGGGGTACGATGTACCCCATACTCATTCACATAGGGTGGGGGGGCTGGGATCCGGGGGCCCCCTTATTGAAGGGGGCTTCCGGATTCCGATAAGCCCCCCGACAACCAACGGCCAGGGTTGTCGGGAAGAGGCCCTGTCCTCATCAACATGGGGGCAGGGTGCTCTGGGGTGG
The DNA here is from genome assembly GCA_029206835.1 of Rana muscosa. Classification (NCBI taxonomy): domain Eukaryota; kingdom Metazoa; phylum Chordata; class Amphibia; order Anura; family Ranidae; genus Rana; species Rana muscosa. The sequence continues at coordinate 29,424 of JARGYO010000406.1, forward strand.
GGGGGCCGCAGGTCGCCCCCCTGCCCCAGAGCACCAAACCCCCCCATGTTGAGGGCATGCGGCCTGGTATGGTTCAGGAGGAAGGGGGGGGCCGCTCTCTCGTCCCCCCCTCTTCCCCTGCGGCCTGCCAGGTTGCGTGCTCGGATAAGGGTCTGGTTTGGATTTTGAGGGGACCCTGTCAGGGAAACATTCAACCCAGCCGTACCAGTCAGCGCCCAGTGCGCACGCGCGGTGTAACGACGCTTCGGCGCATGCGTGCGCACGGATCAGTACTCCGGCATTCACGGGTGCGCGCGCCGACGCAACGCCGCGTGCACGTGCGCACTGCGGCGCCAATCAGATTACAGGCGGGTATATTTAAAGAGGCACAAATCCACTGACAGGTTGCTGGTTTGTTGTCAACTTTCCTGTGAATCCTGTTTCCTGAAAACCTGTTTGAAAACCCTGTTGTGACCCGGATCGGCCTAACTACCTCTCTCATCTCTCCTGGACCCGACCTTCTGCTTGTTTTACGGACTTCTGCCTTCTACCTGTGTTTGACCCTTGGCTTGTGACCCAGATCTGCTGTCTTCTCCAGCCCTTGACCCCCTCTGCTTACACTTGGATCCTCCTTGTAATCCTCAACTCTGATCTGATCCCTATACCTATCTGGACTCTTCCATCAGCAGCTTTAAAACCCTGGATCTGCATCTCCAGCCGTGACGGGTTTCCTACAACCCCTGCTGAATCTGATTATCTGGACTGTTACCACTAAGTTCCAGTTTAACCCTGCCACCGCCTGGTGTCTAACCTCCAGCACCTTCACGGACTTCTCAAGCTATCTCGGCCTGCTTTTTCAAGTCTACTCCACCTGCTGGTCACCAGTGCCTCTTCTCGCCATTCTCTCCCTGTCTCACTTCCAGGGGGCGGAGTGCGTCAAGTTGCAAGGGTGAACCGCTCTCGGCATCTCGGCCTCGGTAAGTACCTAACGTGATAGTACAAACCAGCCAGATGTCTGAGGCCGACAGAGCGTGTTCCCCGTTCGAGAACCTCTGCCAGCAGGTGTCCGCACTGACCGACGCAGTTCAAAAATTACAAGAGGGATATACCCAGATGGATGGCCGCCTGCAGCAACTCCCCGGGTCTTTAGGTCTAGCATCCCCAGTCGCCACCGTCACCAATGCTGCCGCCACCTTACAAGCCACAGTGAGCCCCACTGTACTGATGACCACCCCTGAACCCAGGGTCCCCATGCCGGAACGGTTCTCGGGCATCCGCAAGAAATACCGGGCGTTCAAAAACGCTTGCTCCCTTTACCTCGCTCTTCAGCCCAGGACTTTTTCTTCTGAGGTGGTAAAGGTAGGATTCGTCATTTCTCTCTTGACCGATGAACCACAAGCCTGGGCCCACAATTTGATGGAGCAAAGTAGCCCTGTATAGAAAAGCCCGGAGCAAGGAATGCAATGAATGGGTGGAGGGCGAACATGACTAGGGAAACAGGGACTTATGTGAAGGATTAGGGGATTGGTGGGGTAGGGCTGAGGAAGAGGGGATAAGATTGGTGGGTTAATTTGGGTGGGAGGGGGCATTGAGTGTATAAAGGAAGACTCCGCCCCCTCCCTGGATAACATTCGGCGCTGAGAAAGTTCAGGATGGCAGACTTGGAGCAGCTCCTGGCCCAATTGCGGGCAGAAACAGCAGCGCGAGGCCCACAGTGGGCCCAGGAACATTTAGGGCCTTTGCTCGGGCGTCCGGTGGAGGAAGAGGTTAATGGGGGGAGAGTGTCAGCGCGAGCTCGGCAGTCAAAACCGCCGGAGCGCTTCTCTCCTGACCTCTCCTCCGGAGCTCGCAGACACATTGGGAATCTCCATTCGCGGGCCCCTTCGGGTCCTCCCATGAAGCGAGCTGCTGTCGCCGGGTTGGACGCCGGAAGGAATCCCCGGCAGAGTCGGAGCTCCGTGGGCGGCCGTTCCGGGATTTCCGGAGCGGCCACCGGGCCCGCACGGCGATGGGAGTCGGAAGCAGCGGGCCCCGCCCCCAGAGTGATGTCACCGGGGACGGCGCCTCGGCGGGGGAGATCCAGTGTGGCGGTGGCTGGGCCTTCCACTGCGGCGGCCGGGGACCTTGCGGCGGAGGAGCAGAGGGAAGAGGCAGCGGACGTAGGCGACAGGGCTGGACGGAGCCCCCCCGGCCTGGGCAAGGCAACGAAAAAATCGGTGGGCGGGTCCAGAACACGAAGAAGGAGTCGGTGTGGAGCGGGACCCTCGGCATCCAGGGATCCTTCTCCTGGAGGGCTTGCATCGGGAGCGGAAGGGGAGGAGCAACGGTCGGACGGTGCAGGATCGGAATCAGAGGCGGAACGTGAGCCTCTCGGAAGGTCAGCATCGATGGAGGCGGGACGGTCGGCTGGTGGGTCGCTTCCTAGGCAGCCCGGTAAGTTTGTTTTTCCTTTATCTTCACTGGGTCAGTCACAGGTGTGGGGTGCTGGGGGCTGCAGTGGTAGGGGTGATGCTGGGACGTCCGGGTGGGGGTACTCGGCTGGGGATGGTGATTTGGCAGACCGGGGTCAGAGGTCGGTGGTAGGGATGGATACAAGTATGAGGGGGTTTTTAGCAGGGATCAAGGAATTGGTGGACAGGTTTGAAAATTCAGCAGGTGGGGCGCCATGCCCGTCAGAGGCATAGGTTCCCCCGGTGGGGGGGGGTGGCAGGAGCGGGGTGGCAGGGGCAGCGGTGGTGGTGCCACAGCAGGGGGGGACGGAAAGTCCTCCGGTAAGGAAGGAGGGGGTTGATACGCCCGCGGCAGTGGGGGAGACGGGCAGGCAGGACCTGGTAAGGTTGGCTGACGCGGCGATGTGCGAGGTCTATATCTGTTTTGAGGGACCGTTGGGAGCGCATTTAAAGGTGGAGGTACGGGACAAGATTTGGAAAGGTGAGTATGTGGAGATATTTTCACTGCTGCCGTTGGGGAAGTTCAACTTGGACAGAGTCAAGCCGGATGACTCCAAGAAGGAAGATGAGGAGAAGCGTAGGTATCGACTTATCCCTCGGACATTTACAAATTGGCTGCAGGCATTTGGCATTTTGGCAAGTGTGATAGGGGTAAAGAAGCCGGAGTTCTGCTCTGCTCTGTTTTGCTACCAGGATGCGATAGGGGAAGCATACAGAACCTTCGGGGGCACGGCTTGGTTGAGGTACGATGAGCAGTTTCGCCAAAGGATGGCGATGCGGCCGGAGTTGAGATGGGACCACAAAGACATTAGTTTGTGGATGCGATTGATGACTTCGGCGAGGGCCCCGAACCAGTTTTTTCAGGGGGGGGGGCGGTGGATCGTCTTCCCCTGGACAACCGGCCGGTAAGGCAAAAGGGGTTTGTTGGCAGTTTAATTTGGGTACATGCAAGTTTGGAGGAACGTGCCGTTTCAAACATGAGTGTTCCGGATGCGGGGGTACCCACCCCTCGTCTAGATGCTTTAAGCAAGGGAAGAACCGTTCCGGAGAACTTACGAATAAGAGGGAAGACGCCGGTGATGGTGGAAAGGATGCGGCCGTTTCTAGGTAGGTATCCGGACAAGGAGGCTGCGCGGTTGTTGGAAAGGGGGTTTGCGGAGGGTTTTCGTATTCCATGCTCGTTGAGGGAGGTTCCCCCTGTGCCGCGCAATTTGCGATCGGCGTTGCTACATGGCGACGTAGTTTCGGAGAAACTGCGAAAGGAAGTGGCGTTGGGCCGCATGAGCGGCCCATTTACAGTTCCCCCGTTAAAGGATTTGGTGGTCTCTCCGCTGGGAGTGGTGCCAAAAAAGGAGCCGAATAAATTTCGGCTCATTCACCACCTTTCTTAAAGGGGGGTCGGTTAATGACGCCATTGAGCCGGATGCTTGCACGGTGAGTTACACATCATTCGATGCAGCAGTGGTTTGGGTCCGGCATTATGGAAAGGGGGCTCTCATGGCAAAATCAGATGTGGAGGCGGCCTTTCGGCTTCTTCCGGTGCACCCGGATAGTTTTCGATTATTGGGGTGTCACTGGAACGGGGAGTTTTATGTGGACCAGTGCCTGCCTATGGGCTGTTCCATATCGTGTGCATTATTTGAGGAGTTTAGCTCCTTTCTGGAATGGGTGGTCAGGGACGTGGCAGGGGTAAATTCGGTCATACACTATCTGGATGACTTCCTCTGCGCGGGCCCGGCTTCATCCAGGGATTGTGCGATTCTGTTAGCAACGCTGGAGCACATGGCGGATCGTTTTGGCGTCCCATTGGCGCCGGACAAGACGGAGGGGCCAAGAACGGTCATTACGTTTTTGGGGATAACGCTGGATTCAGAAGCCATGGAATGCCGTTTACCGGAAGATAAGCTTGCGGATCTGAAAAAAGAACTTAAGCTGATGTTGGGTTTGCGCAAAGTACAGCTGCGAACGCTGCAATCTTTATTGGGGAAGCTGAATTTCGCCTGTCGCATTTTGCCGATGGGGAGAGCGTTTTGCCGACGGTTGTCGGCAAGTACGGCGGGGGTGCAGTCGCCTCGACATTTTGTTAGGCTGGTACGTTCACACAGGTCTGATCTGCAGGTCTGGCATACATTCTTGGAGTCCTTCAATAGTAGGGCATTATGGATGTCGGGCCCGGTCAGCAACTTTGATATGGATTTGTTCACAGACGCTGCGGACTCAGCAGGTTTTGGGGCTTTTTTCCAAGGCCGATGGAGTGCGGGTTCGTGGCCACAGAGTTGGGTGGAGGCAGGCTTCATAAAGAATATGTTGCTGCTGGAACTGTTTCCAGTAGTATTGGCAGTGGAACTATGGGGCGAGGCTTTCCGGGATCGGAAGGTGCGTTTTCACATCGACAACATGGGCGTGGTGCAGGTGATTAACAGAGCATCGGCGGCATCGCCACCGGTGGTTCGCCTGCTACAACAGCTGGTGTTGAGATGCCTACAGTTAAACATCTTCATGTATGCAGTTCACCTTCCGGGAGTGGACAATGTGGTGGCTGACGCTTTATCTCGCTTTCAGTGGGACAGGTTCCGAGAGTTGGCACCGGACGCGGAGCAACGAGGGGTACCTTGTCCAGACTGGCTGTGGAAGATTGCGTTAGATTAGTCGCCGGATGGATCAGCAAGTCGGTGAGTGAGACGACGTGGGCTGCATATCAGAAAGTTTGGTTGGAATGGGCGGATCTGGGTAGAATGACGGGAGTTGAGATTGAGGGTCCGGAGGTGAGGTTGCTAGTCTTGTACTTTATCTCCAGGAGCATGGAAGCGGGGGTGTCGGTATCCGCGCTGGATAAAAAGGTTGCTGGATTGGCATTTTTGTTTAAATGGCAAGGTTTGCCTGATTACACGAAAGACTTCTGGGTTCGACAAGCGCTCAGAGGTTATAGGCGGGTTAGGCCGTTAAAAGACACCAGACGCCCGGTGTCCTTTGGGGTCCTGAAGGGGGTGTTGGCTAAGCTACGGGAGGTTTGCACCTCGGAATACGAAGCTGCCTTGTTCCGAGTGGCATTTTCCTTGGCATTTTTTGGGGCGTTCAGGATTGGCGAGCTGGTTAGCCCGTCTAAGAAAGTGCACGGGGGGATTGGGGCTAATGAAGTGCGTTGCCAGGAGGATAGAGTGTCCTTGTGGTTACGTAGATCAAAAACGGATCAAAAAGGGAGGGGCAAGAGAGTTCAGATTTTTTCGTTGCCGGGCTCACCGCTTTGTCCGGTTGGGGCCGTTCGGGGCTTTCTGGCGGTACGCCCAGGGAACGTGGGGTCCTTTCTGATACATGCGGATGGGTGTCCGTTGTCCAGGTTTCAGTTCATATCGGTTTTCCGAAAATGTTTGGGGTGCTTGGGTTTAGAGGCGAAAGAATTTTCGTCACATTCGTTCAGAATTGGGGCGGCTACGGAAGCGGCTCGGAGTGGGTTGGATAGTGAGTCGGTCAAGCGCATTGGGAGATGGGAATCAAGGAGATTTCGATCTTACATTCGCCCTCACTTAGTGGTAGGGGTGTGAGGAGAATAGGAGGAAGGGTATGAGGAGAGAAGGAGTGGGGCTGATTGGAGTATAAAAAAATAAAAAATAATGAGGTTACGTTGACAGGCTTGGCTGTGGTTACGGTGGATACATGTTTTTCTCTCTTTCAGGTGTGGCGCCGGCGTTGGTCTGGATACTGGGGCACTCTTACGTGTACAGGGGGGGTAAGAGGGCTGAGGCAAGACCGGAAGGTCGGCAATTGGGGTTTTCAAGGCAGGAGGCCCGGATTCGCTGGCTGGGAATTCCGGGAATGTTATGGAGTAGGACGGTTCCAGAAGTGCATCGTTATGCGCGACTGGACCGCCCACCTGACGTTTTAATTTTGCACGTAGGTGGGAATGACTTAGGTGTTAGATCTATGCTGGATGTGATGAAGGATATCAAATTTGATATTCTTCGTCTTCGTATGGCATTCCCGGAAATGGTGATAGTGTGGTCCGACATGGTGGCTCGCACTTCATGGCGGACGGCTAGATCCATAGAGGGCATCAATAGGGCGCGGAGGAAAGTTAATCGGGATGTGGCCAGGTTCATGGTTAGGAATGGGGGTTTGGTGATACGCCATTTTGAGCTGGAGTTGGAGACATGGCGGCACCTTCGGGGTGATGGGGTACACCTCAGTGATGTGGGTATAGACCTATGGGCGTTAGGATTACAGGATGGTATACAGAGGGCTCTCAGGGTGTGGAGGGGCACCCAATTGTAAAGGTTTTTACATTTGGGTGCTGTGGCGGGTGTCTGTTCTTTGCAGGGGAAGGATGATACCTCGGAAAGAAGGGTTCAGGACCTGTCGTTGGTATGGGTCATGACGGTGGGCTTACAGTTAACGGAGGTTTAGCTTGAAGCATTGGGATGGTGCACTGCGGTCATGGTTGTCTCTGAGCCAGCATGTCGGCTTGAGGCCTATTAGCGGATTTTGAGAAGTACCGCAGTGCAATAATGGACACAAAAGTTAATAGAGGTTCCTGCAGAGAGCGACACCAGTAATTTACTGAGGGTCCTTTAGGACAGAGTTTATGGGTACTGTTAAAAAAGTTATACAGCGTTTTAATAAGGCTGCTACGGCCTATATATATTTCTCCAACTCCTGGTGTGGTCTCGTTTACTTAGTCATAAGTAGATAATAAATAAGGGGTATATAATAAGGACATCTGTTATACGATAGTCATGAACTCTGTGGACACTTTCTTTGAGAATATGGCTCAGTTATATGACGACCCCCAACGCACAGCCACAGCTGAGTCTGTTCTTCACAACCTACTCCAGGGAAAAAGACCAGTGGAAGACTACACGGCGGAATTCCGGAAGTGGTCAGCTGATACCGGCTGGAATGAAGCAGCCCTCAAATACCAGTACCGCCAGGGTCTATCCGAAGCTCTCAAGGATGAGTTGGCTAGGATCGGCACTCCCTCTTCCCTGGAAGAATTGATCCAATCTGTCACACAACTTGACAGGCGCTTGCGTGAGCGACGCTCTGAGCGTTTTCAGACCACCCGTCCCAACTGGACCCTTCCCAGATCAGGACCGGCTCATCCACCCATTCAGACTCCTGCAGCTTCATCCCTTCCTGAACCAGAGCCTATGCAACTCGGATTAGTCCGCCCTCCTCTCTCTCCCGAAGAAAAGCAGCGCAGGCGTCAAGCCAACCTATGCCTTTACTGTGGGAGCGCCGGTCACTTCCTTCGCAGCTGTCCAGTGAGACCTAGTAAGCCTCCTCCTAAAGACATTCTGAATTACCAGGTTTCTGGCTTCCCACAAACTTATGTTGTCCTTTTTCTCTCCTTATAGCTACCGGAAGGAACAACCCGCCTACCGGCGATTATTGACTCCGGAGCCTGCAGTTGCTTCCTGGACTCTGCACTAGCTTCCAAGCTTCACTTCCCCCTGCAACCTAAGGACCACTCCCTTCAAGTGCACCTGGCAGATGGCTCACTGCCCCGTTCAGGACTAATCACACAAGAAACCAAGCCCCTCCTTGCTGTTACGGACTCAGGCCACAAAGAGTTTCTGCGCCTGGATCTCATTCCCTCTCCTATGTTCCCCATCATCTTGGGCCTCCCCTGGCTACAGGCGCATGAGCCCCTTATAAATTGGGCCAGGAAGGAAGTCGACTTCACCTCATCATATTGTACCCAGCACTGTCTTCCCACAGCTCCTACCACTTGTGCCACCGTAGCAACCCTCTTGGACCACCTACGAAATGTTCCCCCTGCATACTTGGAATTCCGGGACGTTTTTGACAAGCAACAGGCCGAACAACTGCCACCTCCTCGGCCATATGATTGCCCCATCGATCTTCTACCCGGGTCTGAAGTTCCTTTTGGCCGGATTTTTCCCTTATCCGAGACTGAGTTAAAGGCTCTCAAAGCCTACATTGATGAGAACCTAAAAAATAAATTTATTCGTCCCTCTTCTTCTCCAGCCGGTGCAGGAATATTTTTTGTTGAAAAGAAAGACGGATCCCTGAGACCCTGCATCGATTATAGGGAGTTAAACAAAATTACGATCAAAAACAGATACCCGTTGCCCCTTATCCCGGAGTTGTTCCAGAGGTTCCGAACTGCCCGGATCTTCTCCAAACTGGATCTTCGGGGGGCCTATAATCTTGTCCGGATCAGGGCTGGAGACGAGTGGAAGACTGCTTTCAGATCCAGATTCGGGCACTATGAGTATTTGGTCATGCCATTCGGGCTTTGCAATGCTCCAGCCACCTTCCAACACCTGGTCAACGATATCTTTTGCGAACATCTGGATGACTTTATGGTGGTATACCTGGATGACATCCTCATTTTTTCTGCCTCTGTTGAAAAACACCGGGTTCACGTCACAAAGGTCCTTACCATCCTCAGGAAACATAGGCTCTATCTCAAGGCTGAGAAATGCGACTTTGAGAAGACCACGGTACAATTCCTGGGGTTTATCATCTCTACCGATGGGGTTGCAATGGATCCGCAGAAGGTCAAAGCCATCCAAGACTGGCCGGCTCCAACTGACAAGAAGGGGGTACAACGATTCATTGGCTTCGCCAATTTTTATAGAAGATTCATTGTTGGTTTCTCTTCTGTGGTGGCTCCTATCACTCAATTGACACGTCAGGGTAAACGGTTCCATTGGACACAAGAGGCTCAGGAAGCCTTCACCAAATTGAAAGACATTTTTACCTCAGCACCTGTGCTACGACATCCCGATCCTTCACTACCTTTCACATTGGAAGTAGACGCTTCCGAAACAGCCACTGGGGCCATTCTCTCTCAAAGGCTGGGTCCCAAATCCCTTCTACATCCAGTAGCCTTTGCCTCCCGGAAATTAACCCCGCCGGAACGAAATTACGATGTGGGAGACAGAGAACTACTGGCCATCAAATTTGCTCTGGAAGAATGGCGGTACCTTCTGGAGGGCGCATCGCATCCGGTCATTATCTTCACTGATCATAAAAACCTGGAATATTTGAGGACGGCAAAACGTCTAAGACCCCGACAGGCCCGTTGGGCGCTCTTCTTTACCAGGTTTAATTTCCACATCACTTATAGGCCCGGCTCCAAGAATGGAAAAGCGGATGCACTCTCCAGGATGTTTTCTGAAGAATCTCAAACAGGAGAACCCAGTTCCATTCTATCAGCACAAAACTTTCTATTGGTTTCTCAGACCGATCTATTAACCTCCATTAAGACCACCTCCAGACGCTGCTCTGACCAAGAAACCTCCTCTTTAGAAAAACGTAATGATTTGTTTTGGTCTCGAGGTAAAATCTTCGTTCCTCGAGAAACCAGACAACTGGTTCTAAGGACTTTTCACAATCACAAATTAGCAGGCCACTTCGGAACTCGGAAAACCACAGAGTTAGTTTCTCGCTCCTTTTGGTGGCCCGGTTGGAGACAGGATTGCAAAACCTATGTTACCTAATGTACCCATTGCCAACGCAATAAGGGCCCGAACACCAAAAGCTGGGGTTTGCTCAAACCCTTACCCATCCCTGAACGTCCATGGGCAGACGTTTCAATGGACTTCATTGTTGATCTACCTGCCTCTGGGGGTTTTACTACAATCCTGGTCGTTATTGACCGACTCTCCAAGATGGCCCACTTCCTGCCAATGATCGGTACTCCCTCGGCTGCTGACACTGCTAAGATTTTTTTTAAAGAAGTAATCAGGCTCCATGGGGTACCCAAGAGCATCACCTCTGATAGAGGCACCCAGTTTACATCCAAATTCTGGAGAGAACTTTGCAAATCCCTGGAAGTTAAGACCTGTTTTTCCTCCGCGTACCATCCTCAGAGCAACGGCCAGACAGAGAGAACCAACCAGACCCTGGAGCAATATCTCCGTTGCTTCTGCTCTGCTTCCCAGGATGACTGGTCTTCTTTGCTTCCATACGCTGAATTTGCGTACAATAACTCCGTCCATTCGACCACCAGCCAGACTCCTTTCTGGGCCAACTTCGGTTTCCACCCTCCTTTCCTCCCTGATGACATTCCTGAAAGTCCCGTCCCTGCCGTTCAGGACCGGATAGCCTCTGTCCAATCTAGCTTCCTAAAATTGCAAGAAATGATGCGGAACGCTCAGAATGCCTATAAAAAATACTATGATAAAGGAAGGAAAGAAAATCCTGTTTTCAAAACTGGGGAAGAAGTGTGGCTTTCCGCTACCAACCTCAAACTACCAATCCTCTCACGGAAGTTGGGACCAAAATTCATTGGCCCTTTCAAGATCAAGCGGGCAATCAACCCTGTGGCCTTCGAATTGGCACTACCCGAATCTTACAGGATACACCCGGTCTTCCACACATCCTTGTTGAAGCCTGTTGTCCCCAACTCTTTTCCAGGAAGAGAGGCTCCACCTCCTCTACCAGTAGAGGTAGATGGTGAATGTGAGTATGAAGTGGAATCTATTCTGGGGTGTAGAAAAAGAGGTAGGCAACTGCAGCATTTGGTCAAGTGGAAGGGGTACCCCCCTGAAGACAATTCTTGGGAACCATCTGTAAATCTCCATGCTCCCCGTTTAATCCGAACTTTTCACTTAGAGCATCCCGAATTGATGTCTAGTTTGGGCGTCCGGAGCCCGCCCCTCGGGGGGGGCACTGTCAGGGAAACATTCAACCCAACCGTACCAGTCAGCGCCCAGTGCGCACGCGCGGTGTAACGATGCTTCGGCGCATGCGCGCGCACGGATCAGTACTCCGGCATTCACGGGTGCGCGCGCCGACGCAACGCCACGTGCACGTGCGCGCTGCGGCGCCAATCAGATTACAGGCGGGTATATTTAAAGAGGCACAAATCCACTGACAGGTTGCTGGTTTGTTGTCAGCTTTCCTGTGAATCCTGTTTCCTGAAAACCTGTTTGAAAACCCTGTTGTGACCCGGATCGGCCTGACTACCTCTCTCATCTCTCCTGGACCCGACCTTCTGCTTGTTTTACGGACTTCTGCCTTCTACCTGTGTTTGACCCTTGGCTTATGACCCGGATCTGCTGTCTTCTCCAGCCCTTGACCCCCTCTGCTTACACTTGGATCCTCCTTGTAATCCTCAACTCTGATCTGATCCCTATACCTATCTGGACTCTTCCATCAGCAGCTTTAAAACCCTGGATCTGCATCTCCAGCCGCGACGGGTTTCCTACAACCCCTGCTGAATCTGATTATCTGGACTGTTACCACTAAGTTCCAGTTTAACCCTGCCACCGCCTGGTGTCTAACCTCCAGCACCTTCACGGACTTCTCAAGCTATCTCAGCCTGCTTTTTCAAGTCTACTCCACCTGCTGGTCACCAGTGCCTCTTCTCGCCATTCTCTCCCTGTCTCACTTCCAGGGGGCAGAGTGCGTCAAGTTGCAAGGGTGAACCGCTCTCGGCATCTCGGCCTCGGTAAGTACCTAACGTGATAGACCCCCACGCCGTTTTTTCGGCGTAGGGGCGCCCCTTCAAATCCAGACCAGACCCAAGGGCCAGGTATGCTCCTGGAGGGGGAACCCATGCCGGTTTTTTATTTAAAATTTGGCCTGGAGTTCCCCCTCAAGAGCAGTACAGCACAAGTCGCATGCCAAAGTCGGATCATGCAAGACTGCGGTCCGACTTTGATCCGACTTCAATGATAGTCAATGGGCTGAAGTCGGATCAAAGTCGGACCAAAGTAGTACAGGGAGCATTCTCAAAGTTGGACCGACATGTGTCGGACCAGTTAAGACGGCTCCCATAGGGAAACATTGATTTTCACACGTCATGCGACATGAGCTCCCAATGTCGGAGCGTTTGTCGTCCCAGTGTGAACCAGGCCTAACTGGTCCGACACAAGTCGGTCCAACATTAAAAATGCTCCCTGTACTACTTCTGTCCAACTTTGATCCTACTTCAGCCCATTGAATATCATTGAAGTCGGATCAAAGTAGGATCCTTGTCCTAACCATCCGACATTTGACATCCGACATGGTGATTACAGCAGCAGTAAAAGGAATTTATCTCACCCTGGGATTGTTTTGATTGGTCAAAGGACAAGTCAGACTAGCACAATGTCGGATCAAAGTAGTATCCTGTTCATGAATGTTGGATGGATGTCGGACCAATGTAGGATCAATGTAGGACTGATGTCGCAGAGCAAAGTAGGATGAAAGTCGGATGAATGTCGTGTGTGTCGTATCAGTGTGAACCCAGCCTCACGGCTATTCTGTGGACTCTCTTGTTATCTGGAACTCTTTTGCATGCTGTGATAATCAATATCCATTTGTATTGGTGTAATTAGTAATCAATCTCTTAGCGCTGCACTATTAATTTTTGTACTGGAGACTTCAACTTGCTTTACCCCGTGACACCGGGATAAGAATACGGGGGGGGGACACAAAGGATGGGGGTCCACCCTTCAATCCAATAGAGTCGGGTTTTATACTTGTTTGTCATCTTTATCTTCATTAGATATACTTACCAGGGCTGTTGTGGCCCCATGAGATATACCCCTCCCCCCTCACAAGATCTGCCTCCATTATAATATAACTGTAGCGGGGTCTTTAAATTTAGTTGAGGTACACCTGGGGGTAGTGTGACCCAGGTGTGTAATTGTGAAGGTTCTGGACCCCTTTTGTAATTCGTGGAGGATTGGGTGGTGTATTATTCTCCTTGGCCTGTGGGTGGCGGGGTACCTACAGGCTCAAGGTAGAATCACTGCCGCAGTGCTACCCTTTTTGTCCCTTTCCGGAGATGGTACGGCTGGGGCGGGGAACCCGCCGTGGTGTTGAAGGGAGGAGATAAAAAGGGGGAGACGCCCTCGCCACGAGGGTCTTCGAGGATTTTCTCTTCACGCACCCAGGCACCTTAGGCCTGGGTGCGGGCGGTTAAAGGTTCCGGCCCAGGCACCCTAGGCCTGACCGGAATGAAGTTGGGGTCCATCCCAGGCACCTTCAGCCTGGGGTGAGGTACTATACCGTAGACTTGGGGCCCAGTAACTTCGACTGGGTCCCGCGGGGGCGAAGTGATCCAAGGGTGCCGCCTTGCGAGGGGACCCGCATCTGAGGTGAGGAGGCCGGGGAGGTCACCCGTCCGGAGATTCCGGAGCAGCATCAACCCGGTGACGGATGGGCCTCTGGTAACTCCCTTAGAGGGACATCTTCCCCTGATAGGGGCCGCAATGCAGCGAAGGTACTCCCATCTGTGTTCTATGGAGTTGCTGGTAGAGACTCACAAGTTCTATGTTCTGTGCTAAGCAAAGCTGCTATAACCCCTGGTGAAATCAGGATAGTGCCTCGGCCTGCTCATCCCACCGTTTGCATTATGTTATGGGTCGCAACTAATCGGCTGTGAAAGAACTGTTTGTTGTGGAAGTATAATAAACAAGTGTTGGACCCTGCATCGGTGTATGGACTCTGGTTAATGGGAGCAAGGGAGGTTTCAGCATAGCAGGACTGAGCTTCATAACTAACACACATTGGCCCGAGGAATGTACTGATACTGGCCTTCACCTCACCCACAGCTATATGGGGAGGACATGGGCCGTAGCGCATCTCACCCTGTAACATGACATACCCCTAGAAAAAGGAGATGGGGTGAGGCCGCTACATAACTAAAGACAAAACTTTTTAGTTGTGGATGGAGTGGAGAGGAATTAGAACCCCTGTCAGTTTTTATTGCTGTCTGTGCCCCCGTTAGGGAGATTCCCCCTCTCTATCTCTCCTGTTTACCATTATCATTGAAAGTAAAAGAAAATCACAAATTTGGGGTTTTTCAAGAAAAGTAATAGAGGGGGAAATCTTCCAATAGTCCTGGTGATGTGGGGGGTCCCCGAAAAAATTCCCCTGATTTTGTAGGGATTTCCTCTCACTTCCTGTTTGGCAATGGGACAGGAAGTGACAGGAAATCTCTGCTATGGGACACAGATGGCAAATAAACATCTGCCCGGGGTTATAACCCTCCCTTACTCTATCCAAAATGAAGAAGAAATAAAGTTTTGACTAGAGTTCTACTTTAAGGAGATCATTTCCCTTCAACATGTATATAGAAGGAACCTTTCATCTCCATAAAATACACAAGAACCGTATCTTCAGATTCCTCCATCGGCACAGCATGAGCAAGGCGAGTATAGCGTGTGCGCGCTCTCTCTCTCTCTCTCGCTCTCTCTCTCTTTCTCACACTATATATATATATAGTGTAACGGGAGGGCCTGTGGAACCCAGAAGTTCTTAGAAAGTATGAGCCAGGAAATAATGGACATTGAGAATATGTCTTGGATTGCTTTAAAATGGGTCTGTAATATTAATCCACAATATTTCCCAGGATATCTGTAAAATAACTATTTATTGTTTGTTGATCCTGAGCTCAACAGGTTAATTGAAAAGGGCTGATGTGTTTAACTTTAACCAACTGTCTGCCTGTTGTAATGTTAATGAATCCCGACTAACTTCTAAAGATCTCCTCTTTGTGGATTGTGATAATTAACTCTGTAATTGTGGGTATTGTAAATTAGCAGACAGACAGTCTGGGAAACGGAAAGGTCATGCATAGTTATTTAAGCCGTAAAGGTATTAGCTAATGAACTCACCTGTTGTCTGCTAAGAGTTGTCAGAATGGTGTGTATTGGGGGCTCATTGTGTAGCCATTGTGTGATGTTGTGGGTGGAGTTGTTCATTTGGACTACAGTATTCTTTAAGTGTATATAAGAGCCTGTTTTTCTCAAAGTGTCAGACCTGTTGGAAACCTAACTACAGAGCTGTGTCTCGTGATTAGGGGCGAGTTATCATTATGGATATTGTTCGCCTGACTATGGAGTGTCAGTAGCTGCCTTGTGTTCGGAAAGGGAATATCCTAAACGGAGTTAACCCCTTCCATATTTGGGGTGCCGTTACACACGGTATCTCACAAAA
This sequence comes from Rana muscosa, assembly GCA_029206835.1. Taxonomy (NCBI): domain Eukaryota; kingdom Metazoa; phylum Chordata; class Amphibia; order Anura; family Ranidae; genus Rana; species Rana muscosa. The sequence goes on from JARGYO010000406.1 coordinate 44,753, forward strand.
GTAGGTACACCCCTCAGTCACATTTTTGTAAATATTTTCTTCTATCTTTTCATGTGACAACACTGAAGAAATGACACTTTGCTACAATGTAAAGTAGTGAGTGTACAGCTTGTATAAGAGTGTAAATTGTCTGTCCCCTCAAAATAACTCAACACACAGCCATTAATGTCTAAACCGCTGGCAACAAAAGTGAGTACACCCCTAAGTGAAAATGTCCAAATTGGGCCCAAAGTGTCAATATTTTGTGTGGCCACCATTATTTTCCAGCACTGCCTTAACCCTCTTGGGCATGGAGGTCACCAGAGCTTCACAGGTTGCCACTGGAGTCCTCTTCCACTCCTCCATGATGACATCACGGAGCTGGTGGATGTTAGAGACCTTGCGCTCCTCCATCTTCCGTTTGGGGATGTCCCACAGATGCTCAATAGGGTTTAGGTCTGGAGACATGCTTGGCCAGTCCATCACCTTTACCCTCAGCTTCTTTAGCAAGGCAGTGGTCGTCTTGGAGGTGTGTTTGGGGCCATTATCATGTTGGAATACTGCCCTGCGGCCCAGTCTCCGAAGGGAGGGGATCATGCTCTGCTTCAGTATGTCACAGTACATGTTGGCATTCATGGTTCCCTCAATGAACTGTAGCTCCCCAGTGCCGGCAGCACTCATGCAGCCCCAGACCATGACACTCCCACCACCATGCTTGACTGTAGGCAAGACACACTTGTCTTTGTACTCCTCACCTGGTTGCCGCCACACACACTTGACACCATCTGAACCAAATAGGTTTATCTTGGTCTCCTCAGACCACAGGGCGTGGTTCCAGTAATCCATGTCCTTAGTCTGCTTGTCTTCAGCAAACTGTTTGTGGGATTTCTGGTGCATCATCTTTAGAAGAGGCTTCCTTCTGGGACAATAGCCATGCAGACCAATTTTGTGCAGCGTGCGGCGTATGGTCTGAGCACTGACAGGCTGACCCCCACCCCTTCATCCTCTGCAGCAATGCTGGCAGCACTCATACGTCTATTTCCCAAAGACAACCTCTAGATATGACGCTGAGCACGTGCACTCAACTTCTTTGGTCGACCATGGCGAGGCCTGTTCTGAGTGGTATCTGTCCTGTTAAACCGCTGTATGGTCTTGGCCACCGTGCTGCAGCTCAGTTTCAGGGTCTTGGCAATCTTCTTATAGCCTAGGCCCTCTTTATGTAGAGCAACATTTCTTTTTTTCAGATCCTCAGAGAATTCTTTGCCATGAAGTGCCATGTTGAACTTCCAGTGACCAGTATGAGGGAGTGAGAGCGATAACACCAAATTTATCATACCTGCTCCCCATTCACACCTGAGACCTTGTAACACTAACGAGTCACATGATACCGGGGAGGGAAAATGGCTAAGTGGGCCCAATTTGGACATTTTCACTTAGGGGTGTACTCACTTTTGTTGCCAGCGGTTTAGACATTAATGGCTGTGTGAGTTATTTTGAGAGGACAGCAAATTTGCACTGTTATACAAGCTGTACACTCACTACTTTACATTGTAGCAAAGTGTAATTTCTTCAGTGTTGTCACATGAAAAAAATGTGACTGAGGGGGTGTACTTACTTTTGTGAGATATATATATATATATATATATATATATATATATATATACACACACACACACACACAATGTATATTATTGTTATCTTTAAATTGATGACCTGTAGGGGCCTTTGAAGCATTGCCTATGGAAAATATTGGGTACTGAAGTTTGTCGCAGTTTCAGAGGCGCACACAATTAACCACTTTACAACTCCCTGTTGTAGCTTTACTCCATATACATTGTGAGGGGGTTAACTCGGCAGCGGCTGTGTGTGACCCCCGAGATGGGCTCCCCACACAAAAACAGGCCCAGCAAACGGAGGTTGTGGTTTTCAAAATCAAAAAGGTGCGGTTTATTTTCTATTTACAGTGACAAAACACAGCAAAGCAAAAGAAACATAAATAAAATAAATCCTGGTCAACTTGACCTCTGACTAAACATACAGGTTTCCTAACTAACAACTGGGATCAGCCTAGTGCTGTCCTAGTCCCTAAGTCCCTGGTTTTAAATGTCCAAGCAAATAGCCACACATGCTTTGTCTCACCGCACAGGGGTTCACTCTCCCTAGACAGTCCACACAGGTCTGGTTCCAGGCATGAGCTAACATCTAATGAAGCTGGGAGTTCTTATAGAGGCCTAAATGAGCTGACAAGCTTCAGCTGGTCTCATCAACTCCCTGTCTGCACGACGCCCAGCACTCTCCCTAGAGGTATGAGTCATCCATGAGCCCACTAGCCTTATACAACTCTCCACCTAGTTGTAGAAGTCGGCGTAAAGCCTGAATCTGGGCGAAATATATCTACCCCCCTGGATGCAACCAGGTGACTTTACCTTCCTGCTGTCACAACATATACGTGATCCCACACTTACAGGATCACGGGCGCAAATGCACGCCGCCGGTGGCTTGTTCCCGCTGTGATTATGCACAGCGGTAGCCGATCAGCTGGTATGCAGACTCGATGTCCGCCGGCACCCACCCATCCTTCCTTACACAGGCAGATCGGCGGGTCTATGTAAACAAGGCAGATCGTTTTATAGCAGAAAGTAAAAATATTGTTTTTTTTTTTTTTTTTTTTAATTAAAGATCTTTTTTGTTTATAGCACAACAAATTAAAACCGCAGAGGGGATAAAATACCACCAAAATAAATCACTATCTGTGGGAAAAAAGGACTTAAATTTTATTTGGGTACAGCGTCGCACAACTGCGCAATTGTCAGTTAAAGTAAAGCAGAGACGTTGTTCTATCAGAATACAGTTACCCATCAGAAAGTGCAACGGAAGTGATGTTGCGAACAAAATTGCACATGCGCTGTGCGTTCCAGCATGGTCGCTATGCGTTTGAATAGGTTTCCTAATGTGACAGAACATGAAGGTGACAGTGGACATCTTCTTACACGCAGGCAAGTCTTCATTTTCACACTTAAGCCTCGTACACACGGTCGGACTTCCATCGGACTTTTCCGTGGATTTTTGCCCGAACGGAGTTGGTCGGGAACACCCATAGCATACACACCACAGGAATTTTCTGCAAACTTTCCCAAAACTTCTTACAACATTGCATGTTTTTTCTGCTCTTTACTGCCACCCTATGGTCAACTTCTGCTATTGTTGGTTGATTTTAACATGATTTGTTTTGTTAATCGGACAAAAGTCTGATGGTTTTCTGTACACACGGTCGGACTTTGCTCCATCTGACTTTTGTTGGGCAAAAGTTTGTCCGTTTACAGACCCAACTTTTGTCCGATGAAATCCAAACGAAAAAAGTTTGTCCGATGGAGCGTACACACGGTCGGATTGTTGGTCCAACTTGCTCAAAATGAAGTTTGTTGGCCAAAAGTCCGACCGTGTGTACGGGTCTTTAGTCTAGCAGTTAACTCGCCTTATATACTGAAATAGATTAATTCACTGCTGAGCAGTGCGGGGTGTACCAAGATGGCCGTCGCCACCTTCTGCCTGCTTGCCTAGGTGTAAGAAGATGTCCTCTGCTGGCTTCCTGTTCTGTCAGATTAGAAACCTATTGGAACACATAGCGGTCATGTTGGAGCGCATGGCGCAGTAGCATTTTGTGCTCAGAACATCACTTCCGTTACATTTTCTGATGGGTCTGGTCATGAAGGGGGGTAAATCTTCTGGAGGTGAAGTGGTTAATATCCTGATCACACCTCCGGACTCTTGCATATAGTGGCCGCCCAGTGCTGCCGGTGTGCCGGTCAGTTTATCGCAATACACAGCCTCATAGTGAGTATCCATCATAATGTTCAGAATAGAAAGCTCTCATTGGTTAGCCTGGTCACATGGTGATGAGGGCTTTCTATGACAACTCAAGCGTTAGGATGGGTGCAGCATGGTCCAGAGGGGTGGGCGGGATATTTGAAGCTCTTCTTTCTTTTGGGACTCCTTACAGGAAGAAGAAGCCTCAGAGTTGCTTCTCATTGGTCAGCAGGGTCACATGGCAGTGCCGTCCAATCACCACTTGGCATTATGATTATTAGGATGTATACAGCATGTTCCGGAGGGGTGGGCGGGATATTTGGAGTAAGTTCACCTTTTTCATTTCTCATTATAAGGTGAACTTTCCTTTCATGTGAATTAGGAAATCGTGAGAGTTATAGGGGAGAGTGAAGAAACCGGTGCAGCTCTGTATAGAAACCAATCAGCTTTCAGGTTTCTTTGTCAAACCTTAATTGAAGAAGCTGAAGCTAGAAGCTGATTGGCTGTCACCAGATTTTGCACAATCCAGTTTTAGTAAATCTCCTCCAAAATTGTTATCAATATTTCGGTAATTTCCGGTACTATTTGTATCAATCAAATATATTACCGGATTGTAGAGTTTGCTCGGCCTGAGGAACGATTGTTTGCGATCGGAAACTGTTGGCAAACTTGTAGTAAATCTCCTCTAATGGATCACAAATGATTGTGACTGGGTAGTGGGTTAGGTTCAGGGTTTAGGGGATGGGGGTCAGGGTTACAGGGTAGCAGTTAGGGCTGGAGTTGGGGGGTAAGAGTTAGGATTAGGGGGGTAATTGCATACCTCCCAACTGGCACGGATTCTGCGGGTTTTACCCGCATAGGCTCCTCCTACCCGCAGTCCCGCGAGAGTTACATGTTTCCTGCACAGCAGGAAGCATGAAGAGGAGGAAACATCAACCAGCAGGTAAGCCTCCCCCCCCCCAGATTGTTGTTCAAAATAGTGCTCGAACCCCCCCCCCCCCCCCCGCGATCGGCGCCCCCCCCCGCGATCGGCGGTCCCCCACCCCCCGCTCAACAACTTTTTTGGGGACGATTTTGTTTTTCATATGCCCCGCGGCAATCTACCTGTAGTTCTGTGTGGTAAGTATCATGATTCCCCCCTCCCCCGCAGTGAAAGCTGCACATACACCAGGAAGTTGCTGATTAATATTGGAGGGATTGGAGTCAGTTTGTAAAATAAACTGAAAAAGAGACGAGTAGACGTAAGAGGAAATATTTATTGGAACAGATCTGGTTGGTGATGGTGGAACTTTCTTCCTCTTTCTGGCTCCTGTATTGTCTTCCATTGGTCATCGAGAAACAATAAGCTGCAGAACAGCCGGGGCTGCTGTTAGAAATCACAGGGCCCCATACAACCTACCTGACAGGGGCCCGCCCAGCATGTGGGTGCATGTCTACTGCCACGAACACAGACAGTGTGCATTTGGGGTCGCTCACCTGCAGCCGTGTTTGTACAGCCGCTGTGTCTATATAGACTAATCCTAAATTCACATTAATGCGTGTCAGGGACGCGTGTAAAAATTGCACCCTTTCCTGATACTCATGCCGCGTACACACGGCCGTTTTTCTCGTCGAGAAAAACAATTTTTTTTCCTTTCGACAAGAAAAATGATCGTCTGTGGGCTTTTTGACGTTTTTTTCGACGAGAAAAACGGCATTAAAAACGACGAGAAAAATTAGAACATGTACTAATTTTTCTCGTCGTTTTTTTCGACATGTTTCCCACGGCAGTGTTTTCCATAGGGAAACACTGCCGCGGAGCCCACAGACGGTCGTTTTTCTCGACAAGAGAAAAAACGACGTGAAAAACGACCGTGTGTGGGGAACAAGCCGTTCCCTCGTTTTTAATGACATTATTCATGGCGGTTTTTTAACCGCCGTGAATAATGATCGTGTGTACGCGGCATCATAGAGACTGGTCCAGCTGCATGAAAAAAACACTTATTCACACAGCCAGAGTACCTGTGAGAATGAGCCCTTAGTTATGTAGGTTTTCTTTAACAATTTCTTTTATTTTATTTTTACATTTTTTTTTAAATATCCCATTACATTGCAATACATGTTTAAGCCGGCCAACTGCATCAAAGTAATCACCCTCTGGCCAGTCCCTACTCTACTCTGCAAAATGCAAATGCTCCAGTGTATATAGTGCCCCCCGTGGAATATCCAGTGTATATAGTGCCCCCCGTGGAATATCCAGTGTATATAGTGCCCCCTGTGAAATATCCAGTGTATATAGTGCCCTCTGTGGAATATCCAGTGTATATAGTGCCCCCTGTGCAATATCCAGTGGTGTATATAGTGCCCTCTATGGAATATCCAGTGTATATGGTGCCCTACATGGAATATCCAGTGTATATTATTATTATTATTATTATTCTTTTCGAATTTATAAATTTTATTTAGACACATAAACATATCACAAAACTGACCTCACATAACCAAATAGATGTTCCACATAATACAGGGAGAAGGTGACAAAGCATATATATATCAATGCCAGGGGAGTTATTAAATCCCCTCCATTTAGCCTTCTTAATTTTAAAGCCTAAAAACAAAAAAAACAAAAAAAAAAAAAAGGGGGGAAAAAAAAAAAAAAAAGGAGCAATGCTCCTCTCGGTCCCAAATTAATAATCAAGCGTCTCCTCTCCCTGCCCCTCTCTCTTCAATCTTATCTATCACCAGATCCATCTCCATCTCTTAGTTATAATTATAGTCTATTAATTCAACGAAACAAAACTAACAACAGTTGAACAAAAACCCCCCCCAAAAAAAAAAAAGAGGACCCATTATGGGGAAACTTCCCCTTAGGAGACCTCCTGGTGCTTCCCCCCATGCCATCGGATCAACTAAATAAGAACTTCCGTGCTTCCCCCCTGATTATCCTAATTTTTATCAAGGAGGGTTCTTCCCTCTTCTGAAGCTAGGAAAGCATTCCAAGAAGACCAAGTCCTGGAATAGCGTTCCTGCTGGTGACGTGCGGTAAGCACTAAGTCCTCTAATTGGCTTATTTCTTTAACTTTACGTATCCACATTCCTATCGTCGGCGGTATTAATGATTTCCATTTCAAGGGTATGCACGCTTTAGCGGCATCTAATAAGTGGCCTATGCTAGATTCTCTGTATTCCTTCCCTGTTATCTGGTTCGCATGTAATAAGAAGAACGCTGGGTCCTCCGGTATGCTTTGGTCTGAACAGATTTGAAGAATTCGTCTAACCTCCCTCCAGAATTCTCTCAGTTTGGGACAGCTCCAGAAAATATGTAGCATAGTACCTTTGTCCGCCTGGCATCTCCAGCACAAGTCTGAAGTGTCAGGATAGATTTTTTTTAAACTCACTGGTGTTCTATACCACCTGGTAAGGATCTTAAAATTTGTTTGTTGTACCTTAACACATATAGAAGATTCATGTGTAAACCTAAAAATATGCTGTAGCTGTTCCAAACTGAAGGACCCTCCCAATTCCCTTTCCCAGTCCCGAACACATTTCAGAGACTGGGTTTCGGGCAATATCGTCAGTATTTCATAGGTAATCGATAGGGTATGTGACATTTTCCCTTCCTCTACACATAGTTTCTCAAATCTGTTAAGTGATCTATCAAATAGTCCCGGAGATGGGAGAGTGCTAAGGAAATGGGTGATCTGTACAGCGTTCCAGAACTTTAATCTGAAGTCCCCTCTTTGTTCAATTAATTCTCCAATTGTCAACCAAGCTCCTCCCTTTATAAAATTAGATGCTTGTATACTTCCCTTATTCACCAGGTGTCTAAATGCCACATCCTCGTAGCCTGGTGTGAACAAAGGATTCCCCAATATTGGATATAGGGGGGACGTGGTAGGAGTTATGCCAGCCATAGGAAGGATTTTAGAACAAAGTTTCGCTGTGTTTCCTATTAAGGGGTGTTTAGTCACCTCTCTGGGTACAAAGGGAAAGCACCATGGAATTCTACCCAACGGTACTGATATTTGACTCTGCTCAATCTGGACCCACAACTTAAAATCTCTATGTCTATTCCAATCAATGACTCTACTCAGGTGTATTGCTTGATAGTATCTCTTTAACTCTGGTACCGCCAATCCCCCATTTCTTTTAGGGAGCATTAGTTGCTTCCTTTGCACCCGGGGATGTTTGCTTGCCCAAATAAAGTCGAAAATTAATCTCTGGCTCTGTTTAAAATAAATGGGCGGGATATACACCGGTAGGGCTTGTAATAGATATAAAAATTTGGGGAGAATGCTCATCTTGATGATGTTACAACGTCCTAACCATGTATATAAGCCAGCATTCCACTTATTTAGTAGTGTCTTAATTTTTTGCAACAGTGGGGGAAAGTTTAGCTCGAAAACCTTAGCTGTATTCAACGGAATAAGAGTGCCCAAATATGTTAGTGCTTTATTAGTCCACTTAAACTTAAAATTTTGCTCCAATTGCGCAGCCAGCGTTTGTGGTAAATTAAGTCCCATTGCCTCTGATTTATCGAAATTAATACGAAGGTTGGACAGGCCACCAAATTTCTCAAATTCCCTCAATAAATTAGGGATCGTAATCAAAGGGTTCGTTAACGAAAATAATATATCATCGGCATAAGCCGAGATTTTACTTTCCAAATTACCTGTATGCACTCCAGCAACGTCCTGATTTGAACGTATTGTACACAGAAGCGGTTCCAATGACAGGGCAAATAGGAGTGGCGACAGGGGGCACCCCTGTCGTGTCCCATTTAAGATTGGAAAGGTCTCCGATAATATGCCATTAGCCCGTACCTGGGCCCTCGGGCACGAATAAATAGAAGAGATCCATTGTAGCATCTTACTTCCGAAACCTCCATGTCGTAAAACCGATAACATAAAACTCCAACTTACCCTGTCAAAGGCCTTCTCCGCGTCCGTGTTCAAAAAGACACATTGTAGCTGCGTTGCGTTTACTATCTGTAATAGGTTGATAACTTTTGTGGTATTATCCCGTGCTTCTCGTGTAGGCACAAATCCAACCTGATCAAGATGTATCAAGTTAGGGATATACTTTTGAATCCTATTTGCTAAAATTTTTGTGAAAAGCTTGAGATCAAGATTCAGCAACGAGATCGGTCTATAGCTTCCACAGGAAGTTGGGTCCTTTCCCTCTTTTAAAATAACCGAGATATGGGCTAGCAAAGTGTCTTGGGCCAGTCTTGCTGATGACCCTAGTGCGTTAAATAACTTAAGCATATATTGAGCTAAGGAAGGGAGGAGTATTTTGTAATATTGGGCCGTCAGGCCATCCGGTCCTGGTGCTTTACCTAATTTAGTAGAGCTTACTACTTTTTGTAATTCTTCCATAGTTATGGGTTTTTCAAGATCATCCCTATCTTCCTCTGTTAGATGGGGCATAGCTGATGATACAAGATATGAGTCTATCTGCTCCTGTGTGGAAGGCTTTCTCTTTATATTATAAAGAGACTCATAGAATTCCTGAAATTTCTGTGCTATTTCTTTTGGTTTCGTAGCCCTACCTTGGTTAGGTGAGATAATACATGGGATATAATTCTTTAGTTTCTGTTCCCGTAGAGTCCTAGCCAATAATCTCCCGCATTTGTCTCCAGACTCATATGAGAATTGTCAGGGTCACCTGTGGCCAGGTGACAGATGCACACCGTAGGGGGACAGGAGTGCACCGCGAGGTAGTGAACCCTATGGCTGGCTTCTGTGGGTAGGAAACTGGGTGGTTGTGGAAAGCGGGACCAGAGGAGCACAACCGGGATCCCAACGGAAGCGAGAGCCAAGATTCCCCAGGGCGCGGAGTCTAAGACCCAGCTGGTCTTCTCCAGGGCCTCTAGTGGTGAGGATGTTACGCTGCAGGCTGGGACCAGGTCGCGGCCCCTGGAGTTTCCTAGCTCACGCCCCGTAGGATAAGGGGAAGCAGCGGCACACGATAGAGAGAACCGAATAACAAGCCGAAGGTCAGGGGCCACAAGCAGACAAGGATAACGAAGAACGAGCCGAAGGTCAAGGGTCACGAGCAGACAGGGATGGTCGGGGACAAGCCAATAACGTAACAGAGAGACAGACGTAGCACACGGCAGGCAGGAACCCAAACACACAATGCCTAACAAACACGTTGATCAGCAAAGCAGGCTTGCAGTGCACAGGTTAATATAGTGTTCAGTGATAGGGCCTGGGGTGGAGTCAGGCTGGGAGGAGATTATAAAGGAAGCCAGGTGAAGGAGGTCTGGTCTCTAGATGAACACATGAGGAGGAAGGTAAGATGGCAGACAGACATTAATGCATATCCATGACAAGAATCTCTTACAGACCTGTATTGTCGCTTTGGCTTTAAAAAAAAGGAGTTCTGAAATTTGTGTCCGTTTATTACCAAGATCCCTCTCTAGAGAGGGAGATTGTATCCGTTTATGTCGAGCCTCCAATATGGCTAATTCTTCAAGGAGTAGCTTCAGCTGTTCTGTACGTTTCCTTTTTATCCTGGCCCCCTGCTTAATTAGTACCCCACGAATGACCGCCTTATGAGCTTCCCAAACAATGCCTGGGTCGCAATCTAGGGTATCATTTGTGGCGAAGTAAAATCTTAATTCCTTAATAACCTCCTGCAGGATACTTTGATCCTGTAGAAGGCTTTCATTCAATCTCCACTGTTTTGACCGAGTCATCATGGGGTCCCCTAGGACATATAACATTATTATAGGTGCGTGGTCTGACCACGTAATTAGGCCTATATCAGCCTTCTGTATTGAATGCAATTGGGCATGTGGGACAAAGAAATAATCTATTCGTGAATATGATTTATGAGGATTAGAATAGAAAGTATAATCTCTCTCCGTGGGATGGAGGAGACGCCAAATATCCACCAGTTGATTTCTATGGAGAATTTGAAAAATATGATTTCGCCTACTGAGGGAAATTGATGATGACCCTAGGGTAGTATCTACTGTTGGATCTAATGATATATTAAAATCTCCTCCTAAGATCAAGTGTCCTTCAGAGAACTCCATCAGTCGCTTAAGCACCTTACCTAAAAAAGTCTCCTGATGCTCATTAGGAGCATATAGGGTTGCTAACGTTACCCCTACCTCTCCCACCTTGCCTTTTACAAACAAAAAACGACCTGTCACGTCCCTAACTACATCTACGCAGGACCAGGGTATTCTCCCTGAGATCAGAATGGAAACCCCCTTAGATTTAGCCCATTGATTCGTAGAGTGATAGACCGTTGGGAATAGATGATTTTTTAAGATTGGTATTTTATCATCTCTAAAATGTGTCTCTTGTATGAATGCAACGTCCGTTTTCAGACGCTGCAAATCATGTAAGAGTACCCGTCTTTTGTACATTCCCATTGGTCCCTAACCTCAAGGAGCTTACAATCCAAGGTCCCTACCTCACATTCATATACTAGGGCCAATTTAGACAGGAGCCAATTAACCTACCAGCATGTCTTTGAAGTGTGGGAGGAAACCCACGCAGGCACAGGGAGAACATGCAAACTCCAGGCAGGTAGTGTCGTGGTTGGGATTCAAACCAGTGACCCTTTTTACTGCTAGGCGAGAGTGCTATCCACTACACCACTGTGCCGCCCTATATAGTGTAAAGTATATAATATCCTCTATGGAATATCCAGTGTATATAATGTCCTCTATGGAATATCCAGTGTATATAGTGCTCCTATGGAATATCCTGTGGATATAGTGCCTCTATGGAATATCCAGTGGATATAGTGCCCTATATGGAATATCCAGTGTATATAGTGCTCCTATGGAATATCCTGTGGATATAGTGCCTCTATGGAATATCCAGTGGATATAGTGCCCTATATGGAATATCCAGTGTATATAGTGCTCCTGTGGATATAGTGCCTCTATGGAATATCCAGTGGATATAGTGCCCTCTATGGAATATCTAGTGGATATAGTGCCCTCTATGGAATATCCAGTGGATATAGTGCCCTAAATGGAATATCCTGTGGATATAGTGCCTCTATGGAATATCCTGTGGATATAGTGCCCCCATGGAATATCCAGTGGATATAGTGCCCCCATGGAATATCCAGTGGATATAGTGCCCCCATGGAATATCCAGTGGATATAGTGCCCCCATGGAATATCCAGTGCCAAAGGAATGTGACCGCTTGTTAACGTAAAAAAAATCTGGTTGAACCCTCTGCTGCATACTGCTAAGCTTTTTAGCAAACTTTTCGCAAAAAACACGGGGATTTTTAGTTCACATACATTGCAATGCAAGTTTTATGCTGGTCAACTGTGTCAAAGTAATCCCCCTCTGGCCAGTCCCTACTCTGCTCTGCAAAATGCAGCACGGCGCCCCCTCTATCTATCAATCTATCTATCAGTCAATGATAGTGGTGGCTGGTGGTTTTCTTTTGGGGGGGAGTGGCAAACAATCCCCCCCCAGGCTGCCGGTGGAGCAGCACTAGCACAACTGCCCTCCCCCCACTAACACCCCCAGCAAACCCCCCACCCGCCCATCCTTACCCTGGATGCGAGCGGTGAGAGCAGCGGTCAGGTCTTTATGGAGTGCAGAGCTGATGCGGCCATCTTCCAGCGCGGTCGCCCCTGTCCTTAAGCGTGGCGGGCTCGGGGAAAGGTGCTCCGGTGTCCTCTCCTGAAGCAGCTTCCGCGGTGCGTCTCCTCTCTGCTCCTCCTGGCGCTAGGCGTCCAATAGTGTCGCCTGATGTTTTGGCCAATCGGAAAACGGGTTTCATACCCGCTTCCCGATTGGCCGGGAGAAAAAATCAGTGTTGCAACAGCGAATATTCATTCGCTGCTGTAACACACCTGGGTGGGATAGGAGCGCATTCTGTGCGACCCGAGCCCACCCTATATTGAAGCCTATTAGAGCCTCTGGCTCTAATCAGGTGCTGCCAACAAAAAAAAAAAACCCTGGCCGCTGTAATTCATGTGCCCGGTGCCCTGAAAGGGGCCGGACGCATGAATAGGGGATGGCCATGGATAGATTCAAGCTATGCTATGCATGAATCTATCCATTGCATATAAGGGGGTGGTGTGTGGAGAGAGGGGGCGGCGACCATAATGAGTGGGTCGCCCCTGGTTTATGGCAACAAAGACATCTCTTGTGACTGAACTTACCGTTCCCAGTCACTGGCAGCAAATCTGGTGTGAGGATTCCACCTTGTTTTTTTATGCATTTGTTTTTTTTTCTAATAGGAAAGTATGACAGTTCTGTTAATGCAGTGCGACTTTGATGCGACTTTACACTCTCTGCCACTAAAGTAACATCAAATCACATCAAAGTAGTGCAGGAACCTTTATTATTATTATTCAGGATTTAGTGTGTCTAAAGTGGCATGTTAGGGTTAACTGTTAGGCCTCGTACACACGGCTGAGATTCTTGTCAGGAAAAAAACATTGTTTTTCCTGACGAGAATCTTGACAAGAAACTTGTCCCGGCCGAGTGTACACACGTACGATTCAAAAGAACCGCCGTTCTTTTGAATGGCACGAACGCGGTGATGTCATCGACTACGACGAGCGTGCGCTCGTCACATTCGATGCCGTCGCCGCTATCTTGCTATACCCTATGCCTAGGAAGCTACCGCGCATGCGTCAAAGTCATTTCGAGCATGCGCGGGTTTCCATGGCGACAGGTAAGTGTACACACGCTCGGGTTTCTCGTCGAGAAACAGGCCGACGAGATTCTCGACGAGAAAAAAGACCGCAGGTCGTCTTTTTTCTCGTCGGGGAATCTGGGCAGTTTTCTTGACGAGAAAACTGAAACCCGCGTACACACAGCCGGTTTTCTTGGCAAGAAAGCCCTCCCGGCAGTTTTCTTGTCGTTTTTTGCCGAGAAAACCGGTCGTGTGTACGCGGCCTTAGAGTTAGGAGTAATTGTTAGAATGTTAAACCTAACAATTACCCCTAAACTTAATGATTACCTCTAACTTCTCTAAATTTATTTATTACCAGTAACCCTAATGATTACCTCTAAATCTAACCCTAACATGTAACCCTAGCCCTTAACTCTAACACCAGCCTTTAACACTAACATATAACCCTAGCCCTTAACCACTTTGCGCCGGCCATTTGACTATATACTGCCACAAGGTGGCTCTACAATGCCGGGAGGCCGTCCTTATACAGTCTTGGCTCCTCCGGCCACTGGGGGGCACGCGAGGGCCGGCGGCGCGCGCGTGCCCGTCGCGTCACTGAGATGCCGATGCGCGTGCCTGGCGGCCGCAATGTCTACCGGGTGCCCGCGATCGGTCGTTACACAGACAAGGACGTGGATCTCTGTGTGTAAACACAGAGATCCACGTCCTGTCAGAGAGAGGAAATCGATGCTGTGTCCCTTGTACATAGGGACACAGATCAGTTACCTACCCCAATCAGTCCCCTCCCCCCACAGTTAGAATCACTCCCAGGGCACATATTTAACCCCTTCCTCGCCCCCCCCCCTAGTGTTAACCCCTTCCCTGCCAGTCACATTTATACAGTAATCAGTGCATATTTATAGCGCTGTTCGCTGTAAATGTGAATGGTCCCAAAATAGTGTCAAAAGTGTCCGATGTGTCCGCCATTATATCGTAGGCCTGACAAAAATCGCAGATCGCCGCCATTACTAGTAAAAAAAAAAAATAATAAAAAAAAAAGTCAGAATTCTATCCCCTATTTTGTGGGCGCTATAACTTTTGCGCAAACCAATGACTATACGCTTATTGCGATTTTTTTTTTTTTTTACCAAAAATATGTAGAAGAATACGTATCGGCCTAAACTGATAACAAAAAAAAAATTGGGATATTTATTATAGCAAAAATCTAAAAATATTGTGTTTTTTTTTTTAAATTGTCGTTCTTTTTTTGTTTATAGCGCAAAAAATAAAAACCGCAGAGGTGATCAAATACCACCAAAAGAAAGCTCTATTTGTGGGGGAAAAAGGTCGTCAGCTTTGTTTGGGAGCCACGTCGCACGACCGCGCAATTGTCATTCAAAGCGTGACAGTGCCGAAAGCTGAAATGGGCAGGAAGGGGGTATATGTGCCCAGTGAGCAAGTTGGTTAACCCCAACCCTAGCCCTTAACCCTAACACCAGCCTTTAAAAGTAGCATATAACCCTAGTCCTTAACCCTAACACCAGCCTTTAACACTAACATATAACCCTAGTCCTTAACCCTAACATATAAACATAACCCTTAACTATAATATGACTTTGATGCTACTTTAGTGGCAGAGAGTGTAAAGTCGCATTAAAGTTGCACTCCATGAACAGAACTGTCATACTTTCCTAGGAGCCTTAAAAAAAATGCATTACGCATGTTCAAAAATGCGCCAAAAATAAGCATCAACCGCAGTCTGCATAGACATGAACCTAGCCTTAAAGTATAAAAGTTCTGCTCATCCTCCTCCTTCCTGTACAGCGCTACGGTATAGGTCAGCGCTATAGAAAATGTATAGTAATAATGAGTGATTGTACAACGCTACGGTATATGTCAGCGCTATAGAAAATGTATAGTAATAATGCGTGATTGTACAAAGCTACAGTATATATCAGCGTTAGAAAAAAATTTTCATTATAATAATAATAATAATAATAATAATGCGCTACGGTATAGGTCAGCGCTATAGAAAATGTAAAGTAATAATGAGTGATTGTACAACGCTACGGTATAGGTCAGCACTATATGAAGATATAGTAATAATGGGTGATTGTACAACGCTACGGTATAGGTCAGCGCTATAGAAAATGTATAGTAATAATGAGTGATTGTACAACGCTACGGTATAGGTGAGCGCTATAGAAAATGTATAGTAATAATGAGTGATTGTACAACGCTACGGTATAAGTCAGCGTGAGATCAGTCCACGACATACCCCACGGCTCCAGGGGTGGCCTTTTTTGCTCCAGGGTCCACATATGACTGAACAGTTCTGCTGTATCTTTCACAGTGGACCGGGCCGACAGCTACTCAGTACTGCACTGTGATAGGTCTGTCAAGAACACACCAGTGGGTCCTAGCTGGACGGGTAAGTACTGTTTCCCCTGCCTCAGCAGGTGAGTACATACTGTGTGTTCCTATGGTAGGCATACCTCCCAACTTTGAAAAGTCCCATCGCGGGACATTCAGATGTCCCCTCTCCCCTGCTAACTAAAGCTGTTGAGCGGGGGGGGGGGGGGGGGTGCGGGCATACCTCCCAACTTCCACGGATTCTGCGGGTTTTTTACCAGCATAGGCTCCTCCCTCCCGCAGTCCCGCGAGGGTTAACTGCTTCCCGCACAGCAGGAAGAAGAGAAGGCAGAGGAGGAGAGATCCACCAGCAGGTAAGCCCCCCCCCACGATCGGCAAACCCCCCCGTGATCAGCGCCCCCCCCCCCCCCCCGCTCAACAACTTTGAATTTTAGGGACAAATTTTTTTTCATATGCTGTACCAGAAAAAAAAAGTTGTTGAGCGGGGGGGCTCCGAAACTAGTCCACCGATCGCGGGGGGGGGGGGCGCTCTTACCTGCTGCTGCTGTGTTTCCTCCTCTTCATCTCTTCATGCTTCCTGCTGTGCGGGAAAACTGACAGTCTCGCGGGACTGCGGGAAGGAGGAGCCTATGCGGGTAAAACCCGCAGAATCCATGCCAGTTGGGAGGTATGATGGTAGGGGGGTTTCCCTGTCGCCCCCCCTTGTTTTTGCTACTCTCTGTCACATTACTCTGGCATGCGCTGAGTGGGGGTGCCTGGGGGTCACTCTGACCCAGAGGGGGTCCGTGGGGGTCTGCATTATGAGTGGAGATGCTTTCTGGGTCAGCCTGGGCCTTGTGTTTTTTCTTGCGCCGTGTTTTTAGTTTGTTGTCTGTTACTATTGTAAACTGCATTGGCGGCCATTTTGCAGTGGCCGCACTGTGACGCACTTATAATAGCGGAGACCATTTTGTTGAAGTCGCGCGCTTTTCTGGTGCTAGTTTGGCCTCTACTGCTGACTTAGAACGGCGCGATTCTCCTCAGTCACCTCACTATTCACTCGCGCTGAGAGCAGGACTCAGGCAGTGGAACCGAGCGGTCCTAACCGGGTTGGTGAGTCCCCTGGGTAACCCCCCACAGTCAGTGCAGCCGGAGGATGGACTTTTCTCTTTATATTGACAAAGTCTCAGAGGGTGCTGTGTATTATGGAGTCAGTGTCACCTGCTTCCCCCTTCATTTCAGAGGCAACAGGCAGTGCTACTGCACCTGCGGTCCCTGAGGCCAGCTGTCGGCAGTCCTGGAATCATTTCTTGCCAGGATGGAAGCGGCGGGGGCTAAAAAGCACCCTTTCCCCACACCATCTCCAGGGGAGTGCTCTGATTCAGATATGGGCATTGCTGCGGCACAGGACCCTAGCTCTGAATTTTTGGATATTTTTGACCAGGACATTCCTTGTGAGGAAGACTCCTTATCTGGGTCAGTACATGACAGGACGCTTGTTAGTGAACTCATTGATGCTGTGAAGGGACACTCTCAAGCTGGATTCTGCGGCTGAGGAACCTCCGGTGGAGGCAGTCTCTTTTGGTTTATTTAGAGCTAATCCTTCTGAAAAGGTTTTTCCCTATACACCTTTTCTTGACAGATTCATAGACCGGGTTTGGGAAAAACCGCAGAAGACCTTTGCGGTCTCGCAGCGTCTGGCGGTTAGGTACCCCTTTGAGGAGAGTCTGATTAAAAAAATGGGCCTCTCCTCCAGTTGTCGACCCCCCTGGTTGCCTGGTTGAATAAAGCCACGACTCTCTCGGTTGAGGGGACTCCTGCCTTTAAAAGGACCCTACTGATAGGAGGTCGGAAGTGGTGAGCAGGGCCATGTTCACCATGCTGGGATCCGCGCTACGTCCTATTGTAGCGGCGACCCTGGTGTCTCAGACACTCACAGAATGGGCAAAGGTTTTGCATCAGACTGTGCAGGAGCATAATCTTCCTCCGGATTGCATCGCACTGGCCGACCAAATGGTACAAGGCCTGGTGTATGTGTGCGATGCCACAATGGGCGCTGCCCCCTTAATCTCTAGGGCCTCAGTATCTGCGGTGGTATTGCGTCGCCTTATTTGGTTGAAGTGCTGGTCTGCTGACCTGGCCTCTAAGAAGCTCCTGACGAATTTACCTTTTAAAGGCGGAAGACTATTTGGTGCTTCCCTGGATGACATCATTAAAAATGTCAAGGGAGGTAAGAGCCCCCTTCTTCCTCAGCCTACTAAGGGGAAGGAGCCGCGCCGTAAACCGGGCCCTTCTTTTCTTACACAGAAGAGGTTTTTTTGTCAGTCAGAGCCCACGGGAAAATTCTCCCAGACTGACAAGAGTGCGGCTGGAGGACAGAAGCGTCCCTGGGTGCGTAAGCCGAAGAAGCCGGCAAACAAGCCCGCCACCGCATGAAGTCTTACCCCCGCCCGACTCTGGGGTGGGGTGGACTTCCCAGGTTTGCGGATCCGTGGACCTCCCGGATTTCCAAACGGTGGGTATAGAAGGTGGTCACCTCGGGGTACAGGATAGAGTTCCTTTCCTGGCCACCAGACAGATTCTTTCCCTCAAATCTCCCTCTCCTTCCAGCGCATCCGGCTGCCCTGTTGGGGGAAGTGCAGGACTTGCTGAGGTGCGGGGTAATTTTGCCAGTACCGTCAAAGGAGAGGTTTTAGGGATTTTGTTCAAATCTTTTTGTCCCAAAAGAAGGACAGAGTCCGTCCAATTCTCGATCTCAAGGCCCTAAATGCCGATAGGCGAAGACCACTATCAGTTTGTGGCTCTTCCCTTCGGTTTAGCGTCAGCACCGCAGGTTTTCACCAAGGTGCTTGCCCCGATTCTGGCTTTGCTGAGACAGCGAGGCATTGCTATCGTGGGCTATCTGGACGATCTTCTTCTGGGAGCAGACTCTGGCTCAGAATTAGAGGAAAATGTGTTGAT
Organism: Rana muscosa; assembly: GCA_029206835.1. NCBI lineage: Eukaryota > Metazoa > Chordata > Amphibia > Anura > Ranidae > Rana > Rana muscosa. The sequence goes on from JARGYO010000406.1 coordinate 63,446, forward strand.
AGCCAGTCAGGCCCTCCGAGAATTCGGTTGGCTGCTGAACATTCAGAAGTCGGTCCTGGTTCCGACTCAGCGTCTGGAGTACCTAGGATTGATCCTGGACTCCTAGGAGGCGAGGGTCTTTCTACCCTTGGAAAAATTACAGACTCTTCAATTTGCGGTACGGGTGCTGACGTCTCGCAAATGGTCGTCACTCTTTTTGCATGAGGGTCCTGGGACTCATGGTGGCTTCCTTCGAGGCTGTACCATATGCCCAATTCCACACTCGAGCCTTACAAAAGGAGATCCTGTCCAGCTGGGACAAGTCTCCATTATCACTGGATCGTCAGATCCAGGTGAGTCATGTCACTGACATGGTGGCTGAGATCCCCGGCCCTTCGGTCAGGGAAGTCGTTCCTTCCTGTCCAGTGGACTGTGATCACGACGGACGCCAGTCTTACGGGCTGGGGCGGAGTCTGGGGAGTTCTAGCAGCCCAAGGGCTTTGGACTCCGGACGAATCCCGTCTGCCGATCAATGTCCTGGAACTCCGGGCAATCAGACTGTGTCTCTCCTCGTGGTCAAAGAGACTACAGGGGTGCTCAGTCAGGATCCAATCAGACAACGCCACAGCGGTGGCTTATGTCAACCATCAGGGGGTAACGAGGAGCTCGGCTGCAGCGTCCGAGGTCACTCACATCCAGTAATGGGCGGAAAGAAGCATGCCGGCTCTGTCGGCCGTTTACATTCCAGGAGTAGACAACTGGCAGGCGGACTATCTGAGCCAACAGATGTTGGACCAGGGGAATTGTCATTACATCCGGAGGTGTTTCAACTCCTTTGCCGGAGGTGGGGCATCCTGGATGTGGACCTACTGGCCTCTAGACTCGATCGCAAGGTGTCGAGATTCGTGGCCAGGTCCAGGGATCCCTGGGCAGACGCATCAGACGCGTTGGTGGCCCTGTGGGGTCGGTAGCGGCTGATTTATGCCTATCCTCCACTGAAGTTGCTTCCTCGACTACTTCGCAGGATGGAGGTCGAGGGGATTCCGGTGATCCTCATCGCTCCAGATTGGCCTCGGCGTACCTTGGTACGCCGATCTTGTGCGCCTAGTGGTGGATGTTCCATGGCGACTACCACTGCGGGAGGACCTTCTGTCTCAAGGTCCCATACGTCATCCTGCTTTATAGTTGCTGGCTTTAACGGCATGGCTATTGAAAGCCAGGAGCTGAGGGACCGAGGTCTCTCGGATTCGGTCATCTTGACCATGCTGAGGGCACGGAAATCTTCCTCCAGGAAGACATACTACCGTACCTGGAAGGCCTACATCGCTATGTGCGAGGAGCTGGATTGGCGTCCACGGACGTATTCCGTTTCCAGGATCCTGCTGTTTTTACAGCGTGGTGTGGACCAAAAGCTTGCTTTAAGCACCATTAAGGGTCAGATTTCAGCTTTAGCTGTTTTCTTTCAGCGGCCACTAGCGGGCCGTTCTCTGATTAGTACCTTCGTACAGGGGGTCCGCCATGTGCTCCCCCTATTACACCACCTCTTCCTCCTTGGGATTTGAATTTAGTGCTTTTGGTTCTTCAAGAACCTCCTTTTGAAAACATCAGAGAGATTCCTCTCTTAACTTTATCTCAGGATAAAGTTAAGAGAGGTGGCTTTTCTAGTAGCCATTATTTCTGTCAGAAGGGTTTCTGAATTGGCGGCCTTGTCGTGCAAACCGCCATACTTGGTCCTCCATAAGGATAAGGCGGTGCTACGCCCACAGCCTTCTTCTCTCCCGAAGGTGGTCTCGGCCTTCCACCTTAATGAGGACATTGTACTTCCGTCTTTATGTCCTCGTCCATCGCATCCCAGAGAGTTTGCGCTTCACTCTTTAGACGTGGTACATTCTTTACGGGTGTACCTGTTTGCTACGGCTTAGTTTCGGAAGTCTGACTCGCTGTTTGTGTCTGCAACTGGTCCAAAACAGGGCCAAGCGGTTTCGTCTGCCACCATTTCTCGGTGGATCAGGCAGACCGTCATACAGGCCTATGCCCTTAGGGGGCGGGCGCCTCCCTTTCCGGTTTCGGCGCATTCAACCAGGGCGATTGGTGCGTCTAATTCACAAGTATGCAAGGCGGCGACCTGGTCATCTGCACATACCTTTTCTAAGTTCTATAAGGTTGATGTGGCTGCGTCTTCTGATGCTTCCTTCGGCCGCAAGGTTTTGCAGGCGGCTGTTTAAAGTTGCAACTCCTCCATTGAGGAGCTCTGCTTGTTTGGGGTGAAGTTTGGTTTTTACTTGATACTGTTCCCACCCCTCGTTATTTGACACTGCTTTGGGACGTCCCACTTTGTCAAGATTGAAGATGCTGTGTCAGTCCATGGACGGTAAGAGAAAATAGGATTTTTTTGTACTCACCGTAAAATCCTTTTCTCTGACGTCCATGGGACTGACACAGCACCCACCCCTCCCTTTTTTTTAGTTTGTACTGCTTTGATACGAACTGAGGCTGCTGGCTGCAGGAAGGCGGGGCTGTCCTGTTCAGCTCTGGTAATGGAATGTATGTTAAAAACATCTAACATTCTGCCTAGTCTTCTCCTATGGGCAGGAACATAACCCAATTTGTCAAGATTAAAGATGCTGTGTCAGTCCATGGACGTCAGAGAAAAGGATTTTACGGTGAGTACAAAAAAAATCCTATTTTTCTTTGTTTCTGTTATAAAATTTTTAAAATCGTAATTTTTCTTCATAAATTTTGTCCAAAATTTATACTGCTACATATCTTTGGTAAAAATAAGTACAAATTGGTGTATATTCAGGGCCGCCATCAGGGGGGTACAGGCAGTACACCTGTAAGGGGCCCGGATGGCAACCCTCCCTTTTTTTTGTAAGGAGCCCAGAGGTCCCCAGGGCCCCGGATGGCAACCCCCCCTTTTTTTTTTAAAACAAAACATTTTTTATATTTTTTTTTCTTTTTCTTTGTAAGGGGCCCAGAGGTCCCCAGATGACCCCCCCTTTTTTTTTTTTTTGTTCTTCTGTTCGTCAGCACCCAAAGCCCCCACCGCCCGCAACAATTTGCGGCGGCAGCACCCCCCCCCCCGCTTCTGAATTCGTGGCACCCCCCCCGCACTTCTCAATTCGCGGCTGCCCCCACTTCTCAAATTGCGCCGACTCTCCTCTGCTCCAGGGGGCCCATGCCTGAAGCTGTGTAAGGGGCTTCTTTGTGAAAGTTATAGAGTCCACAAGCTATGGTGCCAATCTCTGAAAATTTATCACACCTGAAGTACTGACGGCCTATCTCATTTCTTGAGACCCTAAGGGTCCTTTCACACGGGGCGGATCCGTGAAGATCCGCCCCGTGAAGCTCCGCTTGCTCAGCGGGGATCGCTCCGTTGATCCCCGCTGAGCCGACGGATGACTGGGCGGTCCCCGCACACTGTGCAGGGACCGCCCTGTCAGAGCGCCGCTCTCCCCTATGGGGAATCGGATGACGACGGACCGTAGAGTCCGTTGTCATCCGATCCGCTCCGCCGACGGAAGGAAAAATAGGGTTTTCCTCCGTCACACTTTGGCGGAGCGGATGTCAGCGGACATGTCTCCGCCGACATCCGTGCTTCCATAGGGGTACATGGAGGATCCGTTTCAGGAAGACATTCCAAGGTATTTAGAAAAGAGGCATGGTGAGTTTTTTGAAGTTGTCATTTTTTCCCCACAATTCTTTGCAAAATCAAGATTTTTTTTTCTTTTTTTTTTCACAAAATTGTCATATTAGCAGGTTATTTCTCACACACAGCATATACATACCACAAATGACACCCCAAAACACATTTTGCTATTACTCCTGAGTATGGTGATACCACATGTGTGAGACTTTTACACAGCGTGGCCACATACAGAGGCCGAACATGCAGGGAGCACCTTCAGGTGTTCTGGAGCACCCAGGCCAATTCTGACATTTCTCTCCTACATGTAAAAATCATTTATTTGCTAGAAAATTACATAGAACCCCAAAACATTATGTAGCGGGGTGTTCCCCTTTAATGCAGAGAGACACAAGAAGTTCCAGGTGAGAGGTGAGTCGGAAGGAAGTAGAGAAGAGACATTACTGGAAGTGAAAGCAGAGGAGAGAGACTACATTACCCAGAACCCCATTCGGCAATGTTTCCACCACAGAGACTCATGGGAGGGGTTATAAAAGGAGGAGGCGAGGCTGGGCTCAGTCTCTTTGGGACACGAGACTTCTGTGACTGATCCTCCTGTGCGGATGTGCCGAAATGCAGGGCCTGAAGCCTGAGGCCTTGCGCAGCACCAAAGAGCCTTCCATCCCACTGCGAGCCTGGATGGCATCTGACGTCGCTTACCTACAGCCTTGGTTGGATCAGGGACCCGATCACTGGAGACACTGTGTGTGTGTGTGTGAGACACAGTCGGTGGAAGTTCCCGGACTGGGACCGCGTCCGAATGGGTGAGAGGGCGTATGCCCAGACCATATACTGTTGTTGCTAATGTGCCTATAGACTGCCGTGGCCCACAAGTTATTTCTGATACACTCACTGAAGAACCTCATCAGAGCTGAACTCAGAGTTCACATAGTAAAGTGTTTATTTCATCCCTACCTTCCCATTGGATTACAAATGGTATTCTGTTAATGTGCACCACCTTTAAAGACTTGCCGGTGAAGAAAACCATCATCCCCTATAGACTGAGTTGTAGATATCTGAGCCAGGCCTGGCCAGCTAGTTAGTTCATTTAGTCACTGCGCCACAGGGTGCCTAGTTAATGGTCGCCCACGCGGCGCACCTTTACTGTTCATTTTAAATGCATAGTGTGTTATTGCTGCAGGGCTCTGCACTTTATTATCTGTGAACTGTTATCACTGTTAACCTTTCTTACTAAAAGCCTAAGTAAATTTGATACCCTTTTTCATTATTGTCTTGGTGTCTGGGTTTACTCATACAGTATAAGAATATATATATTGCAGTCAATCCTAACTGTGCCAGTAGGGGATCGAGTACGTTGCTGGGGGTTGGCGGAGCTGTTTTCAGGGCCCAAACTAAACTTGCGGTCTTCTTAGTTGAAGGTATCGCTACACGTGGGGGTTCTCGTCCGGGATCCTGATACAGCAGGTGAACGCCAGAAGTGCCGGCGTGGACCCTATGGATCCACAAGCGATAGAGGAGTGGTGCAAAGCCGTTAGGGCAGAGCCAAGCAACTCAATAGTCATCAGCCTTCCAGGGGAGGAATGGAAGACCGAGACGGTAGAGGAGTTGATGAAGTCAGTGTCCCCAGATCACACACCGTGGGTGATAGATATAAAGGCAGACCCAGTCACTTCATATCAGTATGCACTGGTGGAATACGGAGACGGGATACCAGAGGCTTGCAAGTGCAAGTGTGTAAAGACGCCAGATAATAGAACCTATAGGTTGGCGCCTGCTTTAACTATAAAGAAGGAACCATCACCGATGGGATCACCGCAGGCTGCGGCCCGTACCTCACCAGTAAAAGGAAACGGGGTGACGCCCCCGGCAACACCCGCACCTGCCACTGCTATATCACCAGAATTGATAAAGGCAATAGGGGATCTGTTAATCAAATGTCAGAAGACAAGCACGGTGCATGTTGAGACTAGCTACCGGAGACTGAAGACAGTCTCAGGAAAGCTCCCTGTCCCTGCAGGGGAAGAAGATTTTGATACCTGGGTGGAGCAGGCATTGCAGGCAGTAGAGGCATGGGAGGTGCCTGAAGCGCAGAAGAGGCAACGAGTGATAGAAAGCCTAAAAAGGCGCAGAAGCAGTGAAAAGTTTTCGGTTTGGGAATGCTGGTTGCACGGCTCAAGACTGTCTAGCCATGCTACAGGAAGAGTTTGGTAAATTGGAAAAGGTGACAGAGATGGTATACCAATTTGAACATACTTTCCAACAACCAAGAGAGAAACTGTCAGAGTATGTTAGGAGACTAAACAGGTTGCTGTGGAAGATTGTGTTGAAGAAGGGAATGAAGCCCCAAGATACAGACGCGGCAAGAATGAAGCAAGTCTTAAAGGGAGCGCTACACTCGGATCCAGTCTGGCTGCACCTGAAAACCTCGGGAGGAGGAACGTTGCTGACTTATGCTGACTTGATAAAAATCATCAGAGATGAGGAGGCGCTACAACAGGACCAGCAAATGATTAAGGCAAATGTTGTCCCCGCACAGGTGCTAGTCAATCCAATGATGACCCCTGAAAGAGACTCAGAGGTAGATACTTTAAAAGCACAGATGTCCAAGGTGTTAGAAATGTTGACCTCTCTGATGGCAAAAGATCCAGAGGGTCCCAGGAGGGAAGTACCACGGAAGGAACTATTCCCAATTTCTTTGGCACCTGCATCTTTACAAGAATGGGGAGATATAGTCTGCTTTAACTGTGGAGGAATTGGCCATATTGCAGCTATCTGTTCCAGTCCTAAGAAGAAGAAGACGGACAACCGCAAGCCGGCGGGAAACTCCAGAGGGCCCCGGTGAAGGAGTCAACCAGGTGCCCATCACCTTCAGTGAGCTCCAAGCTGAAAGCGAAGCAGAAGGAAAGAGGAGATAAAACACCTCGGAGGAAACACAACATTCCTCAACAGAGATACACCCCAGAGAAATGGGGCAAGACCCCTCAGAAGAGGCACAGCACTCCTCAGAGGGGTTGCACACCTAAGAAAAATAATAATGTCCCTCAGCGGGTCTGTACACCCATCGAAAGGAGGGAAATTAATGCATACCAGGCTCAAGAAAAATTAAAGTCTAAAGGGAGTTGGACGAGAGAGAGTCCGAGGAGAAAGGGCCAGAAGAAGGCGACCCCTGCCAGGCATATCCGGAGAAACTGGTAGGCCCATCTCCTATAGTGCCCATCCAGGTAGAGGAAGTTTATACTAAAGCCATCCTGGATACTGGGGCGCAAGTGACCCTACTGTATCGAGATTTCTACGATAAGCACTTGAGTCATCTGCCTATCCAGAAGACAGAGGAGCTGGAAATATGTGGGATCAGAACCCAGAATTTCCCCTACGATGGCTATATACCCGTCAAGATGACCTTTGACCCATCCATGGCTGGGAAGGCTGAAGTGTTTGACACTCTGGCAGTTGTGTGCCCTCGGCCGCCAGGAGCTAACAGGAGTTCCCTTATAATAGGGACAAACACGGATCTAGTCCGAAGACTCCTAACCCCTCTAATGAAAGAGAAAGGGTCAGCGGCCACCAGGATCCACCCCATGCTGAAGACGGCCTACCAACGGCTGGTCCTAGAGCAGAAGACCCCTGGGGAGGGGATAGGGAAGGTGTGGAGACTTGGAAGAGAAGGGGTAGTGCTGCAGCCCGGCGAGGTAACCTGTCTCAAAGCCACTGTGAAGCTTACTTGGGAACAACCTGGACCCTTTGTCATGCTGGAGTCCGACCCAAGGGAAGAGACCTCCGGTCTGAAGGTGATACCAGAAGTGATTCCACTGAAGGCCCTGAAGAAGGCCCATTGTAGAGTTCTGGTGAGCGTTAGGAACACTACAGGTGGCCCCATGGCAATCCCAGCCAGGATTCTGTTGGGCCAGGTGAGCCCTGCTGCCCCGGTTACCCTGTCAGAAGTCAAGGGGACGGGTGAAGGAGGAGACGTTTGGGAGAAGCTGTCCATGGAAAACCCGAATCTGCCCAGGGCTTGGAAAGAAAGAGCCAAGGCCCAGTTGACCAGATGGGAGAAGATCTTCTCAAAAGATGAGTTCGATGTGGGGTGTGCAAGGAGTGCCACCCATCGAATCCGCCAAGAAGATAGACCTTTCAGAGTGAGTGTCAGGCGGGTCCCACTAGCAGATCTGGAGGATCTAAGGGAACAACTTGCAGAACTTAAGAGGACTGGTGTGATCCGGGAATCTAGAAGCCCCTATGCCTCCCCGATAGTGGTGGTCAGGAAGAAGAATGGGTCGTTGAGGCTCTGTATCGACTACAGGACTCTTAACAGGAGAACCATACCAGACCAGTACACCACCCCGAGGATAGAGGATGCCCTACAGAGCTTGTCTGGGGCCAAGTGGTTCAGCGTTATGGATCTCAAGAGTGGGTACTATCAGATCCCTATGCACCCAGAAGACAAGGAAAAGACAGCTTTCATAACCCCAGTGGGGTTCTTTGAATTCGACCGGATGCCCCAAGGTCTTTCTGGAGCCCCAGCTACCTTCCAACGCCTCATGGAGAAGACAGTAGGGGACATGAACCTTATTTAAGTCCTTGTGTACCTGGACGATGTCATTGTCTTTGGGAGAACCCTGGAGGAACACGAAGAGAGGCTGGAAAAAGTGTTGAGAAGACTCAGTGAGGAGGGACTTTCGCCCGAGAAGTGTCAGTTCTACCAGTCTTCTGTGAACTATCTGGGGCACATAGTGTCCGAAGAAGGGGTGGCCACAGACCCTGAGAATTTGGAGGCCGTTACCTCCTGGTCCCGGCCCACCACAGTAACGGAACTCAGATCCTTCTTAGGGTTCTGCTCCTATTACAGGAGGTTTGTGGAAGGATTCGCCCGAATTGCTAGACCATTGAATGAGCTGCTCAAGACTGAGGGGGAAGAGGACGACTCAGGGCCCAGGAAGCCGGGGGAGTCAGTCAGAGATCAGTGGAACCAGAAGTGTGAAGAGGCCTTCCAGGCATTGAAGAAGAGCCTAACCACTGCCCCAGTCTTGGCCTACGCCGACCCAACCAAACCCTATGAACTATACGTAGATGCTAGTCATGACGGTCTGGGAGGAGTACTTTACCAAGAACACGAAGGTCAACTACGGCCTGTTGCCTACGTGAGCCGGAGCCTGGGCCCCTCTGAGAAAAACGACCGCACTCACAAGCTGGAGTTCCTGGCCCTTAAGTGGGCGGTAGTAGACAAGCTCAAAGACTACCTGTATGGAGCGGAGTTCACTGTGAAGACAGACAACAACCCCCTTACCTACCTTTTCACTACAGCAAAGCTGGACGCCACTGGACACAGGTGGCTGGCCGCATTGTCTGGATTCAATTTCAGCCTAAAGTACAGGCCAGGGGCTGGGAATCAAGACGCAGATGCTCTGTCCAGGAGATCTCATGCCCCCACCAGTGACGTAGAAGATTGGACCCAAGTGGCACCGGACGGGGTGCGGGCCCTTTGTCAAGGAGCTGAATTCCAAGCCAGAGGGGGCTCCAGAGCAGAGGAAATAGGAGTTACCATGGTAGGAGTCCCCAAACACTACTGTGGAGTAACTCAACTGGAAGAAGACAACCTGCCGAGACTGTCCAAGAAGGAGTTGAGGTGTGACCAATTGGAAGACCCCATGGGGAGATTGGATCCTGATTCTCCAGGGCCTCCAGGACCAAACAGACTCCTGCGTCATCCCTCAAAGGAAGCTCACCTGTTGAGGAAAGAGTGGGACAGGTTGCAGGTACATCAGGGAGTGGTCTACCGAAGGGGCCCCTCTGATGACTCAGAAGATAAATGGCAACTGTTCCTCCCAGAGAAACATCGAGAGACTGTTCTGATTGCCCTGCATGACAATCATGGCCACCTAGGGGCTGAAAGGACCTTTCAACTTGTCAGAAGTCGGTTCTATTGGCCCTGCATGAGGGCCGAGGTAGAAGAGTACTGCCACTCATGTGCACGTTGCATCCAGAGGAAGACTTTACCTCATCAAGCTGCCCCAATGGGCCATCTACAAAGTCAAGGCCCAATGGATCTGGTATGCATCGATTTCCTCTGCCTCAAACCCAATCTGAGTGGACTAGGAAATGTTTTGGTGATAACCGATCATTTCACCCGGTATGCCCAAGCTTTCCTAACCAAAGACCATAAGGCTTCCACAGTAGCCAAGATACTCATGGAGAAGTATTTTGTCCATTATGGGCTGCTCCAGCGACTTCATTCAGATCAAGGAAGGGACTTTGAGAGTCGACTGATCCGGAAACTCCTGGATTAGTTGGGAACCAAGAAGACTCGAACTACACCTTACCACCCACAGGGAGATGCTCAGCCGGAGAGGTTTAACCGAACCTTGCTCAACATGTTGGGGACTCTGGAAAGTGAGAAGAAGCAACATTGGAGCAAACACATAGCGGCCATAGTACATGCTTACAACTGCACCATCAGTGATGCTACAGGCTACTCCCCATATCGACTCATGTTTGGGAGAGAAGCGAGATTACCTGTGGACTTGGCCTTTGGCGCCTCTTTAGACCATTCCTCAGCCACATCCCACAAAGGATATGTGGACAGGCTCAGACACAGCCTGAAAGTAGCCTATGAACAAGCTCAAGCGGCCTCAGATCAAAGGGGAGCTCGAAACAAAAGAAACTTTGACTTGAAGGTCCGGGTACAAGACCTACAGCCCGGGGACCGAGTACTGCTACGCAATCTGGGGGTCCCTGGAAAACACAAACTTGCAGACAGATGGAGATCTGAACCCTATGTCATCTGTAGGAAGTTGCCGGGCCTGCCTGTCTACAAGTTGAAGCCAGAAGGAAAGGTAGGCCCACTGAAAACGTGGCATCGAAACCACCTGCTTCCACTTGCTGAGGCAGTCAGGATACCTCCCGTGAGAGACTCCCCTGAACCGGTCTCTATTCTGGATACTCCCAGGCCGAACACTCGGTCACAGACCTCACGAGCTGAAGATGGAGAGGCCTCTCAACTTAGCGATAATGAAGAAAGAGAACTTGATTGGCTGTGGCCTTCCTCAACTCCAGGAACCTCTACTATATATCTTCCAACCACTGAGGACACTCCAGATGGGACACTGAACCTAGAAGCCACAGAGTTCATCCCATCTAGCCCTTCATCAGATTACTGGGAAGATGCCCGTGATAGTTACTCAGAGGAAGAGGAGCCTGTGGCGCCAGAGCCAGAAATCCCAAGAGAGCAAAGGGCTTGAAGAGTCATCCGGCCTCCTAAGAAGCTGACCTACCCACAAATGGGGAATAGCTCAGAAGACTGTAATTACTGCTAGGAGGAGTGTTGAAAATCCGGATCCCTCCACTGTCCATTTGGTGGAGGGCAACCCCTACTCACTCTCTGGCACAGTTAGGCAGGCCACCCATGATAATGTGACCTGTGGGCGAGGGAGTTCTACTCCTCAGTTTTGGTGGGAATTTCCTATGCCAACTTCGTTCCCAGAGTTGTCTAGAGTTGTACATAGTCTTTATTAAGGTTTATCTTTGGGGACCAAAGAGTTCAAGTGGGGGAGTGTGTAGCGGGGTGTTCCCCTTTAATGCAGAGACAAGAAGTTCCAGGTGAGAGGTGAGTCGGGAGGAAGTAGAGAAGAGACATTACTGGAAGTGAAAGCAGAGGAGAGAGACTACATTACCCAGAACCCCATTCGGCAATGTTTCCACCACAGAGACTCATGGGAGGGGTTATAAAAAGGAGGAGGCGAGGCTGGGCTCAGTCTCTTTGGGACACGAGACTTCTGTGACTGATCCTCCTGTGCGGATGTGCCGGAGTGCAGGGCCTGAAGCCTGAGGCCTTGCGCAGCACCAAAGAGCCTTCCACCCCACTGCGAGCCTTGGTGGCATCTGACGTCGCTTACCTACAGCCTTGGTTGGATCGGGGACCCGATCGTTGGAGACACTGTGTGTGTGTCTGTGAGACACAGTCGGTGGAAGTTCCCGGACTGGGACCGCGTCCGAATGGGTGAGAGGGCGTATGCCCAGACCATATACTGTTGTTGCTAATGTGCCTATAGACTGCCGTGGCCCACAAGTTATTTCTGATACACTCACTGAAGAACCTCATCAGAGCTGAACCCAGAGTTCACATAGTAAAGTGTTTATTTCATCCCTACCTTCCCATTGGATTACAAATGGTATTCTGTTAATGTGCACCATCTTTAAAGACTTGCCGGTGAAGAAAACCATCATCCCCTATAGACTGAGTTGTAGATATCTGAGCCAGGCCTGGCCAGCTAGTTAATTTAGTCACTGCGACACAGGGCGCCTAGTTAACGGTCGCCCACGCGGCGCACCTTTACTGTTCATTTTAAATGCATAGTGTGTTATTGCTGCAGGGCTCTGCACTTTATTATCTGTGAACTGTTAACCTTTCTTACTAAAAGCCTAAGTAAATTTGATACCCTTTTTCATTATTGTCTTGGTGTCTGGGTTTACTCATACAGTATAAGAATATATATATATATATTGCAGTCAATCCTAACTGTGCCAATAGGGGGTCGAGTACGTTGCTGGGGGTTGGCGGAGCTGTTTTCAGGGCCCAAACTAAACTTGCGGCCTTCTTAGTTGAAGGTATCGATACAATTATATATGTTTTTTTTTTTAGCAAAGACCCGAGAGAATACAATGGCGGTCGTTGCAACTTTTTATCTCGCACGGTATTTGCGCAGCAATTAAAAAAAAAAATCAGTTTTGTGCTTAAAAAAAGAAAAACAGATAAGTTAGCCCAATGTTTTTGCATAATGTGAAAGATGAAGTTACGCCGAGTAAATAGATAGCCAACATGTCACCCTTCAAAAATTGCACACGCTCGTGGAATGGCGCCAAACTTCGCTACTTAAAAATCCCCATATGCGACGCTTAATTTTTTTTTACTGGTTACATGTTTTTAGTTACAGAGGAGGTCTAGTGCCAAAATTATTGCTCTCGCTCTAACGTTCGCAGCAATACCGCACATGTGTGGTTTGAACACCGTTTTCATATGTGGGCGGGACTTATGTATGCGTTTGCTTCTGTATGAAAGCACACGGGGACAGGGGCGCTTTAAAAAATTTTTTTTTTTTTTTTTTTTATTGTTCATTTTACTTTATTTCTTTTGGTTTGACACATTTTTCCCCAAAAATATTTTTTTTCCTATTACAAGGAATGTTAACATCCCTTGTAATAGGAATATGGCATGACAGGTCCTCTTTACAGTGAGATATGGGGGTCAATAGGAGCCCACATCTCACCTCTAGGCTGGGAAGCCTGAAATAATAATAAAAAAAATGATCCTGGCTTTGATCGTAGCGGTGAGTCGGTAGAAGCACCAGAGGGCGGTGGGAGGGGGGGGGGGTGTCCACTATTGCCTCCCGTAAGAATGATCAAGCGGCGGAACAGCCGCTATGATTGTTCTTATGGTGTAGGGAATCGCTGGCTGAAAAAGCTGATATCTGAATGATGCCTGTAGCTGCACCCATCATTCAGATATCCCCACACAAAATCAAGGACGTCATATGACGGCCGGCGGGCGGTAAGTGGTTAAAACTTATTTTTTTTTTAACAAAGTTGTCAATTTATAATAATATTTCTAACACATAGTATGTACATACCAAAAATGACACCCCAAAATAGATTCTCCTACTCCTCCTGAGTACGGCGATACCACATGTGAGACTTCCACAGCCTGGCCACATACAGAGGCCGAGTGTGGCTGGGTATCGCCGAGTGTGGCTGGGTATCGCCGAGTGTGGCTGGGTATTGCAGGGATGGATCTCTCTCTCTCCTCTCACACTGTACCGATCGGTACAGAGAGGGGAGAGAGGAACCGGCATCATGTCATGACGCTGGTCTGTTTACAAGTGATCGCTCCGTCATTTGACGGAGCGATCACGTGGTAAACGGCCGCTATTAGCGCCTATTTACCGTGATCCGTGATGCGCCGGGTCCTCTGGGGGGGGGGGGCGCGATTCTGGGAGGACGTTATATAACGCCCTCCCAGAGTTAAGGAACCGCCTTGTAGCCGTTATTCGGCTATGGGCGCTGATTAAGTGGTTAAAAACCTGCTCCATTGTCTCCAGTGTGAAAGCCCAAGGGCTTTCACACTGGAGCGTTGCGCTAGCAGGACGGTAAAAAAAGTCCTGCTAGCCGCATCTTTGGAGCGCTGAAGCAGCGGTGTGTTTACCGCTGCTCCACTGCTCCTGCCCATTGAAATCAATGGGAAAGCGCGGCTATACCCTTTCACGGCCACTAGCGGGGGTTAAATGCGCCCCGCTAGCGGCCGAAATGCGCCGCAAATCCGCCCATAGCGTCGGCGGTAAAAATGGCGGCATTTTACCGCCGACGTTATGGGCACCTCAGTGTGAAAGGGCTCTTAGTGATCACTTTTCTCTGCAGAGTATATCTCCTCTCTACTGATCCCTTGTCCCGGCAGAATATCACTCCTCTGTATACTGATCACTTCTCCCTGCAGAGTATCACTTCTCTGTATACCGATCACTTCTCCCTGCAGAGTATCACTCCTCTGTATACCGATCACTTCTCCCTGCAGAGTATCACTCCCAGTGCAAAACAGCAAAGTCTGTATGGTTCTCTCGCCATCTTGTGGCTATTTGTCAACAGTGCAGCCTACAACATAGAGCTGTATAATATGCATTGCTGCACTGAACAGCTGATCCAAAATGATCTCCATGCTATGTCACCCGAAATGTGCTCCACCCCCACAGGTAAGAATAAACTCCTTACCAGAAATATGTGACCCTTGCAGGTCAAAAACGCATCAATGCATAACTATCCACAAAGGAATGACTCTCAGCAGGCAAATCAAATGTGAAGATCAACCACACAAATGCGTCTCCACCTCTCCACATTAATGTGACCCGATGGTATTCTCACAGGCATATATGGATCATGATACAAAGAGAGGAAGGGCAAACTTCCCCAGTGATGACGTCTCATATGACGAAATATACGTTGGGCGGAAGGAGATAGAGATGTCATCAGTACGCCCGCCGGGGTGCCAGACGCTGTTTTTTTTTCTGAATGCTTATCATTTTACTGCTCCTGTTAGTATCATTTTTTTTCTACAATAAACCGTTTTTAAAGGTCCCCCTATCACATCAGAGGAACCCTCATCACATCAGAGATCTCCCCATTACATCAGAGATCCCCCCAATCACATCAGAGATCCCCCCAATCACATCAGAGATCCTCTCATCAAACCAGAGATCCCCCCATCACTTCAGGAGTTCCCCATTACTTCAGTGACCCCCCCCCCCCATCATATCTGAGATCTCCCATCACATCAGAGATCCACTCATCATATCAAAAGACCTCTCATTATCATCAGAGAACCCCCATCATATCAAAGGACCCCCTATCACATCAGTGGACCCCCCAACACATTAGAGATTCCCCCTTTAAATCATAGGACCCCCATTACATCAGAGTACCTCCCCATCAGAGGTCCCTCCAACACATCAGAGATCCCCCCATCACATCAGAGGTCCCCCTATACATTAGAGATCTCCCCATCACTTTAGAGGTCCCCATCACATCAAAGATCCCCCCATCACAGAGATCCCCCCCATCACACCAGAGGTCCCCCATCACATGAGAGAACCCCCCATCACATCAGAGATCCCCCCATCACAGAGATCCCCCCCCATCACATCAGAGGACCCTCCATCACTCCAGAGAACCCCACATCCCAGAGGTCCCCCATCACATCAGAGAACCCCCCCCATCACATCAGAGATCCCCCCCCATCACATCAGAGATCCCCCCCATCACATCAGAGATCCCCCCCATCACATCAGAGATCCCCCCCATCACATCAGAGATCCCCCCCATCACATCAGAGATCCCCCCATCACATCAGAGATCCCCCCATCACATCAGAGATCCCCCCATCACATCAGAGATCCCCCCATCACATCAGAGGTCCCCCCATCACATCAGAGGTCCCCCCATCACATCAGAGGACCTCCCATCTCACCCTGTGTGATGAATAATCAGAATCAGCAATGGAACCTTCAGTCTATGTAGGGAATGAGATCTCTGATATTGGATGATGTCACCAACACTCACCGTCACATCAGTTCTCCATTCTTATACTGACTGAGGATTGTAATATTCCTCTTCTTTCATTCTGTATAATAGTTTTGCCGCGTACACACAAATGTTCGATAAACAAAAACAGAAACCGCTCAGGTGTAGACGTCCTCCAGGTGACTATCTCCTCCCAACAGCCAAGGGTGCAGGCAATGCAATTTCAGGCAAAACAAAAGATCAAGTCTTCTGGACAGCAGCACTCCAATAAAAAGCCTTTATTATGTAAAATCTTCAAAAATCCAAATACAGCACAGCAAGTCACAAAATTCTGGTTAGAGCTGACTAGTTTCACACTTTCTTAGTGTTTAATCATAGCTGCCTAATGCACAAATGATTCCCATGATATACCCCAAAAAAAGGTCATATGACCCAACCACAAGTGTAGGTGATTAAGTGCTGACAAGTGTTAATTGAAAGTTGATTGCATGCTGACTAACCTGTGTCCAAGAAATAAATGTTTTCTAAAACAAATGTTCGATGGGAGCTTGTTGTCGGAAATTCTGACTGTGTGTAGGCTTCATCGGACATTTGCTGTCGGAATTTCCGCCAACAAAAATTTGAGAGCTGTTTCTCAAATTTTCCGACAAAGCTTGTTGTGGGAAATTCCGACCGCGTGTACACAATTTTGACGCACAAAAGTCCACGCATGCTCGGAATCAAGCAGAAGAGCCGCACTAGCTATCAAAAATCATTGTTCTCGGCTCGTCGAACGTGTTGTACGTCACCGCGTTCTTGACGTTCGGAATTTTCGACAACATTTGTGTGACCGTGTGTATGCAGCACAAGTTTGAGCCAACATTCCGTCGGAAAAAAAATCCACGGTTTTGTTGTCAGAATGTCCGATCGTGTGTACGCGGCATTTGTGTGGCGATACATTGGTGGTTCAGGGATTTGGCACTTTGCTGTCATATTTCCCTTTTCTTATCACACGCTGCAGTGTCGGGGTGAATCCAAATGACACCCTGGGGGGAATTTAAATAGAGGCCGGAGGGAAACCCAACTGGAAGCCCCGGGGGGGAACCCAAATGGCAGCCCGGGGGAACCCAAATGGCATCCCAGGTGTGAACCCAAATGGCACCCCAGCGGGTAACCCAAATGGCACCCTGGCAAATCCAAATGGTACCCTGGATGAACCCAAACATTCACCCAAGCAAAACCAAATGGCACCTCATGGGGGAACCCAAATAGCAGCCCAGTGGGATCCCAAATGGCAGACTGGCAGTGAGCCCAAATGGCACCCCAGGAATGAGCCCAAATGGCACCCGAGGGGATAACCCAAATGGCAGACCAGGGGTGAACCCAAATGGTACCCCAACAGGTAACCCAAATGGCAGACCAGGGGTGAACCCAAATGGCACCCCAGCGGGTAACCCAAATGGCAGACCAAGGGTGAACCCAAATGGCAGACCAGTGGGTGAACCCAAATGGCAGACCAGGGGTGAACCCAAATGGCACCCTGGCAAATCCAAATGGTACCCTGGGTGAACCCAAACATTCACCTGGGCAAAACCAAATGGCACCTCATGGGGGGAACCCAAATAGCAGCCCAGTGGGATCCCAAATGGCAGACTGGCAGTGAGCCCAAATGGCACCCCAGGAGTGAGCCCAAATGGCACCCGAGGGGATAACCCAAATGGTACCCCAGCGGGTAACCCAAATGGCAGACCAGGGGTGAACCCAAATGGCACCCCAGGGGGTAACCCAAATGGCAGACCAGGGGTGAACCCAAATGGCAGACCAGCGGGTGAACCCAAATGACAGACCAGGGGTGAACCCAAATGGCACCCTGGGTGAACCCAAACATTCACCTGGGCAAAACCAAATGGCACCTCATGGGGGATCCCAAATGGCAGACTGGCAGTGAGCCCAAATGGCACCCGAGGGGATAACCCAAATGGCAGACTGGGGGTGAACCCAAATGGCCACCCCAGGCAAACCAAAATGGCACCCTAGGGGGAAAAAATGTCAGCCCTGGTGGAACCCAAAGGGCTCCCTGGGCAGAAAAATATTTGCAGCCCGGGGGGATCCCAAGTTGGATTCCGGGGCAAACCCAAATGGCAACCCGTGGAGAACCCAAATGGCAGCCTGGAGGGAACCCTAATGGCACCCTGGGTGATCACAAATGGCAGCCCCCGGGGGGGGGGGACTCAAAAGACATCTCGTATGAGAGACGCTGGCTGAGACTATTAGATAACACCACTCCATATGGAAATCATTTTGATTTAAATCCCAACTCCACCCAGAAGTAGATGTGAGGAGAGCATTTAGTAGATTATGTAGCGGCCTCACTCCCTCTTCGACTTTATCGGTTACACTCCAGCTCATGTCTAGGGGTTCCTGGGTTGTGAGAGTGAGATGCGCCACGGCCCATGTCCTCCCCATTGTAGTAGGGAGGTGAAGGCCACTTCCTGATGTTTCCTCGGGCCGGTGTGTTCTGTGAATGCACTGAGTCTGTAATTGCAAGCTCACCAGCCTCCCCTTTGCTTCCAGTAACTGGAGTTCGCACACCGAAGAAAGGTCCAACACTTGTTTATTTGACACTCCAATACGCAAAGCACAATAAACAGTTCTTTTGCAACAAACTGGTTGGGACCTATAACCTTGCCAACGGTGGGGCGAGCAGATCGAGGCACTTCCTAAAGTTTAAGTTCTATGCCACTGTACTATGACCAGCGGCGCCTAAGCCAATCCGGCTGTTACAGAACAGGAAGATGGGGTCTCTTCCAGCAACCCCTATGAACAGCAATGGAGCCCTCTTCGATACGCTGTGGCCCCTATCAGGGAGATGTGTCCTCCCAAGAGAGTTCCCAGAGGCCCACTGTCACCGGGTTGGTGCTGCTCCGGGTCTCCAGTGGGTAACCTCCCCGGCCTCCTCACCTCAGGTACGAGTCCCTCCGCCCAGGGACCCTCGGACAGTCCACCCTAGCGGGACCCAGTCGAAGGTACTGGGCCCCAGGCCTCCTCGATAGTACCTCACCCCAGGCTAAAGGTGCCTGGGATGGACGCCAACATGACTCCGGACCAGGCCATGGGCACCTGGACCAGACTCCTGGATCTCCCGCACCCAGGCCTAAGGGCCCTGGGTGCGGACCGCAACCCTCCTCCTCCGAGGACCTCCTTCTCCGCAAGACCTCGTGGTAAGCGCGTCTCCCCCTTTTATCTCCTCCCATCAACGGCCCGGCGGGTTCCCCGCCCCAGCCATACCATCTCCAGGAAGGGACAAAACAGGGAGCACTGCGAAGATGATTCTACCTGAAGCCTGTGGGTACCTCGCCACCCACAGGCAAAGGAGAATATTACATCCTCCAATCCTCCACGAAACAAAAAGGGGTCTGAATCCTAACACAATTATACACCTGGGTCACACTATTGCCCAGGTGTATCCCATCAATTTGAGGACCCCGCTACAATTACATCTGTACTGGAGACTTAGCTTGCGTTGCACTAGTCGTCATGGTGACGATAGGCCGGCCGGGATTGTCTGAGGTTAGTCACATGATGACGCACCGCTGAGCTGAGGTGAGGAGATGGGCGGAACAGCTTTATAAGCTGCCGGAAGTTCCTCTACGTTGGGCAGAACTACGCAGTGATTTGCTGCTTTAATCACATGTCCACCTCAGGATTAAGTCATATGGATTAAGACAGGAGATTCCAGCAATGAATTCGTAATGAGGGGGATTATAAATATGACGCACTAAGATGCCCCTGGATACGCTGAGGAAGTCCCGCCCCTGGGACGATACGCGTGCGCGTGGAAGGGACCTCCGAGTGACGTCATTTGTTTGAAATCCTCCTGGGATGTGAAGTGAGACGCCATTGAGACTGTAATGCCTTTTATCCTTAGCACTGGGTATAGTGCTTTTAAAATGTGAGTGTCTTTCTTATGAATAAATATAACTATATTTATGAAATCAGAGAGCACTATGTCTTGTCCTATTCATTTTTACATGATTATGCTGACCACCAAGTGTATGGGATACACTCACCGCAATTCTATTAGAAGTGTGACGCAATTATCTAGGTGTCGTGGAGACAACTGAATACACCGGATTTTATCCCTGTGGGGAATTGTGCATTTGGTCATCTGTTAATTCAGAGACCCATGATTTGAGGTGAGCGGCCTGTGTTACTGGTGAAGGAAGCCCTATTAGGACACACATGAACTTATTATCAGCACTTTGAATCACTCCTGAGGACCCATCCCTGGTGTTTTGTCTTCCTGTTTGCTTTACGGCTATTCTGTGGACTCTCTTGTTATCTGGAACTCTTTTGCATGCTGTGATAATCAATATCCATTTGTATTGGTGTAATTAGTAATCAATCTCTTAGCGCTGCACTATTAATTTTTGTACTGGAGACTTCAACTTGCTTTACCCCGTGACACCGGAACAAGAATACGGGGGGGGGGACACAAAGGATGGGGGTCCACCCTTCAATCCAATAGAGTCGGATTTTATACTTGTTTGTCATCTTTATCTTCATTAGATATACTTACCAGGGCTGTTGTGGCCCCATGAGATATACCCCTCCCCCCTCACAAGATCTGCCTCCATTATAATATAACTAAAGACAAAACTTTTTAGTTGTGGATGGAGTGGAGAGGGATTAGAACCCCTGTCAGTTTTTATTGCTGTCTGTGCCCCCGTTAGGGAGATTCCCCCTCTCTATCTCTCCTGTTTACTATTATCATTGAAAGTAAAATAAAATCACAAATTTGGGGTTTTTCAAGAAAAGTAATAGAGGGGGAAATCTTCCAATAGTCCTGGTGATGTGGGGGGTCCCCAAAAAAATTCCCCTGATTTTGTAGGGATTTCCTCTCACTTCCTGTTTGGCAATGGGACAGGAAGTGACAGGAAATCTCTGCTATGGGACACAGATGGCAAATAAACATCTGCCCGGGGTTATAACCCTCCCTTACTCTATCCAAAATGAAGAAGAAATAACGTTTTGACTAGAGTTCTACTTTAAGGAGATCATTTCCCTTCAACATGTATATAGAAGGAACCTTTCATCTCCATAAAATACACAAGACCCGTATCTTCAGATTCCTTTATTGGCACAGCATGAGCAAGGCGTCTCTCTCTCTCTCTCGCTCTCTCTCTCTCGCTCTCTCTCTCTCTCACACACTATATATATATATATATATATATATATATATATATATATATATATATATATATATATATATATATATATATATATATTGTGGTAGTGTGGTACCCCACCAGTAGGGATGAGCTTCGTGTTCGAGTCGAACATACGTTCGACTCGAACATCGGCTGTTCGATCGTTCGACGAAGATCGAACGATTTGGGCCGTTCGCGCCAAATTCGAGTGACGCGAACGGCCCACAATGCACTACGCCATCGCAGTGTCATCCAGGCGCTGTGATTGGCCAAGCATGCACTGTGACCCCGCATGCTTGGCCAATCACAGCGCCGGCAGCGAGGAGAGCAATGATTGGCCACAGGCAGGATGCCTGTGGCCAATTATTGCTGAGGGTGTTTAGTACACGCCCCACACTATAAAAGGCCGCCAGCACGGCGGCCTAGTGTAGTGTGTTCCGGAGCAGGGAAAGACAAGCATAGGCAGGGACAGTGACATTTATTTCTTTCTTGCTTAACCTGGATTCCTTTAGTTTAGGGAAAGAGAAGGATAGGTAGGGAGAGTGTCAGTGTGTTTTACTGTGCGAATCCTTGTTTCTAGGGACAGGGAAGGACAGTGAGGGGAATTCTCCTTGTGCTATAGTGTGCTTTAAAAAAACATTTTTTCTAGGGACAGAAAACTCTAGGTAGGGAGAGTGTCAGTTTCTTTCACTGTGCCAGTCCTTGTTTCTAGGGACAAAGAAGGAAAGTGAGGGGAATTCTCCTTGTGCTATAGTGTGCTTTAAAAAAACATTTTTTCTAGGGACAGAAAACTGTAGGTAGGGAGAGTGTCAGTTTCTTTCACTGTGCCAGTCCTTGTTTCTAGGGACAAAGAAGGAAAGTGAGGGGAATTCTCCTTGTGCTATAGTGTGCTTTAAAAAAACATTTTTTCTAGGGACAGAAAACTGTAGGTAGGGAGAGTGTCAGTTTCTTTCACTGTGCCAGTCCTTGTTTCTAGGGACAAAGAAGGAAAGTGAGGGGATTTCTCCTTGTGCTATAGTGTGCTTTAAAAAAACATTTTTTCTTGGGACAGAAAACTGTAGGTAGGGAGAGTGTCAGTTTCTTTCACTGTGCCAGTCCTTGTTTCTAGGGACAAAGAAGGAAAGTGAGGGGAATTCTCCTTGTGCTATAGTGTGCTTTAAAAAAACATTTTTTCTAGGGACAGAAAACTGTAGGTAGGGAGAGTGTCAGTTTCTTTCACTGTGCCAGTCCTTGTTTCTAGGGACAAAGAAGGAAAGTGAGGGGAATTCTCCTTGTGCTATAGTGTGCTTTAAAAAAACATTTTTTCTAGGGACAGAAAACTGTAGGTAGGGAGAGTGTCAGTTTCTTTCACTGTGCCAGTCCTTGTTTCTAGGGACAAAGAAGGAAAGTGAGGGGAATTCTCCTTGTGCTATAGTGTGCTTTAAAAAAAAAAAATTTCTAGGGACAGAAAACTGTAGGTAGGGAGAGTGTCAGTTTCTTTCACTGTGCCAGTCCTTGTTTCTAGGGACAAAGAAGGAAAGTGAGGGGAATTCTCCTTGTGCTATAGTGTGCTTTAAAAAAACATTTTTTCTAGGGACAGAAAACTGTAGGTAGGGAGAGTGTCAGTTTCTTTCACTGTGCCAGTCCTTGTTTCTAGGGACAAAGAAGGAAAGTGAGGGGAATTCTCCTTGTGCTATAGTGTGCTTTAAAAAAACATTTTTTCTAGGGACAGAAAACTGTAGGTAGGGAGAGTGTCAGTTTCTTTCACTGTGCCAGTCCTTGTTTCTAGGGACAAAGAAGGAAAGTGAGGGGAATTCTCCTTGTGCTATAGTGTGCTTTAAAAAAACATTTTTTCTAGGGACAGAAAACTGTAGGTAGGGAGAGTGTCAGTTTCTTTCACTGTGCCAGTCCTTGTTTCTAGGGACAAAGAAGGAAAGTGAGGGGAATTCTCCTTGTGCTATAGTGTGCCGAAGCATTCCTCATCAACCATCTTTGAAATCCTTGTTTTTTGGACAGTCAGGGAAATTGTCGTTGTGCTATTCTGTGCAAAAGCAATAATCCTCAACCATATTTAGAAATCCTTAAGTAAAGGGACAGAGAAGGACACCTGAAGGTAGCCCTTATTGCTTTTTTCCCATCTCCCTGCAGGCCATCTATTAGAATGTCTGGAAGGCAAACAAGGAGAGGCAGACAGTCAGGAGGCAATAAAAGAGGGCAAGCAGGCTCTGTGTCTGGGGGCAACAGTGCTGGTCGTGGACGTGGTGCATTGTCATCAGCACATGGCCATGGGACACGCTTGTCCTTCTTTTCGGCAGCTGGACATGTTGAGCCACATCATGCCGAAGACTTGGTAGAGTGGATGACCAAGCCCTCCTCCTCCTCCTCATCCTCTCTCACCCAGGCTCAGGGTACTGGCAAAGCAGCTGCCAAAGCGTCCTCTTCCCTGGTATCAATGTCAGACTCATCATCAGTTACTCCTTCCCTAGACCCACCATGTCCTCCTCCTGAGGAGTCCCCCGAACTGTTTGAGCACAGTGTTGGGTACATGCTCCAGGAGGATGCCCAGCGTTTCGAAGGGTCTGATGATGAAACCCAGCTACAGGAAGGCAGTAGCGTGAGAGCAGACAGAGGGGATGCTCAAGAAGGACACCAATCTGGCAGTCATGTTCCAGCAGCTGCAGCATACTGCCAGATTGGCTCCAGTGATGAGGAGGGAGGGGATGATGAGGTCACTGACTCCACGTGGGTGCCTAATAGGAGAGAGGAGGAGGAGGAGGATGAGGAGGAGGCACATCTCCAACGAGGCAGGATGCCCTTTGGTGGCCAGCGTAAGGGCAGTACACCGACGGAATCACACCGCAGAGCTCCGCCTGTGCAGGGCGCTGCCTCTGCCCGTCATTCAAAAAGTTCCTTGGTGTGGGCCTTTTTTGAGGCTAGTGCATCAGATCGCACAGCTGCTGTTTGCAACATATGTCTCAAGCGTATATCGCGTGGCCAAAACATCAGCCGCTTGGGTACCACATGCCTGACCAGACATATGTTGACCTGCCATGCAGCTCGTTGGCAAGCCTACCTCAAAGACCCACACCAAAGAACAAAGCGGACCTCTCCTTGCACCGCATCAGCTGGGATCTCCAACCCCACTATAACTTCAGTCCTCTCTGAAACATGCACTGAGAGGAATGAAGGTGTAGAATTAGGTGTGTCACAGCCAAGTACTTGCGGCCACTCTGCTAGCAGTACACCGACGTCCGATTCTAGCAGGCAAATTTCCCTGCCCCAGCTGCTGGACCGTCGAAAGAAGTTCACTCCCAGCCATCCACATGCCCAGCGGTTGAATGCTAGCTTGGCTAAATTGCTAGCGCTTCAACTGCTGCCTTTTCAGTTGGTAGACTCGGCCCCCTTCCGTGAGTTTGTGCAATGTGCGGTTCCTCAGTGGCAGGTTCCCAAACGCCACTTTTTCTCACGGAAGGCTATTCCGGCTCTCTACCGGCATGTGGAAGGCAATGTCTTGGCCTCGCTGGACAGGGCGGTCAGCGGTAAGGTGCATATTACCGCTGACTCATGGTCCAGCAGGCATGGACAGGGACGTTACCTTTCTTTCACGGCCCATTGGGTCACTCTTTTGGCAGCTGGGAAGGATGCAGGACAAGGTGCAGTAGTGTTGGAGGTTGTTCCACCGCCACGCCTCCAAAATGCTACTACTGGTTGTGACACACCTCTCTCCTCCACCCCCTCCTCTTCTTCTTCCTCCATGGCCGCTTCCTGTGGTTTGTCCTATGAACCAGCGGTGCTCCGTAGCCGTTCACGGGGCTACGCAAGTACGCAGGCAAAAAGATGCCATGCCGTGCTTGCGCTGGTGTGTTTGGGGGACAGAAGCCACACTGGGGCAGAGGTCCTGTCTGCTCTGCAGGGCCAGGCCGAGAGGTGGTTGACGCCACGCCAGCTTAAGCCAGGAATGGTGGTTTGCGACAATGGCACCAACCTCCTCTCCGCCCTCCGACAGGGACAACTGACCCATGTGCCCTGTGTGGCTCACGTCCTTAACCTGGTGGTGCAGCGGTTCTTGGGCAGGTACCCGGGCTTACAGGATGTCCTGAGGCAGGCCAGGAAAGTCTGTGTGCATTTCCGCAGATCTTATAATGCCAGTGCTCGCCTGGCTGAGCTGCAAAAGGAGTTGAACCTGCCCAAGAACCGCCTTATATGTGACATGCCCACCAGGTGGAACTCAACGTTGGCCATGCTGCAGCGGCTGCACACGCAGCAGAGGGCCATCAATGAGTACCTGTGCGACTACGGCACCAGGACAGGGTCAGGGGAGCTTGGTTTTTTTCTCCACGCCAGTGGGGCATGATCAGGGATGCATGCACTGTCCTGGCACCATTTGAGGAGGCCACGAGGATGGTGAGCAGTGACAGTGCATGCATCAGTGACACTGTACCTCTTGTCCACCTGTTGGAGCACACGCTGCGTGGAATAATGGACAGGGCACTTGAGGCAGAACAGAGGCAGGAAGAGGAGGACTTCCTTGCCTCTCAAGGCCCCCTTTACCCAGACAGTGTTCCTTCTGTCCCACCCATCGCACAGGAAGAGGAAGAGGAGGAGGAGGAGGAGGAGGAGGAGGATTGTGTCAGCATGGAGGTGGAGGCTGGCACTCAGCATCATCAGCAGCAGTCTTTTAGGGATGATTTACAGTCCCAAGAAACCAGTGGACTTGTACGTGGCTGGGAGGAGGTGGCTGCGGATCATGTCGTCCTTAGTGACCCAGAGGACTCCGGAGCGAATGCCTCAACAAACCTACGCTGCATGGCCTCCCTGATCCTGCAAAGTCTGCGGAAGGATCCTCGTATTCTTCGGATCAAGGAGAGGGACCATTACTGGCTGGCCACTCTCCTTGATCCACGGTACAAGGGTAAGGTTGCGGACCTTATGTTACCTTCGCAGAGGGAGCAGAGGATGAGACAACTCCGGGAGGCCTTGCAGAAAGGTCTGTGCAACGCGTTCCCAGAGACTGGGAGGTTACAAACTCCTGGTCCTGGACAACGAGTTGCTGAGGCTTCGGCCAGTCAAAGAAGGAGCGGTGGGGAAGGTGGCCGTCTGACCGATGCGTTCAGACAATTCTTTAGTCCGCAGCCCCAAAGTATGATCGGTTCCAGCAACTATCGCCAGCGTCTGATAAACATGGTGCAGGAATATCTAGGGGCAAGGTCAGACTTGGACACCTTCCCCACCGAAAATCCTCTGGCTTACTGGGTCTTGAGGATGGATCACTGGCCAGAGCTTGCACAGTATGCAATTGAGCTACTGGCCTGTCCTGCATCCAGCGTTCTTTCGGAACGCACATTCAGTGCTGCTGGAGGATTTGTCACGGATCACAGGGTGCGCCTGTCCACCGACTCGGTTGATCGACTGACTTTCATCAAGATGAACCAGTCTTGGATCACCACCAGCTACCACACACCTGATGCTGATATAACAGACTAATTGATTTTAACATGTCACATCCCTTCAAGACTGATGCTGATGCTGAGTGCCTGTGCTGTTATGTTGGCTGGCTATCCTCCTCCTCCGAGTCCTCAATGATACGATTGATGATAGCTTGGAAGATCATTTTTGTTTATGGGTGCCGCCACCAGTGGCTAAGGCCCAATTTTTCAGCCCCTGTTTTACAGGGGCGTGTAATTACAATTTTTTTAGCAATAATTTGCCATAGGGCTCATTGCTGTGCTCCAAGTACAGTATCTGTGAGGGGTTGGAGTGTTGTGGCACCAGTGCCTAAGGCCCAATTTTTCAGCCCCTGTTTAACAGGGGCGTGTCATTACAATTTTTGAAGCAATACTTTGCAACAGGGCTCATTGCTGTGCTCCAAGTAACGTATCTGTGAGGGGTTGTAGTGTTGTGCCACCAGTTCCTAAGGCCCAATTTTTCAGCCCCTGTTCAACAGGGGCATGCAATTACAATTCTTGATCTAATAATTCACAGCAGGGCCCATTGCTGCACCCACCAAGAGTAACTCTGAGGGCTTACAGTGTTGTGGCAACGCCACCACCACCACCACCACCACCACCACGAAAGGCCCAATTTTTCAGCCCCTGTTCAAAAGGGGCATGTAATTACAATTCTTGATCTAATAATTCACAGCAGGGCCCATTCCTGCACCCACCAAGAGTAACTCTGAGGGCTTACAGTGTTGTGGCAACACCACCACCACCACCACGAAAGGCCCAATTTTTCAGCCCCTGTTCAACAGGGGCATGCAATTACAATTCTTGATCTAATAATTCACAGCAGGGCCCATTGCTGCACCCACCAAGAGTAACTGTCAGGGCTTACAGTGTTGTGGCACCAGCACCACCATCAAAGGCCCAATTTTTACTACCACTGTTCAACAATTATATGTAATTAAAATTCCTGATATAATAGTTGACAGCAGGGCGTTCCAGCACCAACCAAGAGTAACTGTGAGTGCTTACAGTGTTGTGCCAACACCAACAACTAAGGGGCCTATTTCTGCAGAGTATATACGGCAGGTCCCTACTTTCAAACATCCAACTTACAAACGACTCCTACTTGCAAACGCAAGAAGACAACAGGAAGTGAGAGGAAATCTACCACTAGGAAGGAAAATTCTCTCCTGTAAGAATAAATATGGGAGAAAGGTGTCTCCTCTGTACTGATGCTTTATCAGCAATCCTTGTTTCAAGAAAAACACCACATTTCAAAAACAGTTGTCATTGGGACGGAAAGTGAGGTGAAATGTTCTGAACAGGGGCACAGACAGCAAAACAAATGTTACAGGGGTGATAACCCTTACCTATGTTTTCCAAAAAGTTTAAAAATAGATTTTTGGGCTGGAGCTACACTTCAACAATGTACCTGTTCAAAATTACAAACAGATTCTACATAAGAACAAACCTACAGTCCCTGTCTTGTATGCACCGCCTGTATACGGCTGTTCAGAGTATATAGGGCCTTTTTTATTTTATGTGCGGGGTTCCCCTTAATATCCATACAAGACCCAAAGGGGCTGGTAATGGGCTGGGGTAGGGGGGGGGGTCATGGGGTAGCTATGCCATTTTTCTTAAAGATTTTCATCCATATTACCGGGACCAGACATTACATTAAAGCCGCAAGCAGTTTTAAATGGCTTTTTTTTCCTTTAGAAGTGTCATTTTGTGCAGGGACAGTTCTAAACACGGGAAACACGTGGCACTTCACAGGCATACTTTAGACACCCCCCAGGTACGATATTTAAAGGAATATTTGACTTTTTTTTTTTCACTTTATGCATCATTAAAATGACTGCTCCCGAAAAACGACCGTTATTAAAACTTCTTTTTGCATTGATACATGTCCCCTGGTGCAGAACCCGGGTTCCCAAACCCTTTTTAGGACAATAACATGCATAATAGTTGTTATAATTACCACTTTAGAATTCGAACGTTCTCATCCATTGTATTTAATAGGGTTCTAATGTTCGTACGAACTTTCGGTCCGTTCGCGGGTTCTGGTGCGAACCGAACCCGGGGGTGTTCGGCTCATCACTACCCACCAGTGTATAAATACAGGATTCTCAACCAGGCAGGTTGAGGGGCTCCAGGGTATTTGCTTGTTTGGGAGGAAACTGGCTTTTCAGTTTCCTCATGATTTACTAAAGTCCACTTTGGGACCCGGAGCTTGGGGATTTCTTAGAGATCCAGGTGGGATGAAATCCCCAGTCCTGGATCCGGGTTTTGAGACTCAACTGCACACTGATTGTTCAGGTGTGTGTGGGCCTGATAGTAGAATCAGGACCAGCATTCTGGGCCCCACCCTCCCGACGAGTGCAGGTGGGCACTGGGGAAGCCATAGAGTGAAAGTGTGCACTGGAGAAGTCAGAGAGTGCTTGTGTGCACAGTGGAAGCCAGAGACCCAGGTCTGAGGGTCAGAGCAGCAAGGGGCTGCTATCCAAATGGATGGTGTTGCAGATGGAATAGTCTATAGGAGACAGACAAGAGCCTGAAGTGGAAGGCCTGAGCAGCACTGCTGTATGTATAAGCCAGGAGGCTTAATGTCATTTTGTTGTTGAAAAGGAGTACTGAAACCCCTGCGAGGGAAAACCTTTTGATTTTGTTTTGAACTTCTTTTAATAAAAATGGGCAAACAACCCTTAAAAAGAAGAACCAGCGAGTGGCGGTGTCCTTCAAGCTCTACACTTGATGCTAGTCCTTCACAAAATATATATATATAGTGTAACGGGAGGGCCTGTGGAACCCAGAAGTTCTTAGAAAGTATGAGCCAGGAAATAATGGACATTGAAAATATGTCTTGGATTGCTTTAAAATGGGTCTGTAATATTAATCCACAATATTTCCCAGGATATCTGTAAAATAACTATTTATTGTTTGTTGATCCTGAGCTCAACAGGTTAATTGAAAAGGGCTGATGTGTTTTAACTTTAACCAACTGTCTGCCTGTTGTAATGTTAATGAATCCCGACTAACTTCTAAAGATCTCCTCTTTGTGGATTGTGATAATTAACTCTGTAATTGTGGGTATTGTAAATTAGCAGACAGACAGTCTGGGAAACGAAAAAGTCATGCATAGTCATTTAAGCCGTAAAGGTATTAGCTAATGAACTCACCTGCTGTCTGCTAAGAGTTGTCAGATTGGTGTGTATTGGGGGCTCATTGTGTAGCCATTGTGTGATGTTGTGGGTGGAGTTGTTCATTTGGACTACAGTATTCTTTAAGTGTATATAAGAGCCTGTTTTTCTCAATAAAGTGTCAGACCTGTTGGAAACCTAACTACAGAGCTGTGTCTCGTGATTAGGGGCGAATTATCATTATGGATCTTGTTCGCCTGACTATGGAGTGTCAGTAGCTGCCTTGTGTTCGGAAAGGGAATATCCTAAACGGAGTTAACCCCTTCCATATTTGGGGTGCCATTACACACAGTATCTCACAAAAGTAAGTACACCCCTCAGTCACATTTTTGTAAATATTTTTCTTCTATCTTTTCATGTGACAACACTGAAGAAATGACACTTTGCTACAATGTAAAGTAATGAGTGTACAGCTTGTATAACAGTGTAAATTTTCTGTCCCCTCAAAATAACAACACACAGCCATTAATGTCTAAACCGCTGGCAACAAAAGTGAGTACACCCCTAAGTGAAAATGTCCAAATTGGGCCCAAAGTGTCAATATTTTGTGTGGCCACCATTATTTTCCAGCACTGCCTTAACCCTCTTGGGCATGGAGGTCACCAGAGCTTCACAGGTTGCCACTGGAGTCCTCTTCCACTCCTCCATGATGACATCACGGAGCTGGTGGATGTTAGAGACCTTGCGCTCCTCCATCTTCTGTTTGGGGATGTCCCACAGATGCTCAATAGGGTTTAGGTCTGGAGACATGCTTGGCCAGTCCATCACCTTTACCCTCAGCTTCTTTAGCAAGGCAATGGTCGTCTTGGAGGTGTGTTTGGGGTCATTATCATGTTGGAATACTGCCCTGCGGCCCAGTCTCCGAAGGGAGGGGATCATGCTCTGCTTCAGTATGTCACAGTACATGTTGGCATTCATGGTTCCCTCAATGAACTGTAGCTCCCCAGTGCTGGCAGCACTCATGCAGCCCCAGACCATGACACTCCCACCACCATGCTTGACTGTAGACAAGACACACTTGTCTTTGTACTCCTGACCTGGTTGCCGCCACACACACTTGACACCATCTGAACCAAATAGGTTTATCTTGGTCTCCTCAGACCACAGGACGTGGTTCCAGTAATCCATGTCCTTAGTCTGCTTGTCTTCAGCAAACTGTTTGTGGGATTTCTGGTGCATCATCTTTAGAAGAGGCTTCCTTCTGGGACGATAGCCATGCAGACCAATTTGATGCAGTGTGCGGCGTATGGTCTGAGCACTGACAGGCTGACCCCCACTCCTTCATCCTCTGCAGCAATGCTGGCAGCACTCA
This sequence comes from Rana muscosa, assembly GCA_029206835.1. NCBI lineage: Eukaryota > Metazoa > Chordata > Amphibia > Anura > Ranidae > Rana > Rana muscosa. Next base: position 94,252 of record JARGYO010000406.1, read on the forward strand.
TACGTCTATTTCCCAAAGACAACCTCTAGATATGACGCTGAGCACGTGCACTCAACTTCTTTGGTCGACCATGGCGAGGCCTGTTCTGAGTGGAATCTGTCCTGTTAAACCGCTGTATGGTCTTGGCCACCGTGCTGCAGCTCAGTTTCAGGGTCTTGGCAATCTTCTTATAGCCTAGGCCCTCTTTATGTAGAGCAACATTTCTTTTTTTCAGATCCTCAGAGAATTCTTTGCCATGAAGTGCCATGTTGAACTTCCAGTGACCAGTATGAGAGAGTGAGAGCGATAACACCAAATTTATCATACCTGCTCCCCATTCACACCTGAGACCTTGTAACACTAACGAGTCACATGATACCGGGGAGGGAAAATGGCCAAGTGGGCCCAATTTGGACATTTTCACTTAGGGGTGTACTCACTTTTGTTGCCAGCGGTTTAGACATTAATGGCTGTGTGAGTTATTTTGAGAGGACAGCAAATTTACACTGTTATACAAGCTGTACACTCACTACTTTACATTGTAGCAAAGTGTCATTTCTTCAGTGTTGTCACATGAAAAAAATGTGACTGAGGGGGTGTACTTACTTTTGTGAGATATATATATATATATATATATATATATATATACACACACACACAATGTATATTATTGTTATCTCTAAATTGATGACCTGTAGGGGCCTTTGAAGCATTGCCTATGGAAAATATTGGGTACTGAAGTTTGTCGCGGTTTCAGAGGCGCACACAATTAACCACTTTACAACTCCCTGTTGTAGCTTTACTCCATATACATATACGTGATCCCACACTTACAGGATCACAGGCGCAAATGCACGCCGCCGGTGGCTCGTTCCTGCTGTGATTATGCACAGCGGTAGCCGATCAGCGGGTATGCAGACTCAATGTCCGCCGGCACCCACCCATCCTTCCTTACACAGGCAGATCGGCGGGTCTATGTAAACAAGGCAGATCGTTTTATAGCAGAAAGTAAAAATATATATATATTTTTTTTTAATTAAAGATCTTTTTTGTTTATAGCACAAAAAATTTAAACCGCAGAGGGGATAAAATACCACCAAAAGAAATCACTATCTGTGGGAAAAAAAGGACTTAAATTTTATTTGGGTACAGCGTCGCACAACTGCGCAATTGTCAGTTAAAGTAAAGCAGAGACGTTGTTCTATCAGAATACAGTTACCCATCAGAAAGTGATGTTGCGAACACAATTGCACATGCGCTGTGCGTTCCAGCATGGTCGCTATGCGTTTGAATAGGTTTCCTAATGTGACAGAACATGAAGGTGACAGCGGACATCTTCTTACACGCAGGCAAGTCTTCATTTTCACACTTATGCCTCGTACACATGGTCGGACTTCCATCGGACTTTTCTGTGGATTTTTGTCCGAACGGAGTTGGTCGGGAACACCCATAGCATACACACGCTCTGACTTTTCTGAAAACTTTCCCAAAACTTCTTACAACATCGCATGTTTTTTCTGCTCTTTACTGCCACCCTTTGGTCAACTTCTGCTATTGTTGGTTGATTTTAACATGATTTGTTTTGTTCATCGGACAAAAGTCTGATGGTTTTCTGTACACACGGTCGGACTTTGCTCCATCTGACTTTTGTTGGGCAAAAGTTTGTCCGTTTACAGACCCAACTTTTGTCCGATGAAATCCAAACGAAAAAAGTTTGTCCGATGGAGCGTACACACGGTCGGATTGTTGGTCCAACTTGCTCAAAATGAAGTTTGTTGGCCAAAAGTCCGACCGTGTGTACGGGGCTTTAGTCTAGCAGTTAACTCGCCTTATATACTGAAATAGATTAATTCACTGCTGAGTATGGATGAGCTTCGTGTTCGAGTCGAACATACGTTCGACTCGAACGTCGGCTGTTCGATCGTTCGACGAAGATCGAACGATTTGGGCCGTTCGCGCCAAATTCGAGTGACGCGAACGGCCCACAATGCACTACGCCATCGCAGTGTCATCCAGGCGCTGTGATTGGCCAAGCATGCACTGTGACCCCGCATGCTTGGCCAATCACAGCGCCGGCAGCGAGGAGAGCAATGATTGGCCACAGGCAGGATGCCTGTGGCCAATTATTGCTGAGGGGGTTTAGTACACGCCCCACACTATAAAAGGCCGCCAGCGCGGCGGCCTTGTGTAGTGTGTTCCGGAGCAGGGAAAGAGAAGCATAGGCAGGGACAGTGTCATTTTTTTCCTTTACTAATCCTGGATTCCTTGTGTTTAGGGACAGAGAAGGATAGGTAGGGAGAGTGTCAGTGTGTCATTCTGTGCTAAACCTTGTTTGTAGGGACAGAGAAGGACAGTGAGGGAAAGTGACAGTGTGCTATTCTGTCCTAAACCAATCTTGCTGAACCATATTTGAAATCCTTGAGTTTAGGGACAGAGAAGGACACTCGGGGAAACTATCAGTGTGCTATTCTGTGCTAAATCTTGTTTGTAGGGACAGAGAAGGACAGTGAGGGAAAGTGTCAGTGTGCTATTCTGTCCTAAACCAATCTTGCTGAACCATATTTGAAATCCTTGAGTTTAGGGACAGAGAAGGACACTCGGGGAAACTGTCAGTGTGCTATTCTGTTCTAAACCAATCTTGCTGAACCATATTTGAAATCCTTGAGTTTAGGGACAGAGAAGGACACTCGGGGAAACTATCAGTGTGCTATTCTGTGCTAAATCTTGTTTGTAGGGACAGAGAAGGACAGTGAGGGAAAGTGTCAGTGTGCTATTCTGTCCTAAACCAATCTTGCTGAACCATATTTGAAATCCTTGAGTTTAGGGACAGAGAAGGACACTCGGGGAAACTATCAGTGTGCTATTCTGTGCTAAACCAATCTTGCTGAAGCATATTGCAAATCCTTGTGTTTAGGGACAGAGAAGGATAGGCAGGGGACAGTGTCAGTGTCTTTGTTGCTAAGCCTCCTGCACAGTATACACCTGAAGGTAGCCCTTATTGCTGTTTTTCCTATCTCCCTGCAGGCCATCCATTAAAATGTCTGCAAGGCAAACAAGGAGAGGCAGACAGAAAGAGATCACCGCTCCAGGTGAGTACAAGTGGACAATCAGTGTCTTCCCAGGGACCACGGGTGCCGGCAATGCAATTGATGCGAAGAAGAAACAGGATATGTGGACAGCCGCACTCCGAGAACCATCAAGGTTGCCTTTATTTAGGTAAAACACACATAAGGCACTGCAAGTCACAGCAAAATAAACAGACACAGCAGACGCGTTTCGCACTAAGGTCTAGTGCTTAGTCATTGCTAACACAAAATGAGAATATGCTTCAATTAAATACAAATCATACAAAAGATCACATGGTTCACAAAAGCCAATAGACATTGGATGTCAATCGAGAAGAATCCGGTGGTGTTAATTGTGATAATACACAGGTGTGAATAATGGCTGAGTGAAAACAAATGTGAATGGAAGAAAATTATGTGGAAAGGTGAAGAGATTATTTGTAAATCGTGGTAAAAAAGAGAGATTATGTGCAAGTGTGTGAAAAGATGAAATGAAAATAAAAATTAAAAATAAAAATGAAAATGAAATGAAAAATGGAAATGAGGATGAAAACAAAAGTGAAGTAAAGACAAAAACAAGACTGACCATATGATATAATATGTTTGAGATGTAGTCTCAAAAATATATATATTTCTTAAAATATATTATTAAACAAAAAAAAAAAAAAAGAATAACTGTGTATATTGTGATCATATAATGTTATATATTCGTATAGATAGTGTATAAAATGCGCTTGGCATGTAATTTAAACATACATGATAACATTATCAAGTGTGAAAATTGTTTAAATAAATTTGTTTTTTATTTTTTGTTTTTTGTTTTTTGTTTCTTGTGATATGTTTTTTTGTCTTTTTGTCTTGTTTTTTGGTGTTTTATCTTTTATTTATTTTATATTATATTTTTTCTTATATTTTTTCATTTCTTATTTTTATTATTATTTTTTGTTTTTTGGGGTGAAACACGAGTGTAGTGAATTCCAAAAAATGTGAAAAAAGAATAATAAAGTGTGTATAAAATATGAAAGAAAGGATTTTTATGTCTTTCAAAGAAAGAACATGGGATGTAAATAATAATAGGTGGTAAATGCAAATAAGGAAGTGTAAAAATTGTAGTAAATGAATAGAATGGATAAAAAATAAATACGTACATACAGTATCCATGTCATGTCCATGCACATATAAGGCTTAATATAAGGCTATAGTGTGATTGCACATTTATATCCATAACGGATAAGGAAGGAAAAGTTGTCTGTTCTTGTGGAAGCCGTGTGGATTAGTATTTTATGTTCTTATAGACAATAAAAATACATAGTCAAGTGCATATCATATAGATACAAGAATGTGGACCAAAATAATGGACCCAAAATGGACTATTTCATTGCGGAGCATAGACATAACTGTGAAATGTACAAATCTATGCTGCGACTAAGCAGGTCTGTATGTCAGACCAAACAGAGTGGCAGTGTCTCATTTAATATAAATTTATATTTTGTTATTTCCTCAATTAAAAACATGAACTAATATGATAAAAAAAATCCTTCATAACATATAATTATTCATGTGTTCAGAAATGTACACTTGTGTATACAGCACATAATGTAGGTGCAACATAAAATTGATAAAATCTGCATTCAAATAGATGAAGATATATATCAAATGAACGAAATCTTGTATATGTCTACATACACACTGCGATCACATTAGAGAAATCGGTACGATTGGCGGAATGGGAAATCAATGTGAAATGTATAATACAGGGGAATGCAAACCACAACGTATAAGAGATGGTGATGGATATAAATGTCAAGATACAACTTGATGTGTCACATGGATGTCCCAATTTACAAGCCAAATGAGTACTGTTTCTTTTATTTAAATGATGTATCATGATCCCTAGAAAAAGGGAAAAAAAGAAAAAAAAAAAAAAAAGAAACAGTTAAATAACCGATACTCTGAATGTGATATAAGTGTGTTATTTTTTTGTGTAAAGTTGTTTCGTTAGATGTGTTAAAAAAACAGTAGGATCCTACAGCTAGTTAGACATATATATATATATATGGACACATACCTGTTACTAGTCAAGAGATAATAATGATGACCCTCCATAGACTATATATCTTATAATGAACTCGTTTTCGTGTGTTAAAATAGAGTTTATGCAGACAGAAGGGTGATCAGAATAGTTTATTTATAAAAGTGGGATACATCCCACTCAAAATTTAACCCATTCGGTAGACGAGTCTGGAGGGTAAATATCCAAAAAACCTCCTGTCTGCATAACTGTTTAAATTTGCTACCTCCCCTGACGGGGGTGGAAATCTTCTCAATTCCTTGAATGTGCAAACTGGACACATTTTTATGATGTATAGTATTCCAATGTCTGGCCACATTGGTATTATGGTTTTTCTGTATATCATATAGATGATCATACAGTCTGTCTTTTAATCTTCTAATGGTACGCCCTACGTATTGTACTTGACAGATGTTGCAGTCAATTACATACACTATATATTTTGTATTACAATTAATAAATTGTTTGATTTCAAAATTGTTTTCCGTAACATATGAGTGTATGAATTGACCTGTCTTTATATGACTGCAGTATTGGCAGCCGTTGGTGCCACACTTGAATGTGCCAGAAAATTGTAGCCAGTTGGTATTGGCTGATTTGCTTGAAAATAGGCTTGGTGACAGTGTGCCACCTAATGTGGGGGCTCTACGTGACACTGTCTTAATGCCTTGTTTCAAGATGTCTTGATATATTATATCATTGTAAAGAATGGGCAAGTATTTTTTGACTGTGTTTTTAATCTGGTCAAATTCTGAACTATAAGGTGTAGAAAAGACAGGTGTATTGTTGGAAAATGTCACCATTCGAGCTTTGACTTTACTTCTGTTTGTGTGGCATAACAGAGAGTCTCTGGTTATGGTGTTAACTTTGATTAGGGCTTTATTAATGAGTTTGTTAGAATAACCACTGTCTTTGAATCTGTCTGACATGGCCAGAGATTCTCTTAAAGTCTTCTGTTGTACTGCATAGGCGCTTAAGCCGTAAAAACTGCCCATAAGGTATGTTTTTGGTGGTGTGTTTGGGGTGTGCTGAATCTGCTCGTAAAAGAGCATTGCCAGCTGTACTTTTTCTGTGCAGTCCTGTGACTATTGTGCCATTGCTTCCAGAAAGTTTTACATCCAGAAAATCTATGTCCATGTTCTGCAGATTCCCTGTAAATTTGAGGTTCAGGATATTGTCATTCAAATGTGTTAACCAGCTGTTTAGGCATATGGTGCTATCAGATATAATGAACAATAGATCATCAATATAGCGACAATAAAAAGATGTGTCCAGGCGGCGGGGGCTACTCGGTCCAAAGATGCGGGACCTCTCCCACCACCCCATATAGAGATTGGCAAGAGAAGGGGAGAGGCAGACAGTCAGGAGGCAAAAAAAGAGGGCAAGCAGGCTCTGTGTCTGGGGGCAACAGTGCTGGTCGTGGACGCGGTGCATTGTCATCAGCACGTGGCCATGGGACACGCTTGTCCTTCTTTTCGGCAGCTGGACATGTTGAGCCACATCATGCCGAAGACTTGGTAGAGTGGATGACCAAGCCCACCTCATCCTCCTCATCCTCTCTCACCCAGGCTCAGGGTACTGGCAAAGCAGCTGCCAAAGCGTCCTCTTCTCTGGTATCAATGTCATCATTAGTCACTCCTTCCCTAGACCCACCATGTCCTCCTCCTGAGGAGTCCCCCAAACTGTTTGAGCACAGTGTTGGGTACATGCTCCAGGAGGATGCCCAGCGTTTCGAAGGATCTGATGATGATACCCAGCTAGAGGAAGGCAGTAGCGTGAGAGCAGAGAGAGGGGATGCTCAAGAAGGACACCAATCTGGCAGTCATGCTCCAGCAGCTGCAGCATACTGCCAGATTGGCTCCAGTGATGAGGAGGGAGGGGATGATGAGGTCACTGACTCCACGTGGGTGCCTAATAGGAGAGAGGAGGAGGAGGATGAGGAGGAGGCACATCTCCAATGAGGCAGGATGCCCTTGGGTGGCCAGCGTATGGGCAGCACACCGACGGAATCACACCGCAGAGCTCCGCCTGTGCAGGGCGCTGCCTCTGCCCGTCATTCAAAAAGTTCTTTGGTGTGGGCCTTTTTTGAGGCGAGTGCATCAGATCGCACAGCTGCTGTTTGCAACATATGTCTCAAGCGTATATCGCGTTGCCAAAACATCAGCCGCTTGGGCACCACATGCTTGATCAGACATATGTTGACCTGCCATGCAGCTCGTTGGCAAGCCTACCTTAAAGACCCACACCAAAGAACAAAGCGGACCTCTCCTTGCACCGCATCAGCTGGGATCTCCAACCCCACTATACCATCAGTCCTCTCTGAAACCTGCACTGAGAGGAATGAAGGTGTAGAATTAGGTGTGTCACAGCCAAGTACTTGCGGCCACTCTGCTAGCAGTACACCGACGTCCGATTCTAGCAGGCAAATTTCCCTGCCCCAGCTGCTGGACCGTCGAAAGAAGTTCACTCCCAGCCATCCACATGCCCAGCGGTTGAATGCTAGCTTGGCTAAATTGCTAGCGCTTCAACTGCTGCCTTTTCAGTTGGTAGACTCGGCCCCCTTCCATGAGTTTGTGCAATGTGCGGTTCATCAGTGGCAGGTTCCCAAACGCCACTTTTTCTCACGGAAGGCGATTCCGGCTCTCTACAGGCATGTGGAAGGCAATGCCTTGGCCTCGCTGGACAGGGCGGTCAGCGGTAAGGTGCATATTACCGCTGACTCATGGTCCAGCAGGCATGGACAGGGACGTTACCTTTCTTTCACGGCCCATTGGGTCACTCTTTTGGCAGCTGGGAAGGATGCAGGACAAGGTGCAGTAGTGTTGGAGGTTGTTCCACCGCCACGCCTCCAAAATGCTACTACTGGTTGTGACACACCTCTCTCCTCCACCCCCTCCTCTTCTTCTTCCTCCATGGCCTCTTCCTGTGGTTTGTCCTCGGAACCAGCGGTGCTCCGTAGGCGTTCAAGGGGCTACGCAAGTACGCAGGCAAAAAGATGCCATGCCGTGCTTGCGCTGGTGTGTTTGGGGGACAGGAGCCACACTGGGGCTGAGGTCCTGTCTGCTCTGCAGGGGCAGGCCGAGAGGTGGTTGACGCCACGCCAGCTTAAGCCAGGAATGGTGGTTTGCGACAATGGCACCAACCTCCTCTCCGCCCTCCGACAGGGACAACTGACCCATGTGCCCTGTATGGCTCACGTCCTTAACCTGGTGGTGCAGCGGTTCTTGGGCAGGTACCCGGGCTTACAGGATGTCCTGAGGCAGGCCAGGAAAGTCTGTGTGCATTTCCGCAGATCTTATAATGCCAGTGCTCGCCTGGCTGAGCTGCAAAAGGAGTTGAACCTGCCCAAGAACCGCCTTATATGTGACATGCCCACCAGGTGGAACTCAACGTTGGCCATGCTGCAGCGGCTGCACACGCAGCAGAGGGCCATCAATGAGTACCTGTGCGACTACGGCACCAGGACAGGGTCAGGGGAGCTCGGTTTTTTTTCACCACGCCAGTGGGGCATGATCAGGGATGCATGCACTGTCCTGGCACCATTTGAGGAGGCCACGAGGATGGTGAGCAGTGACAGTGCATGCATCAGTGACACTGTACCTCTTGTCCACCTGTTGGAGCACACGCTGCGTGGAATAATGGACAGGGCACTTGAGGCAGAACAGAGGCAGGAAGAGGAGGACTTCCTTGCCTCTCAAGGCCCCCTTTACCCAGACAGTGTTCCTTCTGTCCCACCCATCGCACAGGAAGAGGAAGAGGAGGAGGAGGAGGAGGAGGAGGAGGATTGTGTCAGCATGGAGGTGGAGGCTGGCACTCAGCATCATCAGCAGCAGTCTTTTAGGGATGATTTACAGTCCCAAGAAACCAGTGGACTTGTACGTGGCTGGGAGGAGGTGGCTGCGGATCATGTCGTCCTTAGTGACCCAGAGGACTCCAAACTGAATGCCTCAGCTAACCTACGCTGCATGGCCTCCCTGATCCTGCAAAGTCTGCGGAAGGATCCTCGTATTCTTCGGATCAAGGAGAGGGACCATTACTGGCTAGCCACTCTCCTTGATCCACGGTACAAGGGTAAGGTTGCGGACCTTATGTTACCGTTGCAGAGGGAGCAGAGGATGAGACAACTCCGGGAGGCCTTGCAGAAAGGTCTGTGCAACGCGTTCCCAGAGACTGGGAGGTTACAAACTCCTGGTCCTGGACAACGAGTTGCTGAGGCTTCGGGCAGTCAAAGAAGGAGCAGTGGGGAAGGTGGCCATCTGACCGATGCGTTCAGACAATTCTTTAGTCCGCAGCCCCAAAGTATGATCGGTTCCAGCAACCATCGCCAGCGTCTGATATACATGGTGCAGGAATACCTAGGGGCAAGGTCAGACTTGGACACCTTCCCCACCGAAAATCCTCTGGCTTACTGGGTCTTGAGGATGGATCACTGGCCAGAGCTTGCACAGTATGCAATTGAGCTACTGGCCTGTCCTGCATCCAGCGTTCTTTCAGAACGCACATTCAGTGCTGCTGGAGGATTTGTCACGGATCACAGGGTGCGCCTGTCCACCGACTCGGTTGATCGACTGACTTTCATCAAGATGAACCAGTCTTGGCTCACCACCAGCTACCACACACCTGATGCTGATATAACAGACTAATTGATTTTAAAATGTCACATCCCTTCAAGACAGATGCTGATGCTGAGTGCCTGTGCTGTTATGTTGACTGGCTATCCTCCTCCTCCTCCTCAATGATACGATTAATGATGATAGCTTGGAAGATCATTTTGGTTTATGGGTGACGCCACCAGTGGCTAAGGCCCAATTTTTCAGCCCCTGTTTAACAGGGGCGTGTAATTACAATTTTTGATGCAATACTTTGCAACAGGCCTCATTGCTGTGCTCCAAGTACAGTATCTGTGAGGGGTTGCAGTGTTGTGCCACCAGTGCCTAAGGCCCAATTTTTCAGCCCCTGTTCAACAGGAGCATGCAATTATAATTATTGATCTAATAATTCACAGCAGGGCCCATTGCTCCGCCCACCAAGAGTAACTGTCAGGCCTTACAGTGTTGTGGCACCAGCACCACCATCAAAGGCCCAATTTTTACTACCACTGTTCAACAATTATATGGGGGGGTGTGTGATGGGGTAGCTATGCCATTTTTCTTAAAGATTTTCATCCATATTACCGGGACCAGACATTACATGAAAGCCGCAAGCAGTTTTAAATGGCTTTTTTTTCTTTTGGAAATGTAATTTTGTGCAGGGACAGTTCTAAACACGGGAAACACGTGGCACTTCACAGGCATACTCTAGACACCCCCCAGGTACAATATTTAAAGGAATATTTGACTTTTTTTTTTTCACTTTATGCATCATTAAAATGACTGCTCCCGGAAAACGTCCGTTTTTAAAACTTCTTTTTGCATTGATACATGTCCCCTGGTGCAGAACCCGGGTTCCCAAACTCTGTTTAGGACAATAACATGGATAATAGTCGTTATAATTAGCACTTTAGAATCCGAACGTTCGCATCCATTGTATTTAATAGGGTTCTAATGTTCGTGCGAACTTTCGGTCCGTTCGCGGGTTCTGGTGCGAACCGAACCCGGGGGTGTTCGGCTCATCACTACTGCTGAGCAGTGCGGGGTGTACCAAGATGGCTGTCGCCAACTTCTGCCTGCTTGCCTAGGTGTAAGAAGATGTCCTCTGCTGGCTTCCTGTTCTGTCAGATTAGAAACCTATTGGAACACATAGCGGTCATGTTGGAGCGCATGGCGCAGTAGCATTTTGTGCTCAGAACATCACTTCCGTTACATTTTCTGATGGGTCTGGTCATGAAGGGGGGTAAATCTTCTGGAGGTGAAGTGGTTAATATCCTGATCACACCTCCGGACTCTTGCATATAGTGGCTGCCCAGTGCTGCCGGTGTGCCGGTCAGTTTATCGCAATACACAGCCTCATAAGTGAGTATCCATCATAATGTTCAGAATAGAAAGCTCTCATTGGTTAGCCTGGTCACATGGTGATGAGGGCTTTCTATGACAAGCGTTAGGATGGGTGCAGCGTGGTCCGGAGGGGTGGGAGGGATATTTGAAGCTCTTCTTTCTTTTGGGACTCCTTACAGGAAGAAGAAGCCTCAGAGTTGCTTCTTATTGGTCAGCAGGGTCACATGGCTGTGCCGTCCAATCACCACTTGGCATTATGATTATTAGGATGTATACAGCATGTTCCGGAGGGGTGGGCGGGATATTTGGAGTAAGTTCACCTTTTTCATTTCTCATTATAAGGTGAACTTTCCTTTCATGTGAATTAGGAAATCGTTTTACCCGCATAGGCTCCTCCTACCCGCAGTCCCGCGAGAATTACATCTTTCCTGCACAGCAGGTAGCAGGAAGAGGAGGAAACATCAACCAGCAGGTAAGCCCCCCCCCCCAGATTGTTGTTCAAAACAGTGCTCGAACCCCCCCCCCCCCCCCCCCCCCCCGCGCGCGCGATCGGCGCCCCCCCCGCGATCCGCAGTCCCCCACCCCCCGCTCAACAACTTTTTTGGGGACAATTTTTTTTTTTCATATGCCCCGCGGCAATCTACCTGTAGTTCTGTGTGGTAAGTATCGTGATTCCCCCCTCCCCCGCAGTGAAAGCTGCACATACACCAGGAAGTTGCTGATTAATATTGGAGGGATTGGAGTCAGTTTGTAAAATAAACTGATAAAGAGATGAGTAGACGTAAGAGGAAATATTTATTGGAACAGATCTGGTTGGTGATGGTGGAACTTTGTTCCTCTTTCTGGCTCCTGTATTGTCTTCCATTGGTCATCGAGAAACGAGAAGCTGCAGAACAGCCGGGGCTGCTGTTAGAAATCACAGGGCCCCATACAACCTACCTGACAGGGGCCCGCCTATCATGTGGGTGCATGTCTACTGCCCCGAACACAGACAGTGTGCATTTGGGGTCGCTCACCTGCAGCCGTGTTTGTACAGCCGCTGTGTCTCCATAGAGCAGGGGTCTCCAAACTTTTCAAACAAAGGGCCAGTTTATTTTCCTTCAGACTCTAGGGGGGCCGGATTGTGGCCAACAGGGGCAGAAAATGTCATGGGCCCATCATCAGTGAGAATAAATATGGCTTCAGGGTTGGTGGTCAATAGGAGTGGTGCCCCTATTAGTAGGAGGAATAGTATCCCATCATTAGTATCCATAGAAGAAAAAAATGCCCCATTGTTGGTGTGAGTGGGAGAATTAGTGCCCCAAGGGCCGGATAAAAGCTACCAAAGGGCCACATCTGGCCCTCGGGCCGCAGTTTGGAGACCCCTGCCATAGAGTAATCCTAAATTGACATTAATGCGTGTCAGGGACGCGTGTAAAAATTGCACCCTTTCCTGACACTCATAGAGACTGGTCCAGCTGCATGAAAAAAACACTTATTCACACAGCCAGAGTACCTGTGAGAATGAGCCCTTAGTTATGTAGGTTTTCTTTAACAATTTCTTTTATTTTATTTTTACATTTTTTTTAAATATCCCATTACATTGCAATACATGTTTAAGCCGGCCAACTGCGTCAAAGTAATCCCCCTCTGGCCAGTCCCTACTCTACTCTGCAAAATGCAAATGCTCCAGTGTATATAGTGCCCCCTGTGGAATATCCAGTGTATATAGTGCCCCCTGTGGAATATCCAGTGTATATAGTGCCCCCTGTGGAATATCCAGTGGTGTATATAGTGCCCTCTATGGAATATCCAGTGTATATGGTGCCCTCTATGGAATATCCAGTGTATATGGTGCCCTACATGGAATATCCAGTGTATATTATTATTATTATTATTCTATAGCACCGTCAATTTACATATACATTGTACATTCCCATTGGTCCCTAACCTCAAGGAGCTTACAATCCAAGGTCCCTACCTCACATTCATATACTAGGGCCAATTTAGACAGGAGCCAATTAACCTACCAGCATGTCTTTGAAGTGTGGGAGGAAACCCACGCAGGCACAGGGAGAACATGCAAACTCCAGGCAGGTAGTGTCGTGGTTGGGATTTAAACCAGTGACCCTTTTTACTGCTAGGCGAGAGTGCTACCCACTACACCACTGTGCCGCCCTATATAGTGTAAAGTATATAATGTCCTCTATGGAATATCCAGTGTATATAATGTCCTCTATGGAATATCCAGTGTATATAGTGCTCCTATGGAATATCCTGTGGATATAGTGCCTCTATGGAATATCCAGTGGATATAGTTCTCCTGTGGATATAGTGCCCTCTATGGAATATCCAGTGGATATAGTGCCCTCTATGGAATATCTAGTGGATATAGTGCCCTATATGGAATATCCAGTGGATATAGTGCCCTATATGGAATATCCAGTGGATATAGTGCCCTATATGGAATATCCAGTGGATATAGTGCCCTATATGGAATATCCAGTGGATATAGTGCCCCTATGGAATATCCAGTGGATATAGTGCCTCTATGGAATATCCAGTGGATATAGTGCCCCCATGGAATATCCAGTGGATATAGTGCCCCCATGGAATATCCAGTGGATATAGTGCCCCCATGGAATATCCAGTGGATATAGTGCCCCCATGGAATATCCATTGTATATAGTGCCCTACATGAAATATCCAGTGTATATAGCGCCCCTATGGAATATCCAGTGGATATAGTGCCAATAGTGTATACATATATGTAACTCATCAGGTGCCAAAGGAATGTGACCACTTGTTAACGTAAAAAAATCTGGTTGAACCCTCTGCTGCATACTGCTAAGCTTTTTAGCAAACTTTTCGCAAAAAACAGGGATTTTTAGTTCACATACATTGCAATGCAAGTTTTATGCTGGTCAACTGTGTCAAAGTAATCCCCCTCTGGCCAGTCCCTACTCTGCTCTGCAAAATGCAGCACGGCGCCCGCTCTATCTATCAATCTATCTATCAGTCAATGATAGTGGTGGCTGGTGGTTTTCTTTTGGGGGGGGAGCGGCAAACAATCCCCCCCCCAGGCTGCCGGTGGAGCAGCACTAGCACAACTGCCCTCCCCCCCACTAACACCCCCAGCAAACCCCCCACCCGCCCATCCTTACCCTGGATGCGAGCGGTGAGAGCAGCGGTCAGGTCTTCATGGAGTGCAGAGCTGATGCAGCCATCTTCCAGCGCGGTCGCCCCTGTCCTTAAGCGTGGCCGGCTCGGGGAAAGGTGCTCCGGTGTCCTCTCCTGAAGCAGCTTCCGCGGTGCGTCTCCTCTCTGCTCCTCCGGGCGCTAGGCGTCCAATAGTGTCGCCTGATGTTTTGGCCAATCGGAAAACGGGTTTCATTCCCGCTTCCTGATTGGCCGGGAGAAAAAAATCAGTGTTGCAACAGCGAATATTCATTCTCTGCTGTAACACACCTGGGTGGGATAGGAGCGCATTCTGTGCGACCCGAGCCCACCCTATATTGAAGCCTATTAGAGCCTCTGGCTCTAATCAGGTGCTGCCAAAAAAAAAACCCTGGCCGCTGTAATTCATGTGCCCGGTGCCCTGAAAGGGGCCGGACGCATGAATAGGGGATGGCCATGGATAGATTCAAGCTATGCTATGCATGAATCTATCCATTGCATATAGGAGGGTGGTGTGTGGAGAGAGGGGGCGTCGACCATAATGAGTGGGTCGCCCCTGGTTTATGGCAACAAAGACATCTCTTGTGACTGAACTTACCGTTCCCAGTCACTGGCAGCAAATCTGGTGAGAGGATTCCACCTTGTTTTTTTATGCATTTGTTTTTTTTTTCTAATAGGAAAGTATGACAGTTCTGTTCATGCAGTGCGACTTTGATGCGACTTTACACTCTCTGCCACTAAAGTAACATCAAATCACATCAAAGTAGTGCAGGAACCTTTATTATTATTATTCAGGATTTAGTGTGTCTAAAGTGGCATGTTAGGGTTAACCGTTAGGCCTCGTACACACGGCTGAGATTCTTGTCAGGAAAAAAACATTGTTTTCCTGACGAGAATCTTGACAAGAATCTTGTCCCGGCCGAGTGTACACACGTACGATTCAAAAGAACCGCCGTTTTTTTGAATGGCACGAACACGGTGATGTCATCGACTACGACGAGCGTGCGCTCGTCACATTCGATGCCGTCGCCGCCATCTTGCTACACCCTATGCCTAGGAAGCTACCGCGCATGCGTCAAAGTCATTTCGAGCATGCGCGGGTTTCCACGCCAACAGGTAAGTGTACACACGCTCGGGTTTCTCGTCGAGAAACAGGCCGACGAGATTTTCGACGAGAAAAAAGACCGCAGGTCGTCTTTTTTCTCGTCGGGGAATCTGGGCAGTTTTCTTGACGAGAAAACTGAAACCCGCGTACATACAGCCGGTGTTCTCGGCAAGAAAGCCCTCCCGGCAGTTTTCTTGTCGTTTTTTGCCGAAAAAAAATGGTCGTGTGTACGCGGCCTTAGAGGTTTAACATTCTAACAATTACTCCTAACAATTACCCCTAAACTTAATGATTACCTCTAACTTCTCTAAATGTATTTATTACCAGTAACCCTAATGATTACCTCTAAATCTAACCCTAACATGTAACCCTAGCCCTTAACTCTAACACCAGCCTTTAACACTAACATATAACCCTAGCCCTTAACCACTTTGCGCCGGCCATTTGACTATATACTGCCACAAGGTCGACTCTACAATGCCGGGAGGCCATCCTTATACGGCCTCGGCTCCTCCGGCCACTGGGGGGCGCTCGCGCGTGCCCAGCACGTCACTGAGATGCCGATGCGCGTGCCTGGCGGCCGCGATGTCTACCAGCTACCCGCGATCGGCCGTTGCACAGACAAGGACGTGGATCTCTGTGTGTAAACACAGAGATCCACGTCCTGTCAGGGAGAGGAGATCGATTCTGTGTCCCTTGTACATAGGGACACAGATCAGTCACCTCCCCCAATCAGTCCCCTCCCCCCCACAGTTAGAATCACTCCCAGGGCACACATTTAACCCCCTCCCCTAGTGTTAACCCCTTCCCTGCCAGTCACATTTATACAGTAATCAGTGCATATTTATAGCGCCGTTCGCTGTAAATGTGAATGGTCCCAAAATAGTGTCAAAAGTGTCCGATGTGTCCGCCATTATATCGCAGTCCTGACAAAAATCGCAGATCGCCACCATTACTAGTAAAAAAAAAAAAGTCAGAATTCTCTCCCCTATTTTGTGGCCGCTATAACTTTTGCGCAAACCAATCACTATACGCTTATTGCGATTTTTTATTTTTTTACCAAAAATATGTAGAAGAATACGTATCAGCCTAAACTGAGAAAAAAAAAAAAAAAATTGAGATATTTATTATAGCAAAAATAAAAAAATAGTGTTTTTTTCAAAATTGTCGCTCTTTTTTTTGTTTATAGCGCAAAAAATAAAAACCGCAGAGGTGATCAAATACCACCAAAAAAAAGCTATTTTTGTGGGAAAAAAAGGTCAATTTTGTTTGGGAGCCACGTCGCACGATCGCGCAATTGTCAGTTAAAGCGACGCAGTGCCGAAAGCTGAAATGGGCAGGAAGGGGGTATATGTGCCCAGTAAGCATGTTGGTTAACCCCAACCCTAGCCCTTAACCCTAACACCAGCCTTTAAAAGTACCATATAACACTAGTCCTCAACTCTAACCCTTATCCCTAACATATATCCCTAGTCCTTAACCCTAACACCAGCCTTTAACACTAACATATAACCCTAGTCCTCAACTCTAACATATAAACATAACCCTTAACTATAATATGACTTTGATGCTACTTTAGTGGCAGAGAGTGTAAAGTCGCATTAAAGTTGCACTCCATGAACAGAACTGTCATACTTTCCTAGGAGCCTTAAAAAAAAAATGCATTACGCATGTTCAAAAATGCGCCAAAAATACGCATCAACCGCACTCTGCATAGACGTGAACCTAGCCTTAAAGTATAAAAGTTCTGCTCATCCTCCTCCTTCCTGTACAACGCTACGGTATAGGTCAGCGCTATAGAAAATGTAAAGTAATAATGAGTGATTGTACAACGCTACGGTATAGGTCAGCGCTATAGAAAATGTATAGTAATAATGAGTGATTGTACAACGCTACGGTATAGGTCAGCGCTATAGAAAATGTATAGTAATAATGGGTGATTGTACAACGCTACGGTATATGTCAGCGCTATAGAAAATGTATAGTAATAATGAGTGATTGTACAACGCTACGGTATAGGTCAGCGCTATAGAAAATGTATAGTAATAATGGGTGATTGTACAACGCTACGGTATAGGTCAGCGCTATAGAAAATGTATAGTAATAATGGGTGATTGTACAACGCTACGGTATAGGTCAGCGCTATAGAAAATGTATAGTAATAATGGGTGATTGTACAACGCTACGGTATAGGTCAGCGCTATAGAAAATGTATAGTAATAATGGGTGATTGTACAACGCTACGGTATAGGTCAGCGCTATAGAAAATGTAAAGTAATAATGAGTGATTGTACAACGCTACGGTATAGGTCAGCGCTATAGAAAATTTATAGTAATAATGTGTTATTGTACAACGCTACGGTATATGTCAGCGCTATAGAAAATGTAAAGTAATAATGGGTGATTGTACAACGCTACGGTATATGTCAGCGCTATAGAAAATGTATAGTAATAATGGGTGATTGTACAACGCTACGGTATAAGTCAGCGCTATAGAAAATGTATAGTAATAATGAGTGATTGTACAACGCTACGGTATAGGTCAGCGCTATAGAAAATGTATAGTAATAATGGGTGATTGTACAACGCTACGGTATAGGTCAGCGCTATAGAAAATGTATAGTAATAATGTGTTATTGTACAACGCTACGGTATAAGTCAGCGCTATAGAAAATGTATAGTAATAATGAGTGATTGTACAACGCTACGGTATAAGTCAGCGCTATAGAAAATGTATAGTAATAATGGGTGATTGTACAACGCTACGGTATAGGTCAGCGCTATAGAAAATGTATAGTAATAATGAGTGATTGTACAACGCTACGGTATAGGTCAGCGCTATAGAAAATGTATAGTAATAATGGGTGATTGTACAATGCTACGGTATAGGTCAGCGCTATAGAAAATGTATAGTAATAATGAGTGATTGTACAACGCTACGGTATAGGTCAGCGCTATAGAAAATGTATAGTAATAATGGGTGATTGTACAACGCTACGGTATAAGTCAGCGCTATAGAAAATGTATAGTAATAATGAGTGATTGTACAACGCTACGGTATAGGTCAGCGCTATAGAAAATGTATAGTAATAATGTGTTTTTGTACAACGCTACGGTATAAGTCAGCGCTATAGAAAATGTATAGTAATAATGTGTTATTGTACAACGCTACGGTATATGTCAGCGCTATAGAAAATGTATAGTAATAATGAGTGATTGTACAATGCTACGGTATAGGTCAGCGCTATAGAAAATGTATAGTAATAATGGGTGATTGTACAACGCTACGGTATAAGTCAGCGCTATAGAAAATGTAAAGTAATAATGGGTGATTGTACAACGCTACGGTATATGTCAGCGCTATAGAAAATGTATAGTAATAATGGGTGATTGTACAACGCTACGGTATAAGTCAGCGCTATAGAAAATGTAAAGTAATAATGGGTGATTGTACAACGCTACGGTATAAGTCAGCGCTATAGAAAATGTAAAGTAATAATGTGTTATTGTACAACGCTACGGTATAGGTCAGCACTATAGAAAATGTATAGTAATAATGTGTTATTGTACAACGCTACGGTATAGGTCAGCGCTATAGAAAATGTATAGTAATAATGGGTGATTGTACAACGCTACGGTATAGGTCAGCGCTATAGAAAATGTATAGTAATAATGGGTGATTGTACAACGCTACGGTATAGGTCAGCGCTATAGAAAATGTATAGTAATAATGTGTTATTGTACAACGCTACGGTATATGTCAGCGCTATAGAAAATTTAAAGTAATAATGAGTGATTGTACAACGCTACGGTATAGGTCAGCGCTATAGAAAATGTAAAGTAATAATGAGTGATTGTACAACGCTACGGTATAGGTCAGCGCTATAGAAAATGTAAAGTAATAATGAGTGATTGTACAACGCTACGGTATAGGTCAGCGCTATAGAAAATGTATAGTAATAATGAGTGATTGTACAACGCTACGGTATAGGTCAGCGCTATAGAAAATGTATAGTAATAATGGGTGATTGTACAACGCTACGGTATAGGTCAGCGCTATAGAAAATGTATAGTAATAATGGGTGATTGTACAACGCTACGGTATAGGTCAGCGCTATAGAAAATGTATAGTAATAATGGGTGATTGTACAACGCTACGGTATAGGTCAGCGCTATAGAAAATGTATAGTAATAATGGGTGATTGTACAACGCTACGGTATAGGTCAGCGCTATAGAAAATGTAAAGTAATAATGAGTGATTGTACAACGCTACGGTATAAGTCAGCGCTATAGAAAATGTATAATAATAATGGGTGATTGTACAACGCTACGGTATAGGTCAGCGCTATAGAAAATGTATAATAATAATGTGTTATTGTACAACGCTACGGTATATGTCAGCGCTATAGAAAATGTAAAGTAATAATGGGTGATTGTACAACGCTACGGTATAGGTCAGCGCTATAGAAAATGTATAGTAATAATGAGTGATTGTACAACGCTACGGTATAGGTCAGCGCTATAGAAAATGTATAGTAATAATGGGTGATTGTACAATGCTACGGTATAGGTCAGCGCTATAGAAAATGTATAGTAATAATGGGTGATTGTACAACGCTACGGTATAAGTCAGCGCTATAGAAAATGTATAGTAATAATGGGTGATTGTACAACGCTACGGTATAAGTCAGCGCTATAGAAAATGTATAGTAATAATGTGTTATTGTACAACGCTATGGTATATGTCAGCGCTATAGAAAATGTATAGTAATAATGAGTGATTGTACAATGCTACGGTATAGGTCAGCGCTATAGAAAATGTATAGTAATAATGGGTGATTGTACAACGCTACGGTATAGGTCAGCGCTATAGAAAATTTAAAGTAATAATGAGTGATTGTACAACGCTACGGTATAGGTCAGCGCTATAGAAAATGTAAAGTAATAATGAGTGATTGTACAACGCTACGGTATAGGTCAGCGCTATAGAAAATGTATAGTAATAATGAGTGATTGTACAACGCTACGGTATAGGTCAGCGCTATAGAAAATGTATAGTAATAATGGGTGATTGTACAACGCTACGGTATAGGTCAGCGCTATAGAAAATGTATAGTAATAATGGGTGATTGTACAACGCTACGGTATAGGTCAGCGCTATAGAAAATGTATAGTAATAATGGGTGATTGTACAACGCTACGGTATAGGTCAGCGCTATAGAAAATGTAAAGTAATAATGGGTGATTGTACAACGCTACGGTATAGGTCAGCGCTATAGAAAATGTATAGTAATAATGAGTGATTGTACAACGCTACGGTATAGGTCAGCGCTATAGAAAATGTATAGTAATAATGGGTGATTGTACAACGCTACGGTATAGGTCAGCGCTATAGAAAATGTATAGTAATAATGAGTGATTGTACAACGCTACGGTATAGGTCAGCGCTATAGAAAATGTATAGTAATAATGAGTGATTGTACAACGCTACGGTATAGGTCAGCGCTATAGAAAATGTATAGTAATAATGAGTGATTGTACAACGCTACGGTATAAGTCAGCGCTATAGAAAATGTATAGTAATAATGTGTTATTGTACAACGCTATGGTATATGTCAGCGCTATAGAAAATGTATAGTAATAATGAGTGATTGTACAATGCTACGGTATAGGTCAGCGCTATAGAAAATGTATAGTAATAATGAGTGATTGTACAACGCTACGGTATATGTCAGCGCTATAGAAAATGTATAGTAATAATGTGTTATTGTACAACGCTACGGTATATGTCAGCGCTATAGAAAATGTAAAGTAATAATGGGTGATTGTACAACGCTACGGTATATGTCAGCGCTATAGAAAATGTATAGTAATAATGGGTGATTGTACAACGCTACGGTATATGTCAGCGCTATAGAAAATGTATAGTAATAATGGGTGATTGTACAACGCTACGGTATATGTCAGCGCTATAGAAAATGTAAAGTAATAATGTGTTATTGTACAACGCTACGGTATATGTCAGCGCTATAGAAAATGTATAGTAATAATGGGTGATTGTACAACGCTACGGTATAGGTCAGCGCTATAGAAAATGTAAAGTAATAATGGGTGATTGTACAACGCTACGGTATAGGTCAGCGCTATAGAAAATGTATAGTAATAATGAGTGATTGTACAACGCTACGGTATAGGTCAGCGCTATAGAAAATGTATAGTAATAATGAGTGATTGTACAACGCTACGGTATAGGTCAGCGCTATAGAAAATGTATAGTAATAATGAGTGATTGTACAACGCTACGGTATAAGTCAGCGCTATAGAAAATGTATAGTAATAATGGGTGATTGTACAACGCTACGGTATATGTCAGCGCTATAGAAAATGTTTAAATTCTAATCTAATCTATTCTAATGATTGACTGTACAACGCTACATTATATGTCAGCGCTATAGATGCTTTTCTATACCGCTTTACATATATATTGTACCTTCATATCACACCTAGCCACGAAGGGCATTCTAACGATTGACTGTACAATGCTATATGTCAGCGCCTACAGCTGCAGACGCAGTTGCGTTTTACAGCGCTTCACATATATATTGTACATTCACATCACACCTAGCTCTAATGATTGAGTGTACAACGCTACAGTATATGTCAGCACTATATTCGCAGACGCAGTGCTTTTTATATAGCGCTTTACATATATATTGTACCTTCATATCACATTGAATTATATGAACCCTACCAGCATGTCTTTGGAGTGTGGGAGGAAACCGGAGGACCCGGAGGAAACCCACGCAGGCACAGGGAGAACATGCAAACTCCAGGCAGGTTGTGTCGGGGTCGGGAACCGGCAACCCTTTCCCCTTTCTTACTGCTAGGCGAGAGTGCTAACCACTACACCACTGTGCGGCCCACAGAAGTATCACTTCTTAGATCCCTTTATACACTGGAGGGTATTGCAGGTTCTATAGAGTTATAAATAGCACCTGCAATCCGCCCCTAACCACATGACCACTGGGCACCGAAACCCACTTAATAACCAGACCAATTTACAGCTTTCGGCGCTCTCACATTTTGAATGACAATTACTCAGTCATACAACATCGTACCCAAATGAAATTTTTGTCCTTTTCTTCACACAAATAGAGCTTTCTTTTGGTGGTATTTAATCACCGTTGGGTTTTTTATTTTTTGCGCTATAAAAGAAAAAAAAAGACTGAAAATTCTGTAAAAAAAAAAATGAATTTTCTCTTACCATCCATGGACTGACACAGCATCTTCATTCTTGACAAAGTGGGTTATGTTCCTGCTCATAGGAGAAGACTAGGCAGAAAGTTAGATGTTTTAACATACATTCCATTACCAGAGCTGAACAGCCCTGCCCAGGGGGCGGTCCCTCCGGACATAACCCTCCTACCTGCAGCCAGCTGCCTCCGTTTTTTTCTGCCTAGCAGAGGAGAGGGCGTGGCTCTCTTCGGAGCCAGTCTCTTGAAGAAATATTTAATTTTTTATTATTTTATTTTTGAGATTCTTCTATCAACAGTCGGCTGGGCAACAGGTTGGGTAGTTCGCTATCCTCGTAGTCTTCCCAGTCGGACCATCGAGCATGCTGATCCTCGCTCAGCGTGAGATCAGTCCACGACATACCCCACGGCTCCAGGGGTGGCCGGTGGGCTTTTTTGCTCCAGGGTCCACATATGACTGAACAGTTCTGCTGTATCTTTCACAGTGGACCGGGCCGACTCAGTACTGCACTGTGATAGGTCTGTCAGGAACACACCAGTGGGTCCTAGCTGGACGGGTAAGTACTGTTTCCCCTGCCTCAGCAGGTGAGTACATACTGTGTGTTCCTATGGTAGGGGGGTTTCCCTGCCCCCCCCCTTGTTTTTGCTACTCTCTGTCACATTACTCTGGCATGCGCTGAGTGGGGGTGCCTGGGGGTCACTCTGACCCAGAGGGGGTCCGTGGGGGTCTGCATTATGAGTGGAGATGCTTTCTGGGTCAGCCTGGGCCTTGTGTTTTTTCTTGCGCCGTGTTTTTAGTTTGTTGTCTGTTACTATTGTAAACTGCATTGGCGGCCCTTTTGCAGTGGCCGCACTGTGACGCACTTATATTAGCGGAGGCCATTTTGTTGAAGTCGCGCGCTTTTCTGGTGCTAGTTTGGCCTCTACTGCTGACTTAGAACGGCGCGATTCTCCTCAGTCACCTCACTATTCACTCGCGCTGAGAGCAGGACTCAGGCAGTGGAACCGAGCGGTCCTAACCGGGTTGGTGAGTCCCCTGGGTAACCCCCCACAGTCAGTGCAGCCGGAGGATGGACTTTTCTCTTTATATTGACAAAGTCTCAGAGGGTGCTGTGTATTATGGAGTCAGTGTCACCTGCTTCCCCCTTCATTTCAGAGGCAACAGGCAGTGATACTGCACCTGCGGTCCCTATGGCCAGCTGTCGGCAGTCCTGGAATCATTTCTTGCCAGGATGGAAGCGGCGGGGGCTAAAAAGCACCCTCTCCCCACACCATCTCCAGGGGAGTGCTCTGATTCAGATATGGGCATTGCTGCGGCACAGGACCCTAGCTCTGAATTTTTGGACATTTTTGACCAGGACATTCCTTGTGAGGAAGACTCCTTATCTGGGTCAGTACATGACAGGACGCTTGTTAGTGAACTCATTGATGCTGTGAGGGACACTCTCAAGCTGGATGCTGCGGCTGAGGAACCTCCGGTGGAGGCAGTCTCTTTTGGTTCATTTAGAGCTAATCCTTCTAAAAAGGTTTTTCCCTATACACCTTTCCTTGACAGATTCATAGACCGGGTTTGGGAAAAACCGCAGAAGACCTTTGCGGTCTCGCAGCGTCTGGCGGTTAGGTACCCCTTTGAGGAGAGCCTGATTAAAAAAATGGGCCTCTCCTCCAGTTGTCGACCCCCCTGGTCGCCTGGTTGAATAAAGCCACGACTCTCTCGGTTGAGGGGACTCCTGCCTTTAAAGGACCCTACTGATAGGAGGTCGGAAGTGGTGAGCAGGGCCATGTTCACCATGCTGGGATCCGCGCTACGTCCTATTGTAGCGGCGACCCTGGTGTCTCAGACACTCACAGAATGGGCGAAGGTTTTGCATCAGACTGTGCAGGAGCATAATCTTCCTCCGGATTGCATCGCACTGGCCGACCAAATGGTACAAGGCCTGGTGTATGTGTGCGATGCCACTATGGGCGCTGCCCCCTTAATCTCTAGGGCCTCAGTATCTGCGGTGGTATTGCGTCGCCTTATCTGGTTGAAGTGCTGGTCTGCTGACCTGGCCTCTAAGAAGCTCCTGACGGATTTACCTTTTAACCACTTGACCACTGGGCACTTAAACCCCCTTAATAACCAGACCAATTTTCAGCTTTCGGTGCTCTCACATTTTGAATGACAATTACTCAGTCATACAACACTGTACCCATATGAATTTTTTGTCCTTTTTTTCACACAAATAGAGCTTTCTTTTGGTGGTATTTAATCACTGTTGGGTTTTTGATTTTTTGCACTATAAAGAGAAAAAAGACTGAAAATTCTGTAAAAAAAATTTTTTTTTTTCGTTTCTGTTATAAAATTTAGCAAATTACTATTTTTTCTTCATAAATTTTGGCCAAAATTTATACTGCTACATATCTTTGGTAAAAATAAGTACAAATTGGTGCATATTATTTGGTCTTTGTGAAAGTTATAGAGTCCACAAGCTATGGTGCCAATATCTGAAAATTGATCACACCTGAAGTACTGACGGCCTATCTGAATTCTTGAGACCCTAACATGCCAGAAAAGTACAAATACCCCCCAAATGACCCCTTTTTGGAAAGAAGACATTCCAAGGTATTCAGAAAGAGGCATTGTGAGTTTTTTGAAGTTGTCATTTTTTCCCACAATTCTTTGCAAAATCAAGATTTTTTTTTCTCTTTTTTTTTTTTCACAAAATTGTCATATTAGCAGGTTATTTCTCACACACAGCATATGCATACCACAAATTACACCCCAAAACACATTCTGCTATTCCTCCCGAGTATGGCGATACCACATTTGTGAGACTTTTACACAGCGTGGCCACATACAGAGGCCCAACATGCAGGGAGCCCCTTCAGGCGTTCTGGAGCACTGAGGCCAATTCTGACATTTCTCTCCTACATGTAAAAATCATCATTTATTTGCTATAAAATTACATAGAACCCCAAAACATTATATATGTTTTTTTAGCAAAGACCTTAGAAAATATAATGGTGGTTGTTGCAACTTTTTATCTCGCACGATATTTGCGCAGCAATTTTTTTAACGCGTTTTTTACGGGAAAAAAATGTTTTGTGCTTAAAAAAAAAAAAAACAGTAAAGTTAGCCCAATGTTTTTGCATAATGTGAAAGATGAAGTTACGCCGAGTAAATAGAAACCTAACATGTCACCCTTAAAAATTGCACACGCTTGTGGAATGGCGCCAAACTTCGCTACTTAAAAATCCCCATAGGCGACGCTTTAAATATTTTTACTGGTTACATGTTTTGAGTTACAGAGGAGGTCTAGGGCCAAAATTATTGCTCTCGCTCTAACGTTCGCAGAGATACCTCACATGTGTGGTTTAAAAATCGTTTTCATATGTGGGCGGGACTTGCGTATGCTTTCCCTTCTGTATGCGAGCTCACGGGGACAGGGGGGCTTTAAAAAATATATTTTTTTTTATTGTTCATTTTACTTTATTTATTTTAGTTTGACATGTTTTTCCGCCCCCAAATTTTTTTTGATCACTTTTATACCTATTACAAGGAACGTAAACATCCCTTGTAATAGGAATATGGCATGACAGGTCCTCTTTACAGTGAGATATGGGGTCAATAAGTCCCCACATCTCACCTCTAGGCTGGGAAGCCTGAAAAAAAAAACAAAAAAAACAAAACAATCCTGGCTTTGATCGTAGCGGTGAGTCGGTAGAAGCACCGGAGGGCGGCGGGGGGGGGGACATCCCCTCTCGCCTTCCGTAAGAATGATCAAGCGGTGGAACAGCCACTATGATTGTTGTTATGGTGTAGGGAATCGCCGGCTGAAAAAGCTAATATCTGAATGATGCCTGTAGCTGCAAGCATCATTCAGATATCCCTGCACAAAGTCAAGGACGTCATATGACGGCCGGCGGGCGGGAAGTGGTTATTGCAGAGTATTGCCGGGCATTGCGGAGTATGGCAGGGTATTGCGGAGTATGGCAGGGTATTGCATGGGGTATTGCACAGGGTATTGCAGAGTATTGCGCAGGGTATTGCAGAGTATTGCACAGGGTGTATTGTGCAGGGTATTGCAGAGTATTGTGCAGGGTATTGCAGAGTATTGTGCAGGGTATTGCAGAGTATTGCGCAGGGTATTGCAGAGTATTGCGCAGGGTATTGCAGAGTATTTTGCAGAGTATTGCGCAGAGTATTGCGCAGGGTGATGCAGAGTATTGTGCAGGGTATTGCAGAGTATTGCAGAGTATTGTGCAGGGTATTGCAGAGTATTGTGCAGGGTATTGCAGAGTATTGCGCAGGGTATTTCGCAGAGTATTTCGCAGAGTATTGCGCAGGGTATTGCAAGGTATTGCAGAGTATTGCGCAGGGTATTGCAGAGTATTTTGCAGGGTATTGCAGAGTATTGCGCAGGGTATTGCAGAGTATTGCGCAGGGTAATGCACCAGGGTATTGCAGAGTATTGCACCAGGGTATTGCAGGGTATTGCAGAGTATTGCGCAGGGTATTGCAGAGTATTGCAGAGTATTGCACCAGGGTATTGCAGAGTATTGCACCAGGGTATTGCACCAGGGTATTGCAGAGTATTGCACCAGGGTATTGCAGAGTATTGCACCAGGGTATTGCAGAGTATTGCACCAGGGTATTGCAGGGTATTTTGCAGAGTATTGGCAGGGTATTTTGCAGAGCATTGGCAGGGTATTTTGCAGAGTATTGGCAGGGTATTGCACAGGGATGGCTGAGCAGGGATGGGTGGATGGATGGATCTGTGACTGCAATTGTCACAGATCCAGCCCACAGTGCTGCTGCTGCCATCCGCTCTCTCCCCCTCCCCTCTCACACTGTACCGATCGGTACAGAGAGGGGAGAGAGGAACCGGCGTCATCACATGACGCCGGTCTGTTTACAAGTGATTGCTCCGTCATTTGACGGAGCGATCACGTGGTAAACGGCCGCTATCAGCGGCGATTTACTGCGATTCGTGATCGTCACGGAGTTTCCCGTGTGCGCGCCCCAGGGGGCGCGCGGGAGCGCGATTCTGGGAGGACGTTATATAACGTCCTCCCAGAGTTAAGCAACCACCTTGTCGACGTTATTTGTCGGCAGGTGGTTGTTAACTGGTTAAAGGACCCTACTGATAGGAGGTCGGAAGTGGTGAGCAGGGCCATGTTCACCATGCTGGGATCCGCGCTACGTCCTATTGTAGCGGCGACCCTGGTGTCTCAGACACTCACAGAATGGGCGAAGGTTTTGCATCAGACTGTGCAGGAGCATAATCTTCCTCCGGATTGCATCGCACTGGCCGACCAAATGGTACAAGGCCTGGTGTATGTGTGCGATGCCACTATGGGCGCTGCCCCCTTAATCTCTAGGGCCTCAGTATCTGCGGTGGTATTGCGTCGCCTTATTTGGTTGAAGTGCTGGTCTGCTGACCTGGCCTCCAAGAAGCTCCTGACGGATTTACCTTTTAAAGGCGGAAGACTATTTGGTGCTTCCCTGGATGACATCATTAAAAATGTCAAGGGAGGTAAGAGCCCCCTTCTTCCTCAGCCTACTAAGGGGAAGGAGCCACGCCGTAAACCGGGCCCTTCTTTTCTTACACAGAAGAGTTTTTTTCGTCAGTCAGAGCCCACGGGAAAATTCTCCCAGACTGACAAGAGTGCGGCTGGAGGACAGAAGCGTCCCTGGGTGCGTAAGCCGAACAAGCCGGCAAACAAGCCCGCCACCGCATGAAGTCTTACCCCCGCCCGACTCTGGGGTGGGGTGGGGGGGGGGACTTCCCAGGTTTGCGGATCCGTGGACCTCCCGGATTTCCGAACGGTGGGTATAGAAGGTGGTCACCCCGGGGTACAGGATAGAGTTCCTTTCCTGGCCACCAGACAGATCCTTTCCCTCAAATCTCCCTCTCCTTCCAGCGCATCGGGCTGCCCTATTGGGGGCAGTGCAGGACTTGCTGAGGTGCGGGGTAATTTTGCCAGTACCGTCAAAGGAGAGGTTTTAGGGATTTTGTTCAAATCTTTTTGTCCCAAAGAAGGACAGAGTCCGTCCAATTCTCGATCTCAAGGCCCTAAATGCCGATAGGCGAAGACCACTATCAGTTTGTGGCTCTTCCCTTCGGTTTAGCGTCAGCACCGCAGGTTTTCACCAAGGTGCTTGCCCCGGTTCTGGCTTTGCTGAGACAGCGAGGCATTGCTATCGTGGGCTATCTGGACGATCTTCTTCTGGGAGCAGACTCTGGCTCAGAATTAGAGGAAAATGTGTTGATGGTAGGGATGAGCTACGAGTTCGAGTCGAACTCATGTTCGACTCGAACATTGCCTGTTCGCCCGTTCGCCGAACAGCGAACAAATTGGGGTGTTCGCGGCAAATTCGAAAAATCTATGGGAGAAATCTAAAGTGCTAATTATAAAGGCTTATATGCAAGTTATTGTCATAAAAAGTGTTTGGGGACCCGGGTCCTGCCCCAGGGGACATGTATCAATGCAAAAAGAAGTTTTAAAAACGGCCGTTTTTTCGGGAGCAGTGATTTTAATAATGCTTAAAATGAAAAAATAAAAGTGAAATATTCCTTTAAATTTTGTACCTGGGGGGTGTGTATGATATGCATGTAAAGTGGCGCATGTTTCCCGTGCTTAGAACTGTCCCTGCAAAAAATTTAATTTTTCAAAGAAAAAAAGTCATTTAAAACTGACTCGCGGCTATTAATGAATTGTCGGCTCCCGGCAATACATACAAAATCATTGATAAAAAATAAAAAAAAAAGCGTGGGGATTCCCCAGAATTCAATTACCAGGCCCTTCAGGTCTGGAATGGATATTAAGGGGAACCCCGCCACAAATTTAAAAAAAATTGACGTGGGGTTCCCCCAAATATCCATTCCAGGCCCTTCAGATCTGGCATGAATTTTAAGGGGAACTCCACCCCAAATTAAAAAAAAATGGCGTGGAGTCCCCCTAAAAATCCATACCAGACCCCTTATCCGAGCACGCAACCTGGCCGGCCGCAGGGGAAAAGGGGGGGACGAGAGAGCGGCCCCCCCTCCCTCCTGAACCGTACCAGGCCACATGCCCTCAACATGGGGAGGATGTCCCCATGTTGATGGGGACAAGGGCCTCATCCCCACAACCCTTGCCCGGTGGTTGTGGGGGTCTGCGGGCGGGGGGCTTATCAGAATCTGGAAGACCCCTTTAACAAAGGGGACCCCCAGATCCCGCCCCCCCCTATGTGAATTGGTAATGGGGTACATTGTACCCCTACCATTTCACGAAGAAAGCGTAAAAAAATGTTTAAAAAAAACACACAAACACCTTGAAAAAGTCCTTTATTTAAAAAAAAAAAAAAAAAAAACATTCCAGCGGTGAAATCCAGTGTCCCGCGGCGATCCCGATGTCCAGCGCTGTCCGTCATTGGTTGTGCCTGAGCGGACCTGATGGGGAACTCCCTCTCAGTATTTTAAATGTATAGACCCGCCCCTTCTAAAGTTCCCCATCAGGTCCGCTCAGCGGACCAGATGCGGAACATGAGAAGGGGCGGGTCTATACATGTATTACCAAAGTGAGAGCAGTTCCCCATCAGGTCCGCCCCCTCGGTATGTCGGACCCGCCTACGTCATTGGCCTGAGCGGGGAACTTCCTTCACTGTGTAATTTAAATTTACACAGTGAAAGAAGTTCCCCGCTCAAGCCAATGACGTAGGCGGGTCCGACATACCGAGGGGGCGGACCTGATGGGGAACTGCTCTCACTATGGTAATATATGTATAGACCCGCCCCTTCTCATGTTCCGCATCTGGTCCGCTGAGCGGACCTGATGGGGAACTTTAGAAGGGGCGGGTCTATACATTTAAAACACTGAGAGGGAGTTCCCCATCAGGTCTGCTCAGGCACAACCAATGAAGGACAGCGCTGGACATCGGGATCGCCGCGGGACACTGGATTTCACCACTGGAATGTTTTTTTTGTTTTTTTTTTAAATAAAGGACTTTTTCAAGGTGTTTGTGTGTTTTTTAAAACATTTTTTTACGCTTTCTTCGTGAAATGGTAGGGGTACAATGTACCCCTTACCAATTCACATAGGGGGGGCCGGGATCTGGGGGTCCCCTTTGTTAAAGGGGTCTTCCAGATTCCGATAAGCCCCCCGCCCGCAGACCCCCACAACCACTGGGCAAGGGTTGTGGGGATGAGGCCCTTGTCCCCATCAACATGGGGACATCCTCCCCATGTTGAGGGCATGTGGCCTGGTACGGTTCAGGAGGGAGGGGGGGCCGCTCTCTCGTCCCCCCCTTTTCCCCTGCGGCCGGCCAGGTTGCGTGCTCGGATAAGGGGTCTGGTATGGATTTTTAGTGGGACTCCACGCCATATTTTTTTAAATTTGGGGTGGAGTTCCCCTTAAAATCCATGCCAGATCTGAAGGGCCTGGAATGGATATTTGGGGGAACCCCACGTCAATTTTTTTTTTAAATTTGTGGCGGGGTTCCCCTTAATATCCATTCCAGACCTGAAGGGCCTGGTAATTGAATTATGGGGAACCCCCACGCTTTTTTTTTTTTTTTTATCAATGACTTTTGAATGTATTGCCGGGAGCCGACAATTCATTAATAGCCGCGAGTGAGTTTTAAATGACTTTTTTTCTTTCAAAAATGAAATTTTTTGCAGGAACAGTTCTAAGCACGGGAAACATGCGCCACTTCACATGCATATCATACACACCCCCTAGGTATGAAAATTAAAGGAATATTTCACTTTTATTTTTTTCATTTTAAGCATTATTAAAATCACTTCTCCCGAAAAAACTGCCGTTTTTAAAACTTTTTTTTGCATTGATACATGTCCCCTGGGGCAGGACCCGGGTCCCCAAACACTTTTTAGGACAAAAACTTGCATATTAGCCTTTATAATTAACACTTTAGATTTCGAACGTTCGAGTCCATTGTATTTAATAGGGTTCTAAAGTTCACACAAACATTTTGTCTGTTCGCAGGTTCTGGTGCGAACCGAACAGGGGGGTGTTCGGCTCATCCCTGGTTGATAGCCAATCAGGCCCTCCGAGAATTCGGTTGGCTGCTGAACATTCAGAAGTCGGTCCTGGTTCCGACTCAGCATCTGGAGTACCTAGGATTGATCCTGGACTCCTAGGAGGCGAGGGTCTTTCTACCCTTGGAAAAATTACAGACTCTTCAATCTGCGGTACGGGTGCTGACGCCCTGCAAATGGTCGTCACTCCTTTTTGCATGAGGGTCCTGGGACTCATGGTGGCTTCCTTCGAGGCTGTACCATATGCCCAATTCCACACTCGAGCCTTACAAAAGGAGATCCTGTCCAGCTGGGACAAGTCTCCATTATCACTGGATCGTCAGATCCAGGTGAGTCATGTCACTGACATGGTGGCTGAGATCCCCGGCCCTTCGGTCAGGGAAGTCGTTCCTTCCTGTCCAGTGGACTGTGATCACGACGGACGCCAATCTTACGGGCTGGGGCGGAGTCATGGGAGTTCTAGCAGCCCAAGGGCTTTGGACTCCGGACGAATCCCGTCTGCCGATCAATGACCTGGAACTCCGGGCAATCAGACTGTGTCTCTCCTCGTGGTCAAAGAGACTACAGGGGCGCTCAGTCAGGATCCAATCGGACAACGCCACAGCGGTGGCTTATGTCAACCATCAGGGGGGGAACGAGGAGCTCGGCTGCAGAGTGCGAGGTCACTCACATCCAGTAATGGGCGGAAAGAAGCGTGCCGGCTTTGTCGGCCGTTTACATTCCAGGAGTAGACAACTGGCAGGCGGACTATCTGAGCCAACAGATGTTGGACCAGGGGGAATTGTCATTACATCCGGAGGTGTTTCAACTCCTTTTGCCGGAGGTGGGGCACGCCGGAGGTGGACCTACTGGCCTCTAGACTCGATCGCAAGGTGTCGAGATTCGTGGCCAGGTCCAGGGATCCCTGGGCAGACGCATCAGACGCGTTGATGGCCCTGTGGGGTCGGTATCGGCTGATTTATGCCTATCCTCCACTGAAGTTGCTTCCTCGAATACTTCGCAGGATGGAGGTCGAGGGGATTCCGGTGATCCTCATCGCTCCAGATTGGCCTCGGCGTACCTTGGTACGCCAATCTTGTGCGCCTAGTGGCGGATGTTCCATGGCGACTACCACTGCGGGAGGACCTTCTGTCTCAAGGTCCCATACGTCATCCTGCTTTATAGTCGCTGGCTTTAACGGCATGGCTATTGAAAGCCAGGAGCTGAGGGACCGATGTCTCTCGGATTCGGTCATCTTGACCATGCTGAGGGCACGGAAATCTTCCTCCAGGAAGATATACTACCATACCTGGAAGGCCTACATCGCTATGTGCGAGGAGCTGGATTGGCGTCCACGGACGTATTCCGTTTCCAGGATCCTGCTGTTTTTACAGCGTGGTGTGGACCAAAAGCTTGCTTTAACCACTTCCCGCCCAGTCAATAGCGAATTGACGTCCGGGAAGTGGTTGCAATATCGATACTGGACGTCATATGACGTCCTGCAGGATATTGCCTTGCGCGCGCCCGCAGCGCGGTGATCGGGGACGGCATGTGTCCCTCGGACACAGCGCTTCCCCGATCACGGTAAACAGCCAATTTCATTGGCTTTTTACCATGTGATCGGCTGTGTCAAAGTCACAGCCGATCACCTGTCAAAACAAACTCGGCGGCGCGCTCCGTGCGCGCCGCCACAGGCTTGCAGAGCGGGGATCGGGGAAGGCGAGTGTCCCTTGGACACAGCGCGTCCCCGATCAGAGTAAACCGCCAATGAATTGGCTGTTTACCACGTGACCGGCTGTGTCTAATCACAGCCGGTCACAAATGTAAACAAACTCCACAGGAGTTACTACCTGATCCCTGCTCTCTCCTCACACACCGATCTGTGAGGAGAGAGAAGAGATCAGTAAGTTAGCTCAGTGTAGTTTGTCTACATAAGTTTACAGTGCACAACACGCCCCCCCCCATAAAGAGGACCTGTCACACAGCCCAGCACATCAATCAGCCCAGCCAATCAGCCCAGCCAATCAGCCCATCTGTCAATCAGCCCATCTGTCAATCAATCAGCCCATCTGTCAATCAATCAGCCCATCTGTCAATCAATCACCCCACCTGTCAATCAATCACCCCATCTGTCAATCAATCAACCAATCTGTCAATCAATCAATCAGCCCATCTGTCAATCAATCAGCCCATCTGTCAATCATCTGTCACAGGCCCACCTCCATCGGTACTGCCATTGGCACCGCCACACAGGCTACCAGTACCGCCATCGGTACCAGTACCACCACCAGTACCGCCACCAGGCCCAGCATCTATACTGCCACACAGGCCCGCTACCAGTATCACCACTAGTGCCGCCATCGGTACCACCACCAGTACCACCACCCGTACCACCGTCGGTAGTGCCACCACCACCTGTACCACCACCTGTACCGCCATCGGTACCATCACCACCCGTACCACCACCACCTGTACCGCCATCGGTACCACCACCACCTGTACCGCCATCGGTACCACCACCACCCATACCGCCATCGCTACCACCACCACCCGTACCGCCACCTGTACCGCCATCGGTACCCGCCGCCACCACCACCACCCGTACCGCCATCGGTACCACCACCACCTGTACCGCCATTGGTACCACCACCACCCATACCGCCATCGGTACCACCACATAGGCCCACCACTAATACCTCCATCGGTACTACCACACAGACCGCCACCACTACCACCAGCAGTACCATTACACAGGCCCACCAATAAGCACTGCCATAATGTCCCAAAGGGTTTACACACCTGAGGAGGCATATGCCATTCTTGCCATGTCGGATGATGAGAGCAGCGGGGAGCTCCCATTATCCGATTCTGGTTCGGAATACGAGCCAGTGGAGGATAGTGGCTCAGAGTCCGAGTCCCCGGAAGAAAACCGTCCCTCCCAAAAGAATGCGATCGGCACCAAGATCAGCACCAAGATCAGCACCAAGATCAGGAGAACTGCCCACCACCAGCAGCGCCATACCCCAGGAAGAGGAGCCCAGTACAAGCAATGGAAATGCACGCCCAACCCGAAGAATCCAGCCCCAATCCTACCTTCCCGATGCCCTGGCAAACCCCTTATGGTTGCCTGCCAACTCAGGATCCGCTATCATCCCCCCTTTCACCGCACAGCCAGGTGTGCAGCCCGACACTACAAATTTTTCTAAATTTGATTATTTTTGTTTATTTTTCCCACAAGATTTGCTGCAGAATATAGTGGATCAAACGAATCTGTATGCATCCCAATTTATTGCTGCCAACCCCGATTCTTCCTACGCCCGCATGTTCCAGTGGCGGCGTCTAACATTGGAGGAATTTAAATTATTTTTGGGCCTTATGTTCAATATGGGGCTTACAAAAAAGAACGAAGTCCATTCATATTGGTCCAAACGCCCCATCCAACACATGCCCATATATTCCGCTGTCATGTCCAGGAAAAGATACAACATGATTATGCGCTTTCTCCACTTCAATGACAATTCACAGTGCCCTCCCCGAGATCATCCCAACTACGACAAATTGTACAAGATACGCCCCCTAATCAATGCCTTTTCCCAGCGATTTGAAGAAGTTTTCATCCCAGACCAAAAAATTTGTGTGGACGAGTCCCTCGTACATTTCACCGGCCGACTGCAGTTCAAGCAGTACATACCAAGCAAGAGAGCCAGGTATGGGTTAAAATGAAATAAATTATGTGATCGAGCCACTGGATACGTCTGCAAATTCAGGATCTACGAAGGCAAAGACTCCCAGCTCCAGCCCCGTGATTGCCCCACATATATTGGAACCAGTGGGAAAATTGTCTGGGAGTTGGCATACCCCCTGTTCGGAAAAGGTTACCATTTATATGTTGATAATTATTATACCAGCCTGCCCCTTTTTTTCGCCACCTTTACAGTAAACAAACCCCGGCCTGCGGTACCTTCAAAAAAAACCGGAAGGGATTCCCACAAAATTTATTGACAAAAAAATTGCGACCTGGAGAATCGGCATCCATGAGGAACGAGGAGGTGTTGGTCATGAAGTGGAGGGACAAGAAAGATGTCCACATCCTCTCTACGATCCACAATGACACCATGGTGGAGATCCCAAGAAGACGCGGCTCCATTGTAAAGCCTGAATGTGTCCACGACTACAATTTGTACATGGGGGGGGTGGATTTAAACGACCAGATGCTACAGCCCTACTTATCAACCAGAAAGTCCCATTATTGGCACAAAAAAGTTGCGTTTCACCTGTTTCACATGGCCCTTTTTAATTCGTTTGTCTGCTACCAAAAAGCAACTCAAAATCACCGACTCCACTACCTCCAATATATCGAAGATATCATCGATGCCCTCATTTACCAACAAGATCCCGCCCCAGGAAGCATTCGCTCTGATAGTGTGAGTCGGCTTCACGAGCGACACTATCCCTTTAGCATCCCCCCCCACAGAATCTGGAAGAAGACGCCAAAAGAAATGCCGTGTATGCAGCAGAGGAGGAGTAAGAAGAGACACCAGCTATTATTGTCCCGATTGTCCCTCCCAACCTGGCCTGTGCATCGGAAATTGCTTCAAAAATTATCATACATCCATTAGTTCCCCTTATTATTAACAGACTGCCATTTCCCTATTTGCCTGCTACCATGTTACTAACTACCTTCCATGTTAATTAACTGACCCTGGCCTGTTTACCGACGATGCCTCTGCCTGCCGATTTAAACCACGTTTCTGACTTCCACGTGTACCGACCTTGGCCTGTTAATCGACCATGTTTTTGCCTGCCACTTGGACTGATCTTTTGGCCATCTACTTTTAGTACACAGGGGTCTCACATATGTGAGGGGCTTCAGAATAGCGTTCTGAGTAGAGAAAACCAGTTTTTCGTTTTCTGTGCTCCAAGAACAGGGTCTGG
The DNA here is from genome assembly GCA_029206835.1 of Rana muscosa. Lineage (NCBI taxonomy): Eukaryota > Metazoa > Chordata > Amphibia > Anura > Ranidae > Rana > Rana muscosa. Next base: position 130,752 of record JARGYO010000406.1, read on the forward strand.
TTGCCCGGAGGCTTCAAAGCGATTTGGGTGGGAGAAGCCTCTACCCCTGTCCCCCTGGCCCTAAGCTTGATGGTCCTTCCTGCTGCCTGGACCAATAATTTGGCTGTGCTGACCATATTACTGCCTGTAATGACCCATGACATTATGGACCATGTTTCTTCCTGCTGCTTGGACCAATACTTTGGCTGTGTTGACCATATATCTGCCTGCTGCCTCTACTGACTTTGGACAGCATTTCTGCCGGGACACCTCTGCCTGCTACCTGGACCTGTGCTTTGGCTGTGCTCTGGCTGTGCTGACAGTATCTCTGCCTGTGCGAACTATGGACAGTATTCCTGCCTGCTGCCTGGATGATTGCTTTTGCTGTCGCTGACCTCATCCCTGCCTGCTGCCTGGACCGATGCTCTCCTCTGTGGACCACTGCACTTCTAAAACCACAGGTAATCTTTTGTTATTTGGTATGTACCTGCTATGTGTTAGATATATGAAGGGCCTTCAAAAATGTGATCGGTAGTCAGAAAATGATATGTGCAATTAATGCTGCTAGAATGCCTGGAGGTGCTACTTGGATGTTGGGCCTCTGTATGTGGCCAGGCTGTGTAAAAGTCTCAAACATGTGGTATCGCCATACTCAGGAGGAGTAGCAGAATGCATTTTGGGGTGTAATTTTTGCTATGTACATATTATGTGTTAGAAATATCTTATAAATTGACAACTTTGTGTAAAAAGCATTTTAATTTTTTCTCCACATTTTCCAAAACCTTCTGGAAAAAAATGAACCGTTCAAAAGACTCATAATGCCTCATAGATTATACGTTGGGGTGTGTGCTTTCAAAAATGGGGTCATTTTGTGGAAAATTCTATTGTCCTGGTGCTCCAGGGCCTTCAAAATTGTAATAGGTGGTTGAGAAAGGATATGTGCGATTTATGCTTGTAGAACGCCTGAAAGTGCTACTTCAATGTTGGGCCTCTGTATATGGCCAGGCTGTGTAAAAGTCTCACACATGTGGTATCGCTATACTCAGGAGGAGTAGCAGAATGCATTTTGGGGTGTTATTTTTGCTATGTATATGCTATGCGTTAGAAATATCTTATAAATGGACAACTTTGTGTAAAAAAAATGCATTTTCATTTTTTCTCCACATTTTTCAAAACCTTCTGGAAAAAAATGAACCGTTCAAAAGACTCATAATGCTTCATAGATTATACGTTGGGGTGTGTGCTTTCCAAAATGGGGTCATTTTGTGGAAAATTCTATTGTCCTGGTGCTCCAGGGCCTTCAAAATTGTAATAGGTGGTTGAGAAAGGATATGTGCGATTTATGCTTGTAGAACGCCTGAAAGTGTTACTTCAATGTTGGGCCTCTGTATATGGCCAGACTGTGTAAAAGTCTCACACATGTGGTATCGCTATACTCAGGAGGAGTAGCAGAATGCATTTTGGGGTGTCATTTTTGCTATGTATATGCTATGCGTTAGAAATATCTTATAAATGGACAACTTTGTGTAAAAAAAAAAGCATTTTCATTTTTTCTCCACATTTTCCAAAACCTTCTGGAAAAAAATGAACCGTTCAAAAGACTCATAATGCTTCATAGATTATACGTTGGGGTGTGTGCTTTCCAAAATGGGGTCATTTTGTGGAAAATTCCATTGTCCTGGTGCTCCAGGGCCTTCAAAAGTGTAATAGGTGGTTGAGAAAGGATATGTGCGATTTATGCTTGTAGAACGCCTGAAAGTGCTACTTCAATGTTGGGCCTCTGTATGTGGCCAGGCTGTGTAAAAGTCTCACACATGTGGTATCGCTATACTCAGGAGGAGTAGCAGAATGTATTTTGGCGTGTAGTTGCAATTATGCATATGCTGTGTGAGAGAAAAAAACTGTTAATATGACCAGTTTGTGTAAAAAAAAAAAATTACATTTTCCCAAGAATTGTGGGAAAAAAATACAACTTCAAAAAACTCACCACGCCTCTTAGTAAATACCTTGGACTGTCTACTTTCCAAAAAGGGGTAATTTTGGGGTATTTGTACTTTCCTGGCTTGTTAGTGTCTCAAGAAATGAGATATCCCTTCAGTACATCAGGCGTGATCAGATGTGATAAATTTTCAGTGATTGCCACCATAGTTTGTAGACTCTATAACTTTCACAAAGACCAAATAATATACACTAATTTGGGTTCATTTTACCAAAGATATGTAGCAGTATACATTTTGGCACAAATTTATGAAGAAAAATTACTTATTTGCAAAATTTTACAATAGAAACTAAAAAAAAGTGGGTTTTTTAAAAAAAAAATGCTGTTTTTTTGCTTATATCGCAAAAAATAAAAAACCCAGTGGCGATTAAATACCACCAAAAGAAAGCTCTATTTGTGAGAAGAAAATGATAAAAATTTTGTTTGGATACAGTGTAGCATGACTAAGTAATTGTCATTCAAAGTGTGAGAGTACTGAAAGCTGAAAATTGGTCTGGGCGGGAAGGTGCATAAGTGCATGGTATTGAAGTGGTTAAGCACCATTAAGGGTCAGATTTCAGCTTTAGCTGTTTTCTTTCAGCGGCCACTAGCGGGCCATTCTCTGATTAGTACCTTCATACAGGGGTTCCGCCATGTGCTCCCCCCTATTACACCACCTCTTCCTCCTTGGGATTTGAATTTAGTGCTCTCGGTTCTTCAAGAACCTCCTTTTGAAAACATCAGAGAGATTCCTCTCTTAACTTTATCTCAGAAGGTGGCTTTTCTAGTAGCCATTATTTCTGTCAGAAGGGTTTCTGAATTGGCGGCCTTGTCATGCAAACCGCCATACTTGGTCCTCCATAAGGATAAGGCGGTGCTACGCCCACAGCCTTCTTCTCTCCCGAAGGTGGTCTCGGCCTTCCACCTTAATGAGGACATTGTACTTCCGTCTTTATGTCCTCGTCCATCGCATCCCAGAGAGTTTGCGCTTCACTCTTTAGACGTGGTACGTTCTTTATGGGTGTACCTGTTTGCTACGGCTTAGTTTCGGAAGTCTGACTCGCTGTTTGTGTCTGCGTCTGGTCCAAAACAGGACCAAGCGGTTTCGTCTGCCACCATTTCTCGGTGGATCAGGCAGACCGTCATACAGGCCTATGCCCTTAGGGGGCGGGCGCCTCCCTTTCCAGTTTCGGCGCATTCAACCAGGGCGATTGGTGCTTCCTGGGCTTTCTGACATCAAGCGTCTGATTCACAAGTGTGCAAGGCGGCGACCTGGTCGTCTGCACATACCTTTTCTAAGTTCTATAAGGTTGATGTGGCTGCGTCTTCTGATGCTTCCTTCGGCCACAAGGTTTTGCAGGCGGCTGTTTAAAGTTGCAACTCCTCCGTTGAGGAGCTCTGCTTGTTTGGGGTGAAGTTTGGTTTTTACTTGATACTGTTCCCACCCCTCGTTATTTGACACTGCTTTGGGACGTCCCACTTTGTCAAGATTGAAGATGCTGTGTCAGTCCATGGACGGTAAGAGAAAATAGGATTTTTTTGTACTCACCGTAAAATCCTTTTCTCTGACGTCCATGGGACTGACACAGCACCCACCCCTCCCTTTTTTTTAGTTAGTACTGCTTTGATACGAACTGAAGCTGCTGGCTGCAGGAAGGCGGGGCTGTCCTGTTCAGCTCTGGTAATGGAATGTATGTTAAAACATCTAACATTCTGCCTAGTCTTCTCCTATGGGCAGGAACATAACCCAATTTGTCAAGATTAAAGATGCTGTGTCAGTCCATGGACGTCAGAGAAAAGGATTTTACGGTGAGTACAAAAAAAATCCTATTTTTCTTTGTTTCTGTTATAAAATTTATAAAATTTGTAATTTTTCTTCATAAATTTTGGCCAAAATTTATACTGCTGCATATCTTTGGTAAAAAATAAGTACAAATTGGTGTATATTCAGGGCCGCCATCAGGGGGGTACATGCAGTACACCTGTAAGGGGCCCGGATGGCAACCCCCCCTTTTTTTGTAAGGAGCCCAGAGGTCCCCAGGGCCCCGGATGGCAACCCCCCCTTTTTTTTAAAACAAAACATTTTTTATAATTTTTTTTCTTTTTCTTTGTAAGGGGCCCAGAGGTCCCCAGATGACCCCCCTTTTCTTTCTTTTTTTTGTTCTTTCGTTCGTCAGCACCCAAAGCCCCCCCCCGACCGCAACAATTTTCGGCGGCAGCACCCCCCCCCCGCTTCTGAATTCGTGGCACCCCCCCCCGCACTTCTCAATTCGCGGCTGCCCCCACTTCTCAAATTGCGGCGACTCTCCTCTGCTCCAGGGGGCCCATGCCTGAAGCTGTGTAAGGGGCTTCTTTGTGAAAGTTATAGAGTCCACAAGCTATGGTGCCAATCTCTGAAAATGTATCACACCTGAAGTACTGACGGTCTATCTCATTTCTTGAGACCCTAACATGCCAGAAAAGTACAAATACCCCCCAAATGACCCCTTTTTGGAAAGAAGACATTCCAAGGTATTTAGAAAAGAGGCATGGTGAGTTTTTTGAAGTTGTCATTTTTTCCCCACAATTCTTTGCAAAATCAAGATTTTTTTTTCACAAAATTGTCATATTAGCAGGTTATTTCTCACAGCATATACATACCACAAATGACACCCCAAAACACATTTTGCTATTACTCCTGAGTATGGTGATACCACATGTGTGAGACTTTTACACAGCGTGGCCACATACAGAGGCCCAACATGCAGGGAGCACCTTCAGGTGTTCTGGAGCACCCAGGCCAATTCTGACATTTCTCTCCTACATGTAAAAATCATTTATTTGCTAGAAAATTACATAGAACCCCAAAACATTATGTAGCGGGGTGTTCCCCTTTAATGCAGAGAGACAAGAAGTTCCAGATGAGAGGTGAGTCGGAAGGAAGTAGAGAAGAGACATGACTAATGTATAACAGATGTACTTACTGCTTACCCCCTGTTTGCTCCAACTTCTTACCCATAATCCTAAATTAACGAGACCACACAGAAATTGGAGTAAAACATAGGCCGTAGCAGCCTTATTTATTAAATAAATATATTTCCAAAATAATATCAAAATCCTAGCGTTGGTCTTTTGCGGGAACCTCCATAACCATCTGATAAAATATTGCACTGCGGTACCTCTCATATGCTTATAGGCCTCAAGCCGACCGGCTGGCTCAGAGACCACCACGGACCGCAGTGCACCCGTTACCAACACATTTTAGCTAAACCTCCGTTAGCTGAAATCCAACCATCAGGACCCATACCAACGATAGGTCCTGAACTCATTCCTTCCAAGGTATCTTCCTTCATCCACAAAGACCAACACCCGCTACTGCCACGACATCCAGAACACCATACCTGTTAATAGAAAGAACAACAACACAAACCAGACCATACGGACATAACCAGGGGAGGGTGGGCGGGAACTTTCCTTCACACTGTGGTGACCTGGGGGAGGGGACAACTCCTTTTCCTACTTACTCCCCCTCCCACTAAACTTCCTACCCAATCCTAATACTTCTAACATCCTGTACCCTGTTTCCCTAGTCATGCCAGCCATCCGCTCATTTCTTTTCTCTCATTTTTTGCTCCGGGCTTTTCTTGACTAATGTATAACAGATGTACTTACTGCTTACCCCCTGTTTGCTCCAACTTCTTACCCATAATCCTAAATTAACGAGACCACACAGAAATTGGAGTAAAACATAGGCCGTAGCAGCTTTATTTATTAAATAAATATATTTCCAAAATAATATCAAAATCCTAGCGTTGGTCTTTTGCGGGAACCTCCATAACCATCTGATAAAATATTGCACTGCGGTACCTCTCATATGCTTATAGGCCTCAAGCCGACCGGCTGGCTCAGAGACAATCACGGACCGCAGTGCACCCGTTACCAACACATTTTAGCTAAACCTCCGTTAGCTGAAATCCAACCATCAGGACCCATACCAACGATAGGTCCTGAACTCATTCCTTCCAAGGTATCTTCCTTCATCCGCAAAGACCAACACCCGCCACAGCACCCAAGGGGAAAACCTTACCCTTGGGGGCCCCCCACACCCCAGAGCTCACTGTATGCCATATTGCATTCCCAATGCCCATAAGTCACACCCCACAGCAGTGAGGTGCACACCATTGCCCCGCAGGTACCGCCAGACATCCACCACTAACTCCATGTGCCTTACCACCAACCCTCCATTCCTCACTACAAATCTACTCACTTCCCAATTAAGCTTCGTACGGGCCCTGTAGATACCCTCTAAAGACCAAGCCCCATTCCATGCGGTCCGAGTGACAATGTCCAACCACCCAATGACCATGTCCGGGAATGCCATCGACCTTACCCCTAAATCATTACCACCTACGTGCAGGACCAAAACGTCAGGCGGCCTATACAGACGTGCAAAGCTGTACCTCTGGAGCCCCTCCACTCCATAGCATTCCCGGAACTCCCAGCCATCTAGCACAAACCTCCTGGCTTGGAAACCCCACCTGCTGACCCTCTGGCCCCACATCCGCCCCTCATTACCCCTTTTTTTTTAGTTTTTTTTTAATGTATTTTTAAACACGATCGAATGGCCCAGTATCCAGGCCAGGGCCTGTACCGAACCTGCAAGAAGAGAAAGAAACAAGCCACCAAGACCTCAGCAAGCCCAAAATCATCACAGCCCTATACACTCTCTCCACCCAGCCCACCACTATTCGAATCCCGCCAGCTGATGGGGGCGAATGTATAGCACAAATCTACAAGACTCCCACCTACCAAAGCGCTTAACCGCCTCAGCATCCATCCCACCTTAGCCGCCTCGGTCGCAGCCCCAACCCTGAAAGAAACGAGAAGAACATGCCCTCTCATCCAAGCCCCAACCCGGCAGCACTTCCTGGAAACTGAAACCCTGTGAAACCTGAACAACAAAGGGGGACCCGTCCGTGTGCATTAAGAAGGACCCGACTGCCCCGGGACGCACCTCCCAAATAAAAACCCCCGTCACGGCCCCCTCCGGACACCACTGCTAGCCAGGCGGAGCCAAGCCCGCACCAACTGACCCCTGCCTACCTGCTCCATCTTGTATATCAGTAACACCAACGACACCCCCTCCTTCTTGCACCTAATCTCATAAACCCACATTCCCCCTTTGACGGACTTGGAAAGGCTGACCAGCTCCCCAAACCAAAAGGCCCCAAATTTATTTATTATTATTATTCCCTTTTTTTTTTTTTTTTTGGAAAACGAGAATAAACTTGCCAACGAAAACAACTCCCTCTAACTAGGGAAACCTCATATGCTGCTGCCCAAACCCTGCAGCTGCCCAAACATTTTATTATTATTATTATTATTATTATTTTTTTGATGATATAACCAGGAGACACACAAAATTCTTCCGTAAATTCCGGGCAACCCAGCCTTTGACCAGAAACGTCAAACCCGCTAGTTTTTTTTTTTTTTTTTTTTTTTAACGCGAGCCCGGCCACCCCATTGGTCCTATTTCTAGAAATAAAGTATAACGTCAACAGTCTAACCCCCTCGCCCCACCGAATCCACTTCACTCATGTGAACTACCACCTGCCACTACTGCCTAGCCTTCCGAGAAGTGGACGACTCCGATGGAATCTCACACCTCCAGACAGGACGGGACACCCCACGTTACCCCGCCACCAGCTCCACCACCCGGAAACTATCCCCACTGAAAAGCGAGGAAACGCTCCAGCTATGACGTTCTCCACTGGCGTTAGATGCACCAAGTAAACGACACATGCACTTGCAGGCATAACCACACCGAGTGTGGCAACAGCTGAAACAACCGGGGGAGACGACACAGCGACTCTTGATCACTCGTACCATACCCAGGTTATACCCGTGGAACCAAACCTTCATCTACCTTACTGAGGCGCCCCACCATACCACTGGAAATGACTCCAGCAGCACCAGATCTTCTGTGAAAACCCCTGTCAATCCAAGCCTGAAGGCCCACTACACCCGCCTTGAAAGAATGCCCCCAAACCTGTCGAGCCACCCGACACTGTGTACCACCCCCACTCAAAGTTCTTAACCGCACCAAACCCCCCCAGTCCCCTCCTGGGAAACCCGTCCAGTAATGAGGCACACCCGCAAATCCTCCCTGTGAGTCCACCCAACGCACAAAATGCTTAGGCGATCTGATCCTTGCGACGTGCTCCAATGTAGACAGGAGCACCCCGAAGATAGTTGGCGACGCCAGGCCTACGCACAGAAAATCGTCCAAATAATGGCTGGTGGGCGATACTCCTGACACATCCCTCATCACACCTTCCCCCAATGAGTTGAACTGCTAAACAGTGCCCCGGAGACAGAGCAACCAATCTGCAGACCCATATCGACATAAAAAACCCCAGTACCCCACCAACCCCACAACCGGAAGCTGTCCGGGCGGCCCTGACCAATCCGGCGAGCCCAATACAGTGCCGCATCCAAGGAAGCGTAACTCACTGTGTGTCCTCCCGTGTCAATGGCATTGTTAACCAACCCCCCTTTTGGGAAGAAAGGTGGTGCATCAGCCCAAATTTGTTGAGCTCCTACTTTGGCACTACACCCTAAAGGGGAACCCCCAAATCAACAAAAGATTGGGAAGGGAAAGAGCCGCCTATGCGTCCTAATGCTACTTTCCCTGGGCAGTTTCTCAGAAACTACATTGGGACGCAGCATGGCCGAACATAAATCACACGGCATGTGAAACCCCACTGAAGTGAAAAAACCTTAGTCTAACAGCTACGCTGCTGTACCATCCGTATACCTACCAAGAAACCGCCGCCGCCGTTCCCCCATCACCGGCGTCCTTCCTCTCCCGTGTTTGAAGCATACCGACAGGGTGTGATCCCAACCCCCCCCCCCCAAACCCAGAACCTTAGTGCTTGTACCGACACACTCCACCGAATTTACCCGTGCCCTACGTGTACCGCTAACAGGCCTACTTACTCCAGCCGGACTGTTATACTGTGGGGGGGGTGGGTTGGGTGGAGTAACACCCGCCCCTACCAGGAAACAACTGCCCTTGGGGCCTAGCAGATGTCACAAGGCGCATTCCCAGCCTGATGTCGTTGTGATCCCACCGTAGTGCCGGATGTATCCCCTCCTACGCCAAACTGCTCCCAGACCGCATCCAAACCGCACCTCCGTGAACCCTGTAAGCATCCCCTACCGAATTTGGGTAACAAAAGAGCTCCGACAGGGTTCAGGGTTCTTCCCCCCAATCACCCTCATGTCAAATGCTTGCAACTTATTTCCGATAGTACATGTAATCAACCAATACCTCCCCTTCTCACCACCTCCTATTGTTGGAATACCCTGGCGTAACCCCAAATTTTGAACAACATCTCTACGTACTCACCCTTTTAGATCTTATCCCGGATCTCAGGCTTTAAGTGAGCACCCAGCGGACCCTAAAACCAACTGTACCTGTGGCTAAATCAGCCAAGCGTATGACATCCCGTTTTCCAGCGGCCTCCCCTGCTACCACTAACTTCAAAACCCTCTGCTCCACTTGCACCCCACTATCAGCTGTCATGCGCAGACTCCCACACAGCCGGCACCGCTACGGGTGATGGGGATATACTATCCCTCCCTGCAAGCGGGACCACACGGCCCGACCACCTTCTCAAATCCACCAACCAAAATCTTTGAGCCCCACCAATAAAAAAAACCTTGCGAGCCTGAAGCTCCCCCCAAGTGCAGCCCCATCCATTGTGTCCACCCGGGGAGAATCACCCTGCGAGCCCCCCCGTTACCGATGCCTCCCCAGCACCTGCAGTAGCCCCCCCGTTACCAATGTCTCCCCAGCACCTGCAGTAGGACCACCCCCCACGGACCCACTATACTATCCCCTATATGGCAAAGAAAAAACATTTTTTTTTTTTTTTTTACTTACCGGGCTCCCTAGGAAAAATTCCCACCAGCCGACCGTCTCGCCTCCATCGCTGCCGATCGTCTCAGGGGAAACCGATCGTCCTCCGAAGCCGTCAGCTCGCCCTGCGACCATAGGACAGCCGGCTCGCCCACATCTGATGAAAGCCCTCCAGGAGCAGCGTCTCTGGATGCCGAGGATCTGGCAGCCCTCCGGCCCCGCCACTGAGCTCCAGACCCGCCCATGGACTTCTCTGTCGCTTTTCGCGGGCCGGGGGGGACGACTTCCCCCCCCCGCCCTGCCGAAAGACATCAGGCGCGTTGTCACCCTCCCCTGGCGATCCATCATCACCTGGGGGTCACCTGGCCGAGGCTGCAGAGGGCACAGTGACCGCGACCGACGATCTCCCCCCGCTGAGGCTCCACCCCCGCTACCGTCCCATCAGGGGTGAGGCCCGCACTCTTCTGGTCCATGTGTCGAGCAAGCTGCCTGGCCACCCCGAACCGCCGGTGCGGCCACCCGCCGGGCCCTGACTATGAGGGGGATGATTCCCGGGACCCCCCCCTTGTGAGCAATGTGAACGCTTAGTGGGGGGGCCCGAATGGGGCCAAGGGGAGACTAATTGGCTGGCGCTGGGCTCTAGGGGATAGTCGGGTAAGAAGCGCTCTGAAGGCAGTAACCTTCAAGCTCGAGTGGACTCCCTCCCCCCCTGTACCTGCCCCCACCACCTTTCAAGCAAGCATTGGCCCCAGGGTCTCCTGTAACCAACCTGCACTCCCTGGTGCCGCTACCGACCGCAGCTAGGCCCGAAACAGCTCCCCCTCTGCCATAGCTCTGTCTCCCTGAACTTTCCTTCACACTGTGGTGACCTGGGGGAGGGGACAACTCCTTTTCCTACTTACTCCCCCTCCCACTAAACTTCCTACCCAATTCTAATACTTCTAACATCCTGTACCCTGTTTCCCTAGTCATGCCAGCCCTCCGCTCATTTCTTTTCTCTCATTTTTTGCTCCGGGCTTTCTTTACTGGAAGTGAAAGTAGAGGAGAGAGACTACATTACCCAGAACCCCATTCGGCAATGTTTCCACCACAGAGACTCATGGGAGGGGTTATAAAAGGAGGAGGCGAGGCTGGGCTCGGTCTCTTTGGGACACGAGACATCTGTGACTGATCCTCCTGTGCGGATGTGCCGAAATGCAGGGCCTGAAGCCTGAGGCCTTGCGCAGCACCAAAGAGCCTTCCACCCCACTGCGGGCCTGGGTGGCATCTGACGTCGCTTACCTACAGCCTTGGTTGGATCAGGGACCCGATCACTGGAGACACTGTGTGTGTGTGTGTGAGACACAGTCAGTGGAAAATCCCGGACTGGGACCGCGTCCGGATGGGTGAGAGGGCGTATGCCCAGACCATATACTGTTGTTGCTAATGTGCCTATAGACTGCCGTGGCCCACAAGTTATTTCTGATACTCTCACTGAAGAACCTCATCAGAGCTGAACTCAGAGTTCACATAGTAAAGTGTTTATTTCATCCCTACCTTCCCATTGGATTACAAATGGTATTCTGTTAATGTGCATCACCTTTAAAGACTTGCCGGTGAAGAAAACCATCATCCCCTATAGACTGAGTTGTAGATATCTGAGCCAGGCCTGGCCAGCTAGTTAGTTCATTTAGTCACTGCGCCACAGGGCGCCTAGTTAATGGTCGCCCACGCGGCGCACCTTTACTGTTCATTTTAAATGCATAGTGTGTTATTGCTGCAGGGCTCTGCACTTTATTATCTGTGAACTGTTATCACTGTTAACCTTTCTTACTAAAAGCCTAAGTAAATTTGATACCCTTTTTCATTATTGTCTTGGTGTCTGGGTTTACTCATACAGTATAAGAATATATATATTGCAGTCAATCCTAACTGTGCCAGTAGGGGGTCGAGTACGTTGCTGGGGGTTAGCGGAGCTGTTTTCAGGGCCCAAACTAAACTTGCGGCCTTCTTAGTTGAAGGTATCGCTACACGTGGGGGTTCTCGTCCGGGATCCTGATACAGCAGGTGAACGCCAGAAGTGCCGGCATGGACCCTATGGATCCACAAGCGATAGAGGAGTGGTGCAAAGCCGTTAGGGCAGAGCCAAGCAACTCAATAGTCATCAGCCTTCCAGGGGAGGAATGGAAGACCGAGACGGTAGAGGAGTTGATGAAGTCAGTGTCCCCAGATCACACACCGTGGGTGATAGATATAAAGGCAGACCCAGTCACTTCATATCAGTATGCACTGGTGGAATACGGAGACGGGATACCAGAGGCGTGCAAGTGTGTAAAGACGCCAGATAATAGAACCTATAGGTTGGCGCCTGCTTTAACTATAAAGAAGGAACCATCACCGATGGGATCACCACAGGCTGCGGCCCGTACCTCACCAGTAAAAGGAGACGGGGTGACGCCCCCCGGCGACACCCGCACCTGCCACTGCTATATCACCAGAATTGATAAAAGCAATAGGGGATCTGTTAATCAAATGTCAGAAGACAAGCACGGTGCATCTTGAGACTAGCTACAGGAGACTGAAGACATTCTCAGGAAAGCTCCCTGTCCCTGCAGGGGAAGAAGATTTTGATACCTGGGTGGAGCAGGCATTGCAGGCAGTAGAGGCATGGGAGGGTGCCCGAAGTGCAGAAGAGGCAACGAGTGATAGAAAGCCTAAAAAGGCGCAGCAGCAGAAGCAGTGAAAAGTTTTCGGTTTGGGAATGCAGGTTGCACGGCTCAAGACTGTCTAGCCATGCTACAGGAAGAGTTTGGTCAATTGGAAAAGGTGACAGAGATGGTATACCAATTTGAACATACTTTCCAACAACCAAGGGAGAAACTGTCAGAGTATGTTAGGAGACTAAACAGGTTGCTGTGCAAGATTGTGTTGAAGAAGGGAATGAAGCCCCAAGATACAGACGCGGCAAGAATGAAGCAAGTCTTAAAGGGAGCGCTACGCTCGGATCCAGTCTGGCTGCACCTGAAAACCTCGGGAGGAGGAACGTTGCTGACTTATGCTGACTTGATAAAAATCATCAGAGATGAGGAGGCGCTACAACAGGACCAGCAAATGATTAAGGCAAATTTTGTTCCCGCACAGGTGCTAGTCAATCCAGTGATGACCCCTGAAAGAGACTCAGAGGTAGATACTTTAAAAGCACAGATGTCCAAGGTGTTAGAAATGTTGACCTCTCTGATGGCAAAAGATCCAGAGGGTCCCAGGAGGGAAGTACCACGGAAGGAACTATTCCCAATTTCTTCGGCACCTGCATCTTTACAAGAATGGGGAGATATAGTCTGCTTTAACTGTGGAGGAATTGGCCATATTGCAGCTATCTGTTCCAGTCCTAAGAAGAAGAAGACGGACAACCGCAAGCCGGCGGGAAACTCCAGAGGGCCCCGGTGAAGGAGTCAACCAGGTGCCCATCACCTTCAGTGAGCTCCAAGCTGAAAGCGAAGCAGAAGGAAAGAGGAGATAAAACACCTCGGAGGAAACACAACATTTCTCAACAGAGATACACCCCAGAGAAAGGGGGCAAGACCCCTCAGAAGAGGCACAGCACTCCCCAGAGGGGGTGCACACCTAAGAAAAATAATAATGTCCCTCAGCGGGTCTGTACACCCATCGAAAGGAGGGAAATTAATGCATACCAGGCTCAAGAAAAATTAAAGTCTAAAGGGAGTTGGACGAGAGAGAGTCCGAGGGGAAAGGGCCAGAAGAAGGCAACCCCTGCCAGGCCATATCCGGAGAAACTGGTAGGCCCATCTCCTATAGTGCCCATCCAGGTAGAGGAAGTTTATACTAAAGCCATCCTGGATACTGGGGCGCAAGTGACCCTACTGTATCGAGATTTCTACGATAAGCACTTGAGTCATCTGCCTATCCAGAAGATAGAGGAGCTGGAAATATGTGGGATCAGAACCCAGAATTTCCCCTACGATGGCTATATACCCGTCAAGATGACCTTTGACCCATCCGTGGCTGGGAAGGCTGAAGTGTTTGACACTCTGGCAGTTGTGTGCCCTCGGCCGCCAGGAGCTAACAGGAGTTCCCTTATAATAGGGACAAACACGGATCTAGTCCGAAGACTCCTAACCCCTCTAATGAAAGAGAAAGGGTCAGGGCCACCAGAATCCACCCCATGCTGAAGACGGCCTACCAACGGCTGATCCTAGAGCAGAAGACCCCTGGGGAGGGGATAGGGAAGGTGTGGAGACTTGGAAGAGAAGGGGTAGTGTTGCAGCCCGGCGAGGTAACCTGTCTCAAAGCCACTGTGAAGCTTACTTGGGAACAACCTGGACCCTTTGTCATGCTGGAGTCCGACCCAAGGGAAGAGACCTCCGGTCTGGAGGTGATACCAGAAGTGATTCCACTGAAGGCCCTGAAGAAGGCCCATTGTAGAGTTCCGGTGAGCGTTAGGAACACTACAGGTGGCCCCATGGCAATCCCAGCCAGGATTCTGTTGGGCCAGGTGAGCCCTGCTGCCCCGGTTACCCTGTCAGAAGTCAAGGGGACGGGTGAAGGAGGAGACGTTTGGGAGAAGCTGTCCATGGAAAACCCGAATCTGCCCAGGGCTTGGAAAGAGAGAGCCAAGGCCCAGTTGACCAGATGGGAGAAGATCTTCTCAAAAGATGAGTTCGATGTGGGGTGTGCAAGGAGTGCCACCCATCGAATCCGCCTCCAAGAAGACAGACCTTTCAGAGAGAGGGTCAGGCGGGTCCCACATCTGGAGGATCTAAGGGAACAACTCGCAGAACTTAAGAGGACTGGTGTGATCCGGGAATCTAGAAGCCCCTATGCCTCCCCGATAGTGGTGGTCAGGAAGAAGAATGGGTCGTTGAGGCTCTGTATCGACTACAGGACTCTTAACAGGAGAACCATACCAGACCAGTACACCACCCCGAGGATAGAGGATGCCCTACAGAGCTTGTCTGGGGCCAAGTGGTTCAGCGTTATGGATCTCAAGAGTGGGTACTATCAGATCCCTATGCACCCAGAAGACAAGGAAAAGACAGCTTTCATAACCCCAGTGGGGTTCTTTGAATTCGACCGGATGCCCCAAGGTCTGTCTGGAGCCCCAGCTACCTTCCAACGCCTCATGGAGAAGACAGTAGGGGACATGAACCTTATTGAAGTCCTTGTGTACCTGGACGATGTCATTGTCTTTGGGAGAACCCTGGAGGAACACGAAGAGAGGCTGGAAAAAGTGTTGAGAAGACTCAGTGAGGAGGGACTCAAGCTTTCGCCCGAGAAGTGTCGGTTCTACCAGTCTTCTGTGAACTATCTGGGGCACATAGTGTCCGAAAAAGGGGTGGCCACAGACCCTGAGAAATTAGAGGCCGTTACCTCCTGGCCCCGGCCCACCACAGTAACGGAACTCAGATCCTTCTTAGGGTTCTGCTCCTATTACAGGAGGTTTGTGGAAGGATTCGCCCGAATTGCTAGACCATTGAATGAGCTGCTCAAGACTGAGGGGGAAGAGGACGACTCAGGGCCCAGGAAGCCGGGGGAGTCAGTCAGAGATCAGTGGAACCAGAAGTGTGAAGAGGCCTTCCAGGCATTGAAGAAAAGCCTAACCACTGCCCCAGTCTTGGCCTACGCCGACCCAACCAAACCCTATGAACTACACGTAGATGCTAGTCATGACGGTCTGGGAGGAGTACTTTACCAAGAACACGAAGGTCAACTACGGCCTGTTGCCTACGTGAGCCGGAGCCTGGGCCCCTCTGAGAAAAACGACCCCACTCACAAGCTGGAGTTCCTGGCCCTTAAGTGGGCGGTAGTAGACAAGCTCAAAGACTACCTGTATGGAGCGGAGTTCACTGTGAAGACAGACAACAACCCCCTTACCTACCTTTTCACTACAGCAAAGCTGGACGCCACTGGACACAGGTGGCTGGCCGCATTGTCTGGATTCCATTTCAGCCTAAAGTACAGGCCAGGGGCTGGGAATCGAGATGCAGACGCTCTGTCCAGGGGATCTCATGCCCCCACCAGTGACGTAGAAGATTGGACCCAAGTGGCACCGGACGGGGTGCGGGCCCTTTGTCAAGGAGCTGAATTCCAAGCCAGAGCAGAGGAAATAGGAGTTACCATTGTAGGAGTCCCCAAACACTACTGTGGAGTAACTCAACTGGAAGAAGACAACCTGCCGAGACTGTCCAAGAAGGAGTTGAGGTGTGACCAATTGGAAGACCCCATGGGGAGATTGGTCCTGGAGGCCCTGGAGAATCAGGATCCAAACAGACTCCTGCGTCATCCCTCAAAGGAAGCTCGCCTGTTGAGGAAAGAGTGGGACAGGTTGCAGGTACATCAGGGAGTGGTCTACCGAAGGGGCCCCTCTGATGACTCAGAAGATAAATGGCAACTGTTCCTCCCAGAGAAACATCGAGAGACTGTTCTGATTGCCCTGCATAACAATCATGGCCACCTAGGGGCTGAAAGGACCTTTCAACTTGTCAGAAGTCGGTTCTATTGGCCCTGCATGAGAGCCGAGGTAGAAGAGTACTGCCACTCATGTGCACGTTGCATCCAGAGGAAGACTTTACCTCATCAAGCTGCCCCAATGGGCCATCTACAAAGTCAAGGCCCAATGGATCTGGTATGCATTGATTTCCTCTGCCTCAAACCCAATCTGAGTGGACTAAGAAATGTTCTGGTGATAACCGATCATTTCACCCGGTATGCCCAAGCTTTCCCAACCAAAGACCAGAAGGCTTCCACAGTAGCCAAGATACTCATGGAGAAGTATTTTGTCCATTATGGGCTGCCCCAGCGACTTCATTCAGATCAAGGAAGGGACTTTGAGAGTCGACTGATCCGGAAACTCCTGGATTCGGTGGGAACCAAGAAGACTCGAACTACACCTTACCACCCACAGGGAGATGCTCAGCCGGAGAGGTTTAACCGAACCTTGCTCAACATGTTGGGGACTCTGGAAAGTGAGAAGAAGCAACATTGGAGCAAACACATAGCGGCCATAGTACATGCTTACAACTGCACCATCAGTGATGCTACAGGCTACTCCCCATATCGACTCATGTTTGGGAGAGAAGCGAGATTACCTGTGGACTTGGCCTTGGGCACCTCTTTAGACCATTCCTCAGCCACATCCCACAAAGGATATGTGGACAGGCTCAGACACAGCCTGAAAGTAGCCTATGAACAAGCTCAAGCGGCCTCAGATCAAAGGGGAGCTCAAAACAAAAGAAACTTCGACTTGAAGGTCCAGGTACAAGACCTACAGCCCGGGGACCGAGTACTGCTACGCAATCTGGGGGTCCCTGGAAAACACAAACTTGCAGACAGATGGAGATCTGAACCCTATGTCATCTGTAGGAAGTTGCCGGGCCTGCCTGTCTACAAGTTGAAGCCAGAAGGAAAGGTAGGCCCACTGAAAACGTGGCATCGAAACCACCTGCTCCCACTTGCTGAGGCAGTCAGGATACCTCCCGTGAGAGACTCCCCTGAACCGGTCTCTATTCTGGATACTCCCAGGCCGAACACTCGGTCACAGACCTCACGAGCTGAAGATGGAGAGGCCTCTCAACTTAGCGATAATGAAGAAAGAGAACTTGATTGGCTGTGGCCTTCCTCAACTCCAGGAACCTCTACTATAGATCTTCCAACCACTGAGGACACTCCAGATGGGACACTGAACCCAGAAGCCATAGAGTTCATCCCATCTAGCCCTTCATCAGATTACTGGGAAGATGCCCGTGATAGTTACTCAGAGGAAGAGGAGCCTGTGGCGCCAGAGCCAGAAATCCCAAGAGAGCAAAGGGCTCGAAGAGTCATCCGGCCTCCTAAGAAGCTGACCTACCCACAAATGGGGAATAGCTCAGAAGACTCTGTAATTACTGCTAGGAGGAGTGTTGAAAATCCGGATCCCTCCACTGTCCATTTGGTGGAGGGCAACCCCTACTCACTCTCTGGCACAGTTAGGCAGGCCACCCATGATAATGTGACCTGTGGGCGAGGGAGTTCTACTCCTCAGTTTTGGTGGGAATTTCCTATGCCAACTTCGTTCCCAGAATTGTCTAGAGTTGTACATAGTCTTTGTTAAGGTTTATCTTTGGGGACCAAAGAGTTCAAGTGGGGGAGTGTGTAGCGGGGTGTTCCCCTTTAATGCAGAGACAAGAAGTTCCAGGTGAGAGGTGAGTCTGGAGGAAGTAGAGAAGAGACATTACTGGAAGTGAAAGCAGAGGTGAGAGACTACATTACCCAGAACCCCATTCGGCAATGTTTCCACCACAGAGACTCATGGGAGGGGTTATAAAAAGGAGGAGGCGAGGCTGGGCTCGGTCTCTTTGGGACACAAGACTTCTGTGACTGATCCTCCTGTGCGGATGTGCCGGAGTGCAGGGCCTGAAGCCTGAGGCCTTGCGCATCACCAAAGAGCCTTCCACCCCACTGCGAGCCTGGGTGGCATCTGACGTCGCTTACCTACAGCCTTGGTTGGATCGGGGACCCGATCGCTGGAGACACTGTGTGTGTGCGTGAGACACATTCGGTGGAAGTTCCCGGACTGGGACCGCGTCCGGATGGGTGAGAGGGCGTATGCCCAGACCATATACTGTTGTTGCTAATGTGCCTATAGACTGCCGTGGCCCACAAGTTATTTCTGATACTCTCACTGAAGAACCTCATCAGAGCTGAACTCAGAGTTCACATAGTAAAGTGTTTATTTCATCCCTACCTTCCCATTGGATTACAAATGGTATTCTGTTAATGTGCACCACCTTTAAAGACTTGCCGGTGAAGAAAACCATCATCCCCTATAGACTGAGTTGTAGATATCTGAGCCAGGCCTGGCCAGCTAGTTAGTTCATTTAGTCACTGCGCCACAGGGCGCCTAGTTAACGGTCGCCCACGCGGCGCACCTTTACTGTTCATTTTAAATGCATAGTGTGTTATTGCTGCAGGGCTCTGCACTTTATTATCTGTGAACTGTTATCACTGTTAACCTTTCTTACTAAAAGCCTAAGTAAATTTGATACCCTTTTTCATTATTGTCTTGGTGTCTGGGTTTACTCATACAGTATAAGAATATATATATTGCAGTCAATCCTAACTGTGCCAGTAGGGGGTCGAGTACGTTGCTGGGGGTTGGCGGAGCTGTTTTCAGGGCCCAAACTAAACTTGCGGCCTTCTTAGTTGAAGGTATCGCTACAATTATATATTTTTTTTTTTTTTTTTAGCAAAGACCCTAGAGAATACAATGGCGGTCGTTGCAACTTTTTATCTCGCACGGTATTTGCGCAGCAATTTTTTTTAACGTGTTTGTTTTTAAAAAAGAATCCGTTTTGTGCTTAAAAAAAGAAAAACAGATAAGTTAGCCCAATGTTTTTGCATAATGTGAAAGATGAATTTACACCGAGTAAATAGATAGCCAACATGTCACCCTTCAAAAATTGCACACGCTCGTGGAATGGCGCCAAACTTCGCTACTTAAAAATCCCCATATGCTATGCCTAAATTTTTTTTACTGGTTACATGTTTTTAGTTACAGAGGAGGTCTAGTGCCAAAATTATTGCTCTCGCTCTAACGTTCGCAGCAATACCGCACATGTGTGATTTGAACACCGTTTTCATATGTGGGCGGGACTTATGTATGCGTTTGCTTCTGTATGCCAGCACACGGGGACAGGGGCGCTTTTTTTTTTTTATTGTTCATTTTACTTTATTTCTTTTGGTTTGACACATTTTTCCCCAAAAATAATTTTTTTGATCACTTTTATTCCTATTACAAGGAATGTAAACATCCCTTGTAATAGGAATATGGCATGACAGGTCCCCTTTACAGTGAGATATGGGGGTCAATAGGAGCCCACATCTCACCTCTAGGCTGGGAAGCCTGAAATAATAATAAAAAAAATGATCCTGGCTTTGATCGTAGCGGTGAGTCGGTAGAAGCACCAGAGGGCGGTGGGAGGGGGGGGGGGTGTCCACTATTGCCTCCCTTAAGAATGATCAAGCGGCGGAACAGCCGCTATGATTGTTCTTATGGTGTAGGGAATCGCTGGCTGAAAAAGCTGATATCTGAATGATGCCTGTAGCTGCACCCATCATTCAGATATCCCCACACAAAATCAAGGACGTCATATGACGGCCGGCGGGCGGTAAGTGGTTAAAACTTATTTTTTTTTAACAAAGTTGTCAATTTATAATAATATTTCTAACACATAACATGTACATACCAAAAATGACACCCCAAAATAGATTCTCCTACTCCTCCTGAGTACGGCGATACCACATGTGTGAGACTTCCACAGCCTGGCCACATACAGAGGCCGAGTGTGGCTGGGTATCACCGAGTGTGGCTGGGTATCGCCGAGTGTGGCTGGGTATTTCAGGGATGGCTGCGCAGGGATGGATCTCTCTCTCCTCTCACACTGTACCGATCAGTACAGAGAGGGGAGAGAGGAACCGGCGTCATGTCATGACGCCGGTTTGTTTACAAGTGATCGCTCCGTCATTTGACGGAGCGATCACGTGGTAAACGGCCGCTATTAGCGGCTATTTACCGTGATCCGTGATGCGCCGGGTCCTCTAGGGGGGGGCCGCGATTCTGGGAGGATGTTATATAACGCCCTCCCAGAGTTAAGGAACCGCCTTGTAGCCGTTATTCGGCTATGGGCGCTGATTAAGTGGTTAAAAACCTGCTCCATTGTCTCCAGTGTGAAAGCCCAAGGGCTTTCACACTGGAGCGTTGTGCTAGCAGGACGGTAAAAAAAAGTCCTGCTAGCCGCATCTTTGGAGCGGTGAAGCAGCGGTGTGTTTACCGCTGCTCCACTGCTCCTGCCCATTGAAATCAATGGGAAAGCGCGGCTATACCCTTTCACGGCCACTAGCGGGGGTTAAATGCGCCCCGCTAGCGGCCGAAATGCGCCGCAAATCCGCCCATAGCGTCGGCGGTAAAAATTGCGGCGTTTTACCGCCGACGTTATGGGCACCTCAGTGTGAAAGGGCTCTTAGTGATCACTTTTCTCTGCAGAGTATCTCTCCTCTCTACTGATCCTTTGTCCCGGCAGAATATCACTCCTCTGTATACTGATCACTTCTCCCTGCAGAGTATCACTTCTCTGTATACCGATCAATTCTCCCTGCAGAGTATCACTCCTCTGTATACCGATCACTTCTCCCTGCAGAGTATCACTCCCAGTGCAAAACAGCAAAGTCTGTATGGTTCTCTTGCCATCTTGTGGCTATTTGTCAACAGTGCAGCCTACAACATGGAGCCGTATAATATGCATTGCTGCACTGAACAGCTGATCCAAAATGATCTCCATGCTATGTCACCCGAAATGTGCTCCACCCCCACAGGTAAGAATAAACTCCTTACCAGAAATATGTGACCCTTGCAGGTCAAAAACGCATCAATGCATAAAACTATCCACAAAGGAATGACTCTCAGCAGGCAAATCAAATGTGAAGATCAACCACACAAATGCGTCTCCACCTTAATGTGACCTGATGGTATTCTCACAGGCATATATGGATCATGATACAAAGAGAGGAAGGGCAAACTTCCCCAGTGATGACGTCTCATATGACGAAACATACGTTGGGCGGAAGGAGATAGAGATGTCATCAGTACGCCTGCCGGGGTGCCAGACGCTTTTTTTTTCTGAATGCTTATCATTTTACTGCTCCTGTTAGTATCATTTTTTTTTTCTACAATAAACCGTTTTTAAAGGTCCCCCTATCACATCAGAGGAACCCTCATCACATCAGAGATCCCCCCAATCTCATCAGAGATCCCCCCATTACATCAGAGATCCCCCCATCACTTCAGGAGTTCCCCATTACTTCAGTGACCCCCCCCCCCATCATATCTGAGATCTCCCATCACATCAGAGATCCACTCATCATATCAAAAGACCTCTCATTATCATCAGAGAACCCCCATCATATCAAAAGGACCCCCTATCACATCAGTGGGCCCCCCAACACATTAGAGATTCCCCCTTTAAATCATAGGACCCCCATTACATCAGAGGTCCCTCCAACACATCAGAGGTCCCCCCCATCACATCAGAGGTCTCCCCATCACTTTAGAGGTCCCCATCACATCAAAGATCCCCCCATCACAGAGATCCCCCCATCACAGAGATCCCCCCATCACACCAGAGGTCCCCCCATCACATGAGAGAACCCCCCATCACATCAGAGATCCCCCCATCACAGAGATCCCCCCATCACATCAGAGGACCCCCCATCACTCCAGAGAACCCCACATCCCAGAGGTCCCCCATCACATCAGAGAACCCCCCATCACATCAGAGATCCCCCCATCACATCAGAGATCCCCCCCATCACATCAGAGATCCCCCCCATCACATCAGAGTTCCCCCCCCATCACATCAGAGGTCCCCCCATCACATCAGAGGACCTCCCATCTCACCCTGTGTGATGAATAATCAGAATCAGCAATGGAACCTTCAGTCTATGTAGGGAATGAGATCTCTGATATTGGATGATGTCACCAGCACTCACCGTCACATCAGTTCTCCATTCTTATACTGACTGAGGATTGTAATATTCCTCTTCTTTCATTCTGTATAATAGTTTTGCCGCGTACACACAAATGTTCGATAAACAAAAACAGAAACCGCTCAGGTGTAGACGTCCTCCAGGTGACTATCTCCTCCCAACAGCCAAGGGTGCAGGCAATGCAATTTCAGGCAAAACAAAAGATCAAGTCTTCTGGACAGCAGCACTCCAATAAAAAGCCTTTATTATGTAAAATCTTCAAAAATCCAAATACAGCACAGCAAGTCACAAAATTCTGGTTAGAGCTGACTAGTTTCACACTTTCTTAGTGTTTAATCATAGCTGCCTAATGCACAAATGATTCCCATGATATACCCCAAAAAAAGGTCATATGACCCAACCACAAGTGTAGGTGATTAAGTGCTGACAAGTGTTAATTGAAAGTTGATTGCATGCTGACTAACCTGTGTCCAAGAAATAAATGTTTTCTAAAACAAATGTTCGATGGGAGCTTGTTGTCGGAAATTCTGACTGTGTGTAGGCTCCATCGGACATTTGCTGTCGGAATTTCCGCCAGCAAAAATTTGAGAGCTGTTTCTCAAATTTTCCGACAAAGCTTGTTGTGGGAATCTCCGACCGCGTGTACACAATTTCGACGCACAAAAGTCCACGCATGCTCGGAATCAAGCAAAAGAGCCACACTAGCTATCAAAAATCATTGTTCTCGGCTCGTCGAACGTGTTGTACGTCACCGCGTTCTTGAATTTTCGACAACATTTGTGTGACCGTGTGTATGCAGCACAAGTTTGAGCCAACATTCCATCGGAAAAAAAATCCACGGTTTTGTTGTCAGAATGTCCGATCGTGTGTACGCGGCATTTGTGTGGCGGTACATTGGTGGTTCAGGGATTTGGCACTTTGCTGTCATATTTCCCTTTTCTTATCACACGCTGCGGTGTCGGGGGGGGGAATCCAAATGACACCCTGGGGGGAATTTAAATAGAGGCCGGAGGGAAACCCAACTGGAACCCCCGGGGGGAAACCCAAATAGCAGCCTGGGGGAACCCAAATGGCATCCCAGGTGTGAACCCAAATGGCACCCCAGCGGGTAACCCAAATGGCACCCTGGCAAATCCAAATGGTTCCCTGGGTGAAACCAAACATTCACCTGGGCAAAACCAAATGGCACCTCATGGGGGGAACCCAAATAGCAGCCCAGTGGGATCCCAAATGGCAGACTGGCAGTGAGCCCAAATGGCACCCGAGGGGATAACCCAAATGGCAGACCAGGGGTGAACCCAAATGGTACCCCAGCGGGTAACCCAAATGGCAGACCAGCGGGTGAACCCAAATGGCAGACCAGGGGTGAACCCAAATGGCACCCAGGCAAATCCAAATGGTACCCTGGGTGAACCCAAACATTCACCTGGGCAAAACCAATTGGCACCTCATGGGGGATCCCAAATGGCAGACTGGCAGTGAGCCCAAATGGCACCCGAGGGGATAACCCAAATGGCAGACTGGGGGTGAACCCAAATGGCCACCCCAGGCAAACCAAAATGGCACCCTAGGGGGAAAAAAATGTCAGCCCTGGTGGAACCCAAAGGGCTCCCCGGGCAGAACAATAATTGCAGCCCGGGGGGATCCCAAGTTGGATTCCGGGGCAAACCCAAATGGCAACCCGTGGAGAACCCAAATGGCAGCCTGGAGGGAACCCTAATGGCACCCTGGGTGATCAGAAATGGCAGCCCCCGGGGGGGGAACTCAAAAGACATCTCGTATGAGAGACGCTGGCTGAGACTATTAGATAACACCACTCCATATGGAAATCATTTTGATTTAAATCCCAACTCCACCCAGAAGTAGATGTGAGGAGAGCATTTAGTAGATTACATCTGTACTGGAGACTTAGCTTGCGTTGCACTAGTCGTCATGGTGACGATAGGCCGGCCGGGATTGGCTGAGGTTAGTCACATAATGACGCACCGCTGAGCTGAGGTGAGGAGACGGGCAGAACAGCTTCATAAGCTGCCGGAAGTTCCTCTACGTTGGGCAGAACTACGCAGTGATTTGCTGCTTTAATCACATGTCCACCTCAGGATTAAGTCATATGGATTAAGACAGGAGATTCCAGCAATGAATTCGTAATGAGGGGGATTATAAATATGACGCACTAAGATGCCCCTGGATACGCTGAGGAAGTCCCGCCCCTTGGACGATACGCGTGCGCGTGGAAGGGACCACCGAGTGACGTCATTTGTTTGAAATCCTCCTGGGATGTGATGTGAGACGCCATTGAGACTGTAATGCCTTTTATCCTTAGCACTGGGTATAGTGCTTTTAAAATGTGAGTGTCTTTCTTATGAATAAATGTAACTATATTTATGAAATCAGAGAGCACTATGTCTTGTCCTATTCATTTTTACATGATTATGCTGACCACCATGTGTATGGGATACACTCACCGCAATTCTATTAGAAGTGTGACGCAATTATCTAGGTGTCATGGAGACAACTGAATACACCGGATTTTATCCCTGTGGGGAATTGTGCATTTGGTCATCTGTTAATTCAGAGACCCATGATTTGAGGTGAGCGGCCTGTGTTACTGGTGAAGGAAGCCCTATTAGGACACACATGAACTTATTATCAGCACTTTGAATCACTCCTGAGGACCCATCCCTGGTGTTTTGTCTTCCTGTTTGCTTTACGGCTATTCTGTGGACTGTCTTGTTATCTGGAACTCTTTTGCATGCTGTGATAATCAATATCCATTTGTATTGGTGTAATTAGTAATCAATCTCTTAGCGCTGCACTATTAATTTTTGTACTGGAGACTTCAACTTGCTTTACCCCGTGACACCGGGACAAGAATACGGAGGGGGACACAAAGGATGGGGGTCCACCCTTCAATCCAATAGAGTCGGGTTTTATACTTGTTTGTCATCTTTATCTTCATTAGATATACTTACCAGGGCTGTTGTGGCCCCATGAGATATACCCCTCCCCCTCACAAGATCTGCCTCCATTATAATATAACTGTAGCGGGGTCTTTAAATTTAGTTGGGGTACACCTGGGGGTAGTGTGACCCAGGTGTGTAATTGTGAAGGTTCTGGACCCCTTTTGTAATTCGTGGAGGATTGGGTGGTGTATTATTCTCCTTGGCCTGTGGGTGGTGGGGTACCTACAGGCTCAAGGTAGAATCACTGCCGCAGTGCTACCCTTTTTGTCCCTTTCCGGAGATGGTACGGCTGGGGCGGGGAACCCGCCGTGGTGTTGAAGGGAGGAGATAAAAAGGGGGAGACGCCCTCGCCACAAGGGTCTTCGAGGATTTTCTCTTCACGCACCCAGGCACCTTAGGCCTGGGTGCGGGCGGTTAAAGGTTCCGGCCCAGGCGCCCTAGGCCTGACCGGAATGAAGTTGGGGTCCATCCCAGGCACCTTCAGCCTGGGGTGAGGTACTATATCGTAAGCCTGGGGCCCAGTAACTTCGACTGGGTCCCGCAAGGGCGAAGTGATCCGAGGGTGCCGCCTTGCGAGGGGACCCGCATCTGAGGTGAGGAGGCCGGGGAGGTCACCCGTCCGGAGATTCCGGAGCAGCATCAACCCGGTGACGGATGGGCCTCTGGTAACTCTCTTAGAGGGACATCTTCCCCTGATAGGGGCCACAACGCAGCGAAGGTACTCCCATCTGTGTTCTATGTAGTTGCTGGTAGAGACTCACAAGTTCCATGTTCTGTGCTAAGCAAAGCTGCTATAACCCCTGGTGAAACCACAGGGGTTTAGATTGAAATCAGGATAGTGCCTCGGCCTGCTCATCCCACCGTTTGCATTATGTTATGGGTCGCAACTAATCGGCTGTGAAAGAACTGTTTGTTGTGGAAGTATCATAAACAAGTGTTGGACCCTGCATCGGTGTATGGACTCTGGTTAATGGGAGCAAGGGAGGTTTCATCATAGCAGGACTGAGCTTCATAACTAACACACATTGGCCCGAGTAATGTACTGATACTGGCCTTCACCTCACCCACAGCTATGGGGAGGACATGGGCCGTAGCGCATCTGTTAGATATTGAATTTATTACTATTTTAAGTGATAAAAGTTTCTGTACTCTTTATTGAAACATGTTAAATTTGAAGGTTGCTGAGGACAGACAAAAGGACATTTGCTGTGTATGTAATATCTATTCTAAGGAACTATGTCAGGATAATGGGTGGAGTTATGTTACTAAATATACACAAGTGGGTGTTACTTCCCTAGGACAGTTAATGATACCTTCCTTGGAGCGATGCTAAATGTAAATAATGCTGACATAACATTATTAAACAGTATATCTATCCAAGGGTTTTGAACATGAGGGAGGGAATGTCGGGCGATGGGGCCCTGGAGAACTGTCGGGAGAAGTGATCCTTCGCTATGGAAGGTCAAGGGACCCTGCTCGAAGATATACCATCCTACGATCTGTCACCTCATTCCCCCTTCTGAAGCTACAAACTTACCATGTGTTACCAGCTGTCATTATGTAAGCATTGTCTTTTTCTTGTCTTTGGAAGAATAAAAGAACCTTTTTGAAGATAACCTGGCTCTATTGAATAATGGAACCAAACGCCTTGATGGAAGGGGACATTAATTGTTTTTACAAGTGTCCCCCACCCAACATTATGGCGAGCCAGCCAGGAGCCTTCCTGCTTGTCCGCTAAGGCCTGTAGTGTATTAAAGTTGTAACAGCTCTGACACTACGAAAACGTGATGCTTTGTTCACTATTCCACACATACATTCTCTCATCAGATGCTTGTTGAGTTCTGTGAAGATTTGTTCCTATTGACCAAAGCAAGGCTTGCTGCAAAATTGACCTTCCACGGCAGCTTGGGGTCCGCAGGCCCCCCCCCCCCCGCTATAGGCAGTGGCTTGTTACCCTCAAGCAATAATATATATATATATATATATATATATATATACATACACACACACACACACACACACACATATACACACACACACATAAAAGTCTTTACAGGGATATTTGGAATCTTTGCTAGGCTGGTTGACATTCAATGGCCAGTCATTAAAGAGGTTCTCAGAACAAATTTTTCATTAAGCAGCCTGGCTCTTAAAGTTGAACTCATGTACTCTTCTTTTTTTTTTGATAGAGTAGAAAAAGTTAGAAGCTCCACATAAGATTTTTACTGTTGTCTGTATCCCCTTTGGGGAGATTTACCCTGACTTCCCATGCTGGTGACTGCTGTCAGCAGAACAGAACGTTACGAGTAATCGAATGGTCACTGGAAGACAAAACGAGGGAAAACGTCCCTCAATTCCTGTTGCACTTCCAGGTTGAGGGGGGTGGAGAATAATCAGACCAAAAAGGGAACATAGCAAAAAAATAAAATAAAAAAAATTAAAGAGACAGAGGTTCTAACCTTTCCCCACTCTGCCAAGTTTTGGTTGTAGGTCCATTTTTGACGTAAATATCCAATTCCAAGCTTTCAAAAGAGAGCAATCACATCTGTCCAAGGGCCTACTGAGTGCTATGATGCCTACATGTCAGATTGGATGTCAAGGACGGCATTGCCCAACAATCAGCTAAGCACTTTATTGGAAAATATGGTGCGCTATCATGCTTCTTGGTGGCCATAATGCTAGTCATTCTGTGCTGTAGGAAATAATCAAGATGAACTGGCCTTTGATATCACCAGGAGGGGGTAGGGGGGTGGCTGGCCAGCTTGGCCCGTTGTCAGTCTGCAGGGTTCTTGACTACAA
This sequence comes from Rana muscosa, assembly GCA_029206835.1. Classification (NCBI taxonomy): domain Eukaryota; kingdom Metazoa; phylum Chordata; class Amphibia; order Anura; family Ranidae; genus Rana; species Rana muscosa. The sequence goes on from JARGYO010000406.1 coordinate 158,890, forward strand.
GCCAGACTTTAGATTGGCAGGACAATGGAAAGGTGAACATCTCTTAAAGGTAACGGGATGGATATTTCAACAATGTCTGCCACGGATTCATTTAAAGTTTTGTGCAGAGACCTTTTTTTTTAGAAAATATATTTTCTCTGCAGGACGAAGATGCAGAAAAAAAGGGACACATCCAATCCATTCCAAGGTTTCATCACAGAGTGAACTCTTTATACCAGAGAATTGTAGGCCTTATTGTGCATCTGGTGCCCATACCGTCTCCATGACTTATGCTGGTTGCCAACTTAAAATCGTATGCATGATGGGCTGTCTCTGGCTCACTTGCTTGCACCTGTCATAGTTACTAGGAGCTGTCCAGCCTGTCTTGGCTGTAGTCTGACTATTCCGTTTTAAAGTGTCATTTTGAACTAAAGCGATCTTAGCTTTAAGATTGCCCTGTTTCATTTGTCTTCTAACTTTATCAATGAAACTTGACGCTTCTGATAAAGATTCTTTTTCTTGTGCGATAGCTAATGAAGTTGGATCAAGATATTTAAATTTCTTTGTAAATGCTTTAATAAACCCTGAATTGCTTTCATCATCTACCCCCAAAACCATCTTGTATGCTTTTGAGAATCTATGCATGAAATCAAATGGATTTTCTGTAACTGAAGTCTGTAAGGAGTCAAGTATTTCCATGGACGGAGCATCTTCGCCTGTTGTGCATAATAACAATTGTCGTAATCTGTCTGAATCGTCACTGTGTATCTCCTGTCCATCTTTGTCAGTAATAGGTGACTTTGTTAGTCGTCGAGCATAATGTGCAGGTAACCAAAGATAAAATATATGATTACGCTGTTCATTTTTGAGGTTGTATCTGTCAGTGTAGGACTCAAATAAACAAAGTGTCTTTCTTGGAGTGAGGTAATGTAGTCCTTCTGTGTGTATGGTTATAAGGAATGATGTGTAGTGTTTGTGTGCCCCTATGCCTGTTGCAACCCTCTTTTTATACTATTTTAAATCTATATGTCAGCTAAATACAAATGTAACACCCTTTCTTGCATATATGGTTTTAACCTTTAGTTAAGTGGCATAAGTCCACCCATTGTCTTGACGTAGTAACTCCGAATAGAACTTACATATATCTTACACCCAAATTTGACTGGAAGTCTAAATATTCACTCTAGCAGAAGCTGACTTGACTTTTAGGCTTCTTTGATTGACAACAGCACACAACAGCTTTCTATAAAAAACCTTAGTGTCGACCTTCTTCTAAATTCTAGTAATGGGATATATCCTTTAAGTTACAGAAATTCCGTTCTGTACCAAAACTTACAAATGCATAATCAACTTATAATAGAACCTATATATAAATATAAATATATCACTTCACACAAACTCTAACTAATTAAATAACTATAAGTCTGATAAATAGCTAAGTTATGGATAATCTATGATTTTTCATTTAAAAGATAAAGGGACAAGTATTTCTTGTTCAGCTCTATGACACATGAACTCTGTGTGTATTCTTATCTGAGAACCTGCTGACCCGCTGACCTCAAGTCAAACCTTGGACATTGGAGAACAACTGTGACAAAAATCGACATTCAGACCTCAAACTATTTCAAGATCCATCTCATGCTGAGCTGAGTAAAACTTCAAGAGTTAAAGAGGAACTCAACCAACAAAATATAAACCTTGGTTAAAAAGCTAAATTAATGTGATTATTCTACAGCATCTCACCCTGTTACGTGACATACCCCTAGAAAAAGGAGATGGGGTGAGGCCGCTACACGTGGGGGCTCGTGAGTCTGGGATAAAATGTGTGTTGACTTTGAAATTTGAAATGGCTGTGTCTGGACTTTGCTGCCCGGAGGAGGTCCGAGCAGGTCGGCCATGTGATTGGCCAAAGTGCGTCCCTGTGCTCGAAGTCGTGGAAATGACCCCAAGACGGGAAAGGCCCATGCAGAAAGAGCGGGAAGAGGGAAAAGCCCAGCCGTGTGACGTACTACATGTGGGGGTGTTTGCTGCACTGCGCCATGAGGCACCCCATGACTGTGCAATTCTTAGGTGGGGACTGTGGGAAGCCCGCAAAAACGTGCAAGTCGTGGGAGGAGTCTGGCCATGTGTGGAGATGCACGTGGAGACTCCGGCGCGTGGTCAGCGCGTGATGGAGCAGCAGGTGGTCGGGATGGCCTCAAGCTCCCCGTGGATGCCGGTATCATACCCCACAAAGATGACTGCTTTTGCTGCTCCCCTTACAGACACGGGGATAAGACTCAGGCCCCGAGGACAGTTGGCTTTGTACTCATGCAGAGACACGGAAGCCCTCGGTGTGATCTGTCCCGGATGCTCGGGACTGGTGGTCCAACTAAAGCCATTTGGGCGTTGTGAAGCGTGTAAAGAATTTCTGTTTGAGGTTGAATCATCCACAGTAAGGCCCCGGGCCCTTCGCCTCAATTGCATCACAGGTACTGCCACTCCGGAAGGGGAGATCCAGGCCTTTGCGGAGGTCCCCGTACGCGCTGACCAGGGCGACGGGACTGCCCAACTAGAGACTGAGAGAGAAAAATCAGAGGATGCTGCTTCGGTCACCACAGATTCCCTGCTGCCACCTCCGAAGAGGAAGATAGGCCTGGTGCAGGCCTCCTGTGGTCGTGGTCGAGCTTCACCCCGCTGCTTGCCGGACCTGGATGGATCCGGTTGGAAGAGTCCTGGACATCCCAGTTCTGAAAAAGGTCCAGGTGAGCCAGGGGCAGGGACTGTGGTGGTGGTTGGAGGTGTCGGGGGTCCGCTGGAGGTGGAGCCCACAAGGGAGGGTAGTTCTCCGTCTACTAAAGACTACCTTCCCGCCGAGATGTATGACACCTCTGACCTGGAATCGCTGTCGGACTGTGGGGATGATGGGGAAATAGATGAACTGTTTCACCGGAAGGGCTGGGACAAACGCCCGCTACCTGTGCTATGCAAACCGCAGGATTCCCCTATGTCTATAGAAGACAGTACACCCCGGGCGCAGGCCCCGGAGGTCAGGAGGGAGTCTAGTCCTCCGACTGACTTTCCACATTCCACAACATCACCTGCTTTGGTTGTGGGGATGCAGCGCGCGTCATTGCGTGCGCCAAAGGCAAAGCCACCCGAGGTAGTGAAGGTACCTCGGCACCCGGAGGCCATCGTGCAGCCAGGAGAAGGTGAGCGGGATGTCATGCCTCCTTTGGCCAGATTGCAACGACTTTTCTCCCAGAGAGTCGCCCGTGAGTACGGATGGGAGTATCCCTACTTGCCTCGGGACTTACTTTATGAAGTTGAGGTCCTGCGACAGAGATGGTACGACGAATTTGTCTGGGAGAAGCTCAAAGTGCCTCAGGCCCGGCGATACTTGTCCTGTTCGCTGCCTGTGTCCAAGAAATTCAAGGACTGCAGAGCAGACTGGAAGTTAGGGCGCCATATTCATGCTGATAAAGTGCTTATCTGCAGAAAGGAGGGAGAGGATGTTGAATATTCAGTCGAAGTGTTTGATAAGCATCTGAAGCCGTTGTTCTTACCTGATCCGAGGTTTTACTTGTGAGGAGAGACTCATGAGTATGTTTTCAGCTACAAATTTTCCTGGAAGAGCCTTTTGCTAGAACGTCTGAACAATACCCTGTTTTTTTTTATTTGTTTTTTTTTCTTCCCACTCTCTTTTCCTATGAATCAAGGACAGACTTTGGGGTAGAGTTGGTGTAGGGACGCATGAAGAATGAAGGAGGACCAAGTGTCATTACCGCAGCGCTGTCACCAGGTGGCAGTGTTGTGCAACGTTTGTTTTTCTGCACACTATTACACCACACTCGTTGGAGCAAATGGGTCCCTCGGCTGATGGACCCATTCATTCCAAATTTTCACATGATGTTAGGATGTTGTCTGTTTTTTTTTGTTGTTTCCCTTCTGCAGGAGATTCGTCGGTCAAGACTACTGAGTATGGGGTGGTTCTTAGACAGTGACGGGAGGGATTGTATATGTGTACATGATAGATGTTTTATACAAAAGTTTTATTGTTTTATGGTTCCCTTTCCCCTTGAGCAGGTCTTGGCACACACGGGATTCGAAATTTTTAGGGATAGCCTCTGAGGCTCGCTCCATGTCATCACTCCTTGGGAGACATGGGGTTGCACCAGACGCTGGGGACCAGCGTCAAATCACAGGGGGGAGTATGTAGCGGGGTCTTTAAATTTAGTTGGGGTACACCTGGGGGTAGTGTGACCCAGGTGTGTAATTGTGAAGGTTCTGGACCCCTTTTGTAATTCGTGGAGGATTGGGTGGTGTATTATTCTCCTTGACCTGTGGGTGGCGGGGTACCTACAGGCTCAAGGTAGAATCACTGCCGCAGTGCTACCCTTTTTGTCCCTTTCCTGGAGATGGTACGGCTGGGGCGGGGAACCCGCCGTGGTGTTGAAGGGAGGAGATAAACTGGGGAGACGCCCTCGCCACGAGGGTTTTCGAGGATTTTCTCTTCACGCACCCAGGCACCTTAGGCCTGGGTGCGGGCGGTTAAAGGTTCCGGCCCAGGCGCCCTAGGCCTGACCGGAATGAAGTTGGGGTCCATCCCAGGCACCTTCAGCCTGGGGTGAGGTACTATATCGTAGGCCTAGGGCCCAGTAACTTTGACTGGGTCCCGCGCCTTGCGAGGGGACCCGCATCTGAGGTGAGGAGGCCGGGGAGGTCACCCGTCCGGAGATTCCGGAGCAGCATCAACCCGGTGACGGATGGGCCTCTGGTAACTCCCTTAGAGGGACATCTTCCCCTGATAGGGGCCGCAACGCAGCGAAGGTACTCCCATCTGTGTTCTATGGAGTTGCTGGTAGAGACTCACAAGTTCTATGTTCTGTGCTAAGCAAAGCTGCTATAACCCCTGGTGAAACCACAGGGGTTTAGATTGAAATCAGGATAGTGCCTCGGCCTGCTCATCCCACCGTTTGCATTATGTTATGGGTCGCAACTAATCGGCTGTGAAAGAACTGTTTGTTGTGGAAGTATAATAAACAAGTGTTGGACCCTGCATCGGTGTATGGACTCTGGTTAATGGGAGCAAGGGAGGTTTCAGCATAGCAGGACTGAGCTTCATAACTAACACACATTGGCCCGAGGAATGTACTGATACTGGCCTTCACCTCACCCACAGCTACGGGGAGGACATGGGCCATAGCGCATCTCACCCTGTCACGTGACATACCCCTAGAAAAAGGAGATGGGGTGAGGCCGCTACATAACTAAAGACAAAACTTTTTAGTTGTGGATGGAGTGGAGAGGGATTAGAACCCCTGTCAGTTTTTATTGCTGTCTGTGCCCCCGTTAGGGAGATTCCCCCTCTCTATCTCTCCTGTTTACCATTATCATTGAAAGTAAAAGAAAATCACAAATTTGGGGTGTTTCAAGAAAAGTAATAGAGGGGGAAATCTTCCAATAGTCCTGGTGATGTGGGGGGTCCCCGAAAAAATTCCCCTGATTTTGTAGGGATTTCCTCTCACTTCCTGTTTGGCAATGGGACAGGAAGTGACAGGAAATCTCTGCTATGGGACACAGATGGCAAATAAACATCTGCCCGGGGTTATAACCCTCCCTTACTCTATCCAAAATGAAGAAGAAATAAAGTTTTGACTAGAGCTCTACTTTAAGGAGATCATTTCCCTTCAACATTTATAAAGAAGGAACCTTTCATCTCCATAAAATACACAAGACCCGTATCTTCAGATTCCTCCATCGGCACAGCATGAGCAAGGCGAGTATAGCGTGTGCGCTCTCTCTCTCTCTCTCTCTCTCTTTCTCACACTATATATATATATATATAGTGTAACGGGAGGGCCTGTGGAACCCAGAAGTTCTTAGAAAGTATGAGCCAGGAAATAATGGACATTGAGAATATGTCTTGGATTGCTTTAAAATGGGTCTGTAATATTAATCCACAATATTTCCCAGGATATCTGTAAAATAACTATTTATTGTTTGTTGATCCTGAGCTCAACAGGTTAATTGAAAAGGGCTGATGTGTTTAACTTTAACCAACTGTCTGCCTGTTGTAATGTTAATGAATCCCGACTAACTTCTAAAGATCTCCTCTTTGTGGATTGTGATAATTAACTCTGTAATTGTGGGTATTGTAAATTAGCAGACAGACAGTCTGGGAAACGGAAAGGTCATGCATAGTCATTTAAGCCGTAAAGGTATTAGCTAATGAACTCACCTGTTGTCTGCTAAGAGTTGTCAGAATGGTGTGTATTGGGGGCTCATTGTGTAGCCATTGTGTGATGTTGTGGGTGGAGTTGTTCATTTGGACTACAGTATTCTTTAAGTGTATATAAGAGCCTGTTTTTCTCAATAAAGTGTCAGACCTGTTGGAAACCTAACTACAGAGCTGTGTCTCGTGATTAGGGGCGAGTTATCATTATGGATATTGTTCGCCTGACTATGGAGTGTCAGTAGCTGCCTTGTGTTCGGAAAGGGAATATCCTAAACGGAGTTAACCCCTTCCATATTTGGGGTGCCGTTACACACGGTATCTCACAAAAGTAGGTACACCCCTCAGTCACATTTTTGTAAATATTTTCTTCTATCTTTTCATGTGACAACACTGAAGAAATGACACTTTGCTACAATGTAAAGTAGTGAGTGTACAGCTTGTATAAGAGTGTAAATTGTCTGTCCCCTCAAAATAACTCAACACACAGCCATTAATGTCTAAACCGCTGGCAACAAAAGTGAGTACACCCCTAAGTGAAAATGTCCAAATTGGGCCCAAAGTGTCAATATTTTGTGTGGCCACCATTATTTTCCAGCACTGCCTTAACCCTCTTGGGCATGGAGGTCACCAGAGCTTCACAGGTTGCCACTGGAGTCCTCTTCCACTCCTCCATGATGACATCACGGAGCTGGTGGATGTTAGAGACCTTGCGCTCCTCCATCTTCCGTTTGGGGATGTCCCACAGATGCTCAATAGGGTTTAGGTCTGGAGACATGCTTGGCCAGTCCATCACCTTTACCCTCAGCTTCTTTAGCAAGGCATTGGTCGTCTTGGAGGTGTGTTTGGGGTCATTATCATGTTGGAATACTGCCCTGCGGCCCAGTCTCCAAAGGGAGGGGATCATGCTCTGCTTCAGTATGTCACAGTACATGTTGGCATTCATGGTTCCCTCAATGAACTGTAGCTCCCCAGTGCCGGAAGCACTCATGCAGCCCCAGACCATGACACTCCCACCACCATGCTTGACTGTAGACAAGACACACTTGTCTTTGTACTCCTCACCTGGTTGCCGCCACACTCTTGACACCATCTGAACCAAATAGGTTTATCTTGGTCTCCTCAGACCACAGGACGTGGTTCCAGTAATCCATGTCCTTAGTCTGCTTGTCTTCAGCAAACTGTTTGTGGGATTTCTGGTGCATCATCTTTAGAAGAGGCTTCCTTCTGGGACAATAGCCATGCAGACCAATTTGGTGCAGCGTGCAGCGTATGGTCTGAGCACTGACAGGCTGACCCCCACCCCTTCATCCTCTGCAGCAATGCTGGCAGCACTCATACGTTTATTTCCCAAAGACAACCTCTAGATATGACGCTGAGCACGTGCACTCAACTTCTTTGGTCGACCATGGCGAGGCCTGTTCTGAGTGGTATCTGTCCTGTTAAACCGCTGTATGGTCTTGGCCACCGTGCTGCAGCTCAGTTTCAGGGTCTTGGCAATCTTCTTATAGCCTAGGCCCTCTTTATGTAGAGCAACATTTCTTTTTTTCAGATCCTCAGAGAATTCTTTGCCATGAAGTGCCATGTTGAACTTCCAGTGACCAGTATGAGGGAGTGAGAGCGATAACACCAAATTTATCATACCTGCTCCCCATTCACACCTGAGACCTTGTAACACTAACGAGTCACATGATACCGGGGAGGGAAAATGGCTAAGTGGGCCCAATTTGGACATTTTCACTTAGGGGTGTACTCACTTTTGTTGCCAGAGGTTTAGACATTAATGGCTGTGTATTGAGTTATTTTGAGAGGACAGCAAATTTACACTGTTATACAAGCTGTACACTCACTACTTTACATTGTAGCAAAGTGTCATTTCTTCAGTGTTGTCACATGAAAAAAATGTGACTGAGGGGGTGTACTTGCTTTTGTGAGATATATATATATATATATATATACACACACAATGTATATTATTGTTATCTTTAAATTGATGACCTGTAGGGGCCTTTGAAGCATTGCCTATGGAAAATATTGGGTACTGAAGTTTGTCGCGGTTTCAGAGGCGCACACAATTAACCACTTTACAACTCCCTGTTGTAGCTTTACTCCATATACATATACGTGATCCCACACTTACAGGATCACGGGCGCAAATGCACGCCACCGGTGGCTTGTTCCCGCTGTGATTATGCACAGCGGTAGCCGATCAGCTGGTATGCAGACTCGATGTCCGCCGGCACCCACCCATCCTTCCTTACACAGGCAGATCGGCGGGTCTATGTAAACAAGGCAGATCGTTTTATAGCAGAAAGTAAAAATATTTTTTTTTTTTTTTTTTTTAATTAAAGATCTTTTTTGTTTATAGCACAACAAATTAAAACCGCAGAGGGGATAAAATACCACCAAAAGAAATCACTATCTGTGGGAAAAAAAGGACTTAAATTTTATTTGGGTACAGCGTCGCACAACTGCGCAATTGTCAGTTAAAGTAAAGCAGAGACGTTGTTCTATCAGAATACAGTTACCCATCAGAAAGTGCAACGGAAGTGATGTTGCGAACAAAATTGCACATGCGCTGTGCGTTCCAGCATGGTCGCTATGCGTTTGAATAGGTTTCCTAATGTGACAGAACATGAAGGTGACAGTGGACATCTTCTTACACGCAGGCAAGTCTTCATTTTCACACTTAAGCCTCGTACACACGGTCGGACTTCCATCGGACTTTTCCGTGGATTTTTGTCCGAACGGAGTTGGTCGGGAACACCCATAGCATACACACCACAGGACTTTTCTGCAAACTTTCCCAAAACTTCTTACAACATTGCGTGTTTTTTCTGCTCTTTTCTGCTCTTTACTGCCACCCTATGGTCAACTTCTGCTATCGTTGGTTGATTTTAACATGATTTGTTTTGTTAATCGGACAAAAGTCTGATGGTTTTCTGTACACACGGTCGGACTTTGCTCCATCGGACTTTTGTTGGGCAAAAGTTTGTCCGTTTACAGACCCAACTTTTGTCCGATAAAATCCAAACGAAAAAAGTTTGTCCGATGGAGCGTACACACGGTCGGATTGTTGGTCCAACTTGCTCAAAATGAAGTTTGTTGGCCAAAAGTCCGACCGTGTGTATGGGGCTTTAGTCTAGCAGTTAACTCGCCTTATATACTGAAATAGATTAATTCACTGCTGAGCAGTGCGGGGTGTACCAAGATGGCCGTCGCCACCTTCTGCCTGCTTGCCTAGGTATAAGAAGATGTCCTCTGCTGACTTCCTGTTCTGTCAGATTAGAAACCTATTGGAACACATAGCGGTCATGTTGGAGCGCATGGCGCAGTAGCATTTTGTGCTCAGAACATCACTTCCGTTACATTTTCTGATGGGTCTGGTCATGAAGGGGGGTAAATCTTCTGGAGGTGAAGTGGTTAATATCCTGATCACACCTCCGGACTCTTGCATATAGTGGCCGCCCAGTGCTGCCGGTGTGCCGGTCAGTTTATCGCAATACACAGCCTCATAGTGAGTATCCATCATAATGTTCAGAATAGAAAGCTCTCATTGGTTAGCCTGGTCACATGGTGATGAGGGCTTTCTATGACAAGCGTTAGGATGGGTGCAGCGTGGTCCAGAGGGGTGGGCGGGATATTTGAAGCTCTTCTTTCTTTTGGGACTCCTTACAGGAAGAAGAAGCCTCAGAGTTGCTTCTCATTGGTCAGCAGGGTCACATGGCAGTGCCGTCCAATCACCACTTGGCATTATGATTATTAGGATGTATACAGCATGTTTCGGAGGGGTGGGCGGGATATTTGGAGTAAGTTCACCTTTTTAATTTCTCATTATAAGGTGAACTTTCCTTTCATGTGAATTAGGAAATCGTGAGAGTTATAGGGGAGAGTGAAGAAACCGGTGCAGCTCTGTATAGAAACCAATCAGCTTTCAGGTTTCTTTGTCAAAGCTTAATTGAAGAAGCTGAAGCTAGAAGCTGATTGGCTGTCACCAGATTTTGCACAATCCAGTTTTAGTAAATCTCCTCCAAAATTGTTAGCAATATTTCGGTAATTTCCGGTACTATTTGTATCAATCAAATATATTACCGGATTGTAGAGTTTGCTCGGCCTGAGGAACGATTGTTTGCGATCGGAAACTGTTGGCAAACTTGTAGTAAATCTCCTCTAATGGATCACAAATGATTGTGACTGGGTAGTGGGTTAGGTTCAGGGTTTAGGGGATGGGGGTCAGGGTTACAGGGTAGCAGTTAGGGCTGGAGTTGGGGGGTAAGAGTTAGGATTAGGGGGGTAATTGCATACCTCCCAACTGGCACGGATTCTGCTGGTTTTACCCGCATAGGCTCCTCCTACCCGCAGTCCCGCGAGAGTTACATGTTTCCTGCAGGAAGCATGAAGAGGAGGAAACATCAACCAGCAGGTAAGCCTCCCCCCCCCCCAGATTGTTGTTCAAAACAGTGCTCGAACCCCCCCCCCGCGATCGGCGCCCCCCCCGCGATCGGCGGTCCCCCACCCCCCGCTCAACAACTTTTTTGGGGACTATTTTGTTTTTCATATGCCCCGCGGCAATCTACCTGTAGTTCTGTGTGGTAAGTATCGTGATTCCCCCCTCCCCCGCAGTGAAAGCTGCACATACACCAGGAAGTTGCTGATTAATATTGGAGGGATTGGAGTCAGTTTGTAAAATAAACTGAAAAAGAGACGAGTAGACGTAAGAGGAAATATTTATTGGAACAGATCTGGTTGGTGATGGTGGAACTTTCTTCCTCTTTCTGGCTCCTGTATTGTCTTCCATTGGTCATCGAGAAACGAGAAGCTGCAGAACAGCCGGGGCTGCTGTTAGAAATCACAGGGCCCCATACAACCTACCTGACAGGGGCCCGCCCAGCATGTGGGTGCATGTCTACTGCCCCGAACACAGACAGTGTGCATTTGGGGTCGCTCACCTGCAGCCGTGTTTGTACAGCCGCTGTGTCTCCATAGACTAATCCTAAATTCACATTAATGCGTGTCAGGGACGCGTGTAAAAATTGCACCCTTTCCTGACACTCATGCCGCGTACACACGGCCATTTTTCTCGTCGAGAAAAACAAATTTTTTTCCTTTCGACGAGAAAAATGATCGTCTGTGGGCTTTTTGCCGTTTTTTTCGACGAGAAAAACGGCATTAAAAACGACGAGAAAAATTAGAACATGTTCTAATTTTTCTCGTCGTTTTTTTCGACATGTTTCCCGCGGCAGTGTTTCCCATAGGGAAACACTGCCGCGGAGCCCACAGACGGTCGTTTTTCTCGACAAGAGAAAAAACGACGTGAAAAACGACCGTGTGTGGGGAACAAGCCGTTCCCTCGTTTTTAATGACATTATTCACAGCGGTTTTTTAACCGCCGTGAATAATGATCGTGTGTACGCGGCATCATAGAGACTGGTCCAGCTGCATGAAAAAAACACTTATTCACACAGCCAGAGTACCTGTGAGAATGAGCCCTTAGTTATGTAGGTTTTCTTTAACAATTTCTTTTATTTTATTTTTAATTTTTTTTTAAATATCCCATTACATTGCAATACATGTTTAAGCCGGCCAACTGCGTCAAAGTAATCCCCCTCTGGCCAGTCCCTACTCTACTCTGCAAAATGCAAATGCTCCAGTGTATATAGTGCCCCCTGTGGAATATCCAGTGTATATAGTGCCCCCTGTGGAATATCCAGTGTATATAGTGCCCCCTGTGGAATATCCAGTGTATATAGTGCCCTCTGTGGAATATCCAGTGTATATAGTGCCCCCTGTGGAATATCCAGTGGTGTATATAGTGCCCTCTATGGAATATCCAGTGTATATGGTGCCCTACATGGAAAATCCAGTGTATATTATTATTCTATAGCACCGTCAATTTACATATACATTGTACATTCCCATTGGTCCCTAACCTCAAGGAGCTTACAATCCAAGGTCCCTACCTCACATTCATATACTAGGGCCAATTTAGACAGGAGCCAATTAACCTACCAGCATGTCTTTGAAGTGTGGGAGGAAACCCACGCAGGCACAGGGAGAACATGCAAACTCCAGGCAGGTAGTGTCGTGGTTGGGATTCAAACCAGTGACCCTTTTTACTGCTAGGCGAGAGTGCTATCCACTACACCACTGTGCCGCCCTATATAGTGTAAAGTATATAATATCCTTTATGGAATATCCAGTGTATATAATGTCCTCTATGGAATATCCAGTGTATATAGTGCTCCTATGGAATATCCTGTGGATATAGTGCCTCTATGGAATATCCAGTGGATATAGTGCCTCTATGGAATATCCAGTGGATATAGTGCCTTATATGGAATATCCAGTGTATATAGTGCTCCTGTGGATATAGTGCCTCTATGGAATATCCAGTGGATATAGTGCCCTCTATGGAATATCCAGTGGATATAGTGCCCTAAATGGAATATCCAGTGGATATAGTGCCCTAAATGGAATATCCTGTGGATATAGTGCCCTAAATGGAATATCCAGTGGATATAGTGCCTCTGTGGAATATCCAGTGGATATAGTGCCCCCATGGAATATCCAGTGGATATAGTGCCCCCATGGAATATCCAGTGGATATAGTGCCCCCATGGAATATCCAGTGGATATAGTGCTTCCATGGAATATCCATTGTATATAGTGCCCTCTATGGAATATCCAGTGTATATAGCGCCCCTATGGAATATCCAGTGGATATAGTGCCAATAGTGTATACATTGTGACAGCAGGAAGGTAAAGTCACCTGGTTGCATCCAGGGGGGTAGATATATTTCGCCCAGATTCAGGCTTTACGCCGACTTATACAACTAGGTGGAGAGTTGTATAAGCCCAGCTGAGGCTAGTGGGCTCATGGATGACTCATACCTCTAGGGAGAGTGTGGGGCGTCGTGCAGACAGGGAGTTGATGAGACCAGCTGAAGCTTGTCAGCTCATTTAGGCCTCTATAAGAACTCCCAGATTCATTAGGTGTTAGCTCATGCCTGGACCCAGACCTGTGTGGACTGTCTAGGGAGAGTGAACCCCTGTGCGGTGAGACAAAGCCTGTGTGGCTATTTGCTTGGACATTTAAAATCAGGGACTTAGGGACTAGGACAGCACTAGGCTGATCCCAGTTGTTAGTTAGGAAACCTGTATGTTTAGTCAGAGGTCAAGTTGACCAGGATTTATTTTATTTATGTTTCTTTTGCTTTGCTGTGTTTTGTCACTGTAAATAGAAAATAAACCGCACCTTTTTGATTTTGAAAACCACAACCTCCGTTTGCTGGGCCTGTTTTTGTGTGGGGAGCCCATCCCGGGGGTCACACACACCCGCTGCCGAGCTAACCCCCTCACAGTTGGTGGAGAATGCAGGCAGTTTTTTTAAGCCAGCATGGAGGAGATACTGAAACAGCTGGCTCTAGCAAATGCCAATCAACAGCAGACAAATGCAGGTTTGCAAAGGAGCCTTGCAGCCCAGCAGCAAGCTCATCAACAGAGCCTTGCAGCTCAGCAACAAGCCCAGCAGCAATCTGAGGCCCGCTTCATAGACCTGTTACAGAAGCAAGAGCAGAGACTACAACAAATGGAAGCAGTAATGCAGCAACGTCCGCAGACCAGTGAGGAAAGCCGTCCCACTAATACCGCGTCCTTTGGGGTGAGTCGTTTATTGACAAAAATGACTGGAGAGGATGATCCAGAGGTATTTTTGACCACATTTGAAAGGACCGCTGAAAGAGAAAAGTGGCCTGAGGAGCAGTGGGCTGGACTGGTGGCTCCTCTGTTAACTGGTGAATCGCAGAAAGCTTACTATGACCTAGAGCCTAACCAAGCAAAAGACTATGTGATGCTAAAAGCTGAAATTTTGGCAAGGCTGGGTGTCACCCAGGCTGTCCGGGCTCAGCGTGTGCATAACTGGACTTTCCAGCTTGGAAAACCCCCCAGGTCTCAAATGTATGATCTCATTCACCTGAGCAGAAAGTGGCTACAGCCAGAGACTTTGTCCGCACCAAAGATTGTGGAACGTGTTGTAATGGATCGGTTTTTGAGAGCTCTTCCTACTGCCATCCAAAAGTGGGTAAGCCATGGAGACCCAGAGACGGCCGATGGTCTTGTGGATCGTGTGGAGAAATACTTGGCTACAGAGAACCTGACGGCCTCTTCCAGAGACACTCGGACTTTCCACCCTAAGACCAGACCATCCCCAGGGGCGGATAAGAGGATTCCAAGGGGTGAGGGTGGAGAGAGTGAGAGGGTGGGAGCTCTACCCCAAGTTTGGCGAGAACAGCCTGGGAAATCAGCGGCTCAAGAGGCGGCAAGAAGGATCGTTTGCTACCGCTGCCGGCAAGCGGGACATATTGCAGCCAATTGCCCGGTTGTGGAGGAACCCATGCAGTGTGACTTTCTGACGGGCAGACGTCAGTCGCTGTGTGCGACAGTCGCATGCACTGCCATTCGAGGAACTGAGAAACATTTATGCAAAATGTGTGTTAATGGTAGAAATGTTGTGGTATTGCTGGATTCAGGTAGCCTTGTGACCCTGATAAAGGCTGAGTTAGTTAAAACAGAGGTCTTTGGGAATAGCAAGGTAGCTGTTATTTGTGTGCATGGGGACACCCGAGAGTATCCAGTGACTACAGTGTGTTTCGAGACCCCCAAAGGTACCCTCTCTCATCCAGTGGGCTTAGTATCTCAGTTACCGCATGACGCCATTGTGGGAAGGGATTTTCCGAAGTTCTGGGAACTGTGGGATGATCCTGAGCCCCCCACTGGTGCCCCTATGTACCAGGAATGTGATAGCCAGAACTCCCCTGAGAGTGGTGAGGACTCTCCGGAATTTCCCTTATCAGTATTGGCAGGGGATACTCAAGAAACTGGAGAGGAGCCCACCTCCTCAGACGAAAACCTACCGTCTGTGGAGTTTTCTGATCTTGAGGTTTACAGGGAAAACTTTGCCACAGAACAGTTGAAAGACCCCGCCCTAATAAAGGCACGGGAAAACGTAGTGAAAATAGATGGCGAGTTAGTGAACCCAGATAATACCTGCACTTACCCATACTTCAGCGTAGAGAAGGACCTACTGTATCGGGTGGCAAAAAGGGCAGAAGAAACCGTTGAGCAGCTTGTGGTGCCCAAACCTTACAGGAAGTTGGTGTTGGAGTTGGCCCATGGGCACATTCTTGGAGGTCATCTGGGGACAGAGAAAACCCGAGAGAGGGTATTACAGAGATTCTATTGGCCGGGGGTGATGAGGGACATAGAAAATTATTGTTCCTCCTGCCCTGTGTGTCAGAGGTCGGCCCCGATGCCACATTTCCGTAGCCCGCTGGTCCCTCTACCCATCATTGAGGTCCCGTTTGAGAGGATCGCCATGGATTTGGTAGGGCCTATAATCAAGTCCGCTAGGGGGCACCAGTACATATTAGTTATAATGGACTATGCCACCCGTTATCCAGAAGCGATCCCTCTCCGAAATACCTCGGCCAAAACCATAGCCAAAGAGCTATCTCTTGTGTTTAGCCGGGTGGGTATTTGTAAAGAACTGCTTACGGACCAAGGTACACCCTTTATGTCCCGGGTTATGAAGGAGCTGTGTAAATTGTTCAAAGTGACGCAATTACGTACATCTGTGTATCACCCCCAAACCGATGGGCTGGTTGAAAGATTCAACAAAACCCTAAAACAAATGTTGAAGAAAGTGGTGGATAGAGATGGAAAGGATTGGGACTGTCTACTTCCTTATCTGATGTTTGCTATTAGGGAGGTGCCCCAATCCTCTACGGGATTCTCCCCCTTTGAGTTACTGTATGGGAGACACCCAAGAGGGCTGTTGGATATTGCCAAGGAAACTTGGGAAAGTGAGAGTTCTCCCCACAGGAGTGTGATTGAGCATGTCGCCCTGATGCAAGACCGAATTGCACAGGTAATGCCCATCGTGAAGGAACATTTGGCCCAAGCGCAGTTAGCACAGCAGAGAGTGTACAACCGTGGAGCCAAGACCCGTACCTTTTCCCCGGGGGATAGGATACTGGTACTTGTCCCTACGGTTGAAAGTAAATTCCTTGCCAAATGGCAAGGCCCCTATGAGATAATGGAAAAAGTGAGCGAAGTGAATTACAAGGTCAGACAACCAGGAAGGCGAAAGCCCGAACAGATCTATCACGTTAATCTGTTGAAAGCCTGGAGGGATAAAGAGTCCCTAGTCGCAGACACTTGGTCACCAGCTCAAACTGGTTGCGTGATTCCTGAGGTTGGAATAGCAGCCACCTTGTCACAACCCCAACAACAGGAGGTTAAGGAGTTTGTGCTTCGCAACGAGGAGGTATTCTCTGAGCTGCCGGGACAAACATCTGGGGTAGAGCATGACATCATTACCCCGCCCGGTGAAAGGGTGAAGTTAAAACCCTATCGGATCCCAGAGGCCCGACGGGAGGCAATACGGGAGGAAGTACAGAAAATGCTGAACTTAGGGGTGATAGAGGAGTCCCAAAGTGATTGGTCTAGTCCCATTGTGTTGGTGCCTAAACCGGATGGGAGCTGGCGATTTTGTAACGATTTTCGTCAGTTGAACAAAGTTACAAAATTTGACACCTACCCCATGCCACGTATAGATGAGTTGATCGACCGGCTGGGAACAGCCCGATACATGACGACTCTTGACCTCACAAAAGGGTATTGGCAAATCCCCCTGGCCAAGTCGGCCAAAGAGAAAACCGCATTTGTAACCCCAGACGGGGCGTTCCAATATAAAAGAATGCCGTTCGGGTTACAGAATGCGCCGGCCACATTCCAGCGGAAAATGGACCAGATGCTGAGGCCCCATCGGAAGTATGCTGCGGCTTACCTGGATGACGTAATTGTCCATAGCACAGATTGGGCCTCACATCTGCCAAAAGTGCAAGCAGTCCTGGACTCTGTTCGGGAAGCGGGGTTTACGGCTAACCCCAAGAAGTGTACCATTGGGCAGGAGGAGGCCAAATATCTTGGGTACACCATTGGGAGGGGAGTAATAAAACCCCAACTCAACAAAGTCGAGGCCATCCAGAGTTGGCCACGTCCCAACAGCAAGAAGCAGGTACGAGCCTTTCTGGGAATCGCTGGGTATTATCGGCGATTCATTCCCCACTTTGCTTCTAAGGCTGTGCCCCTAACCAACCTGACGAAGGGGAAAGGGTCGGTCATGATTAAATGGACCCCCGAGGCTGAGGCAGCATTCCAATTCTTGAAACAAGCCTTATGTAGCCAGCCAGTGTTGTACTCACCCGACTTCTCTAAAGACTTTGTCGTACAAAGTGATGCGTCAGATGTGGGGTTAGGAGCAGTATTGTCCCAGGTCTGGAACGGGGAAGAGCACCCAGTCATTTACCTCAGCAGGAAGTTGAAGTCCCATGAGGTAAATTACGCCACCGTTGAAAAGGAGTGTTTAGCGGTGAAGTGGGCTCTAGATTCCCTTCGGTACTACCTGCTAGGTAGGCACTTTGACATGGTTACGGATCACGCTCCGTTAAAGTGGATGGCTCAAAACAAGGAAACAAATAGAAGAGTGAATAGGTGGTTCCTGGCCCTCCAGGAATTCAACTTCACAGTAAAGCATCGCCCTGGCGTTCAAATGGGGAATGTGGATGCTTTGTCTCGAGTACATGAATGCCTGATTGCTGGTGTTCCAACCCCGAGGTTAAAACAAGAGGGGGGGGTATGTGACAGCAGGAAGGTAAAGTCACCTGGTTGCATCCAGGGGGGTAGATATATTTCGCCCAGATTCAGGCTTTACGCCGACTTATACAACTAGGTGGAGAGTTGTATAAGCCCAGCTGAGGCTAGTGGGCTCATGGATGACTCATACCTCTAGGGAGAGTGTGGGGCGTCGTGCAGACAGGGAGTTGATGAGACCAGCTGAAGCTTGTCAGCTCATTTAGGCCTCTATAAGAACTCCCAGATTCATTAGGTGTTAGCTCATGCCTGGACCCAGACCTGTGTGGACTGTCTAGGGAGAGTGAACCCCTGTGCGGTGAGACAAAGCCTGTGTGGCTATTTGCTTGGACATTTAAAATCAGGGACTTAGGGACTAGGACAGCACTAGGCTGATCCCAGTTGTTAGTTAGGAAACCTGTATGTTTAGTCAGAGGTCAAGTTGACCAGGATTTATTTTATTTATGTTTCTTTTGCTTTGCTGTGTTTTGTCACTGTAAATAGAAAATAAACCGCACCTTTTTGATTTTGAAAACCACAACCTCCGTTTGCTGGGCCTGTTTTTGTGTGGGGAGCCCATCCCGGGGGATCACACACACCCGCTGCCGAGCTAACCCCCTCACAACATATATGTAACTCATCAGGTGCCAAAGGAATGTGACCACTTGTTAACGTAAAAAAAATCTGGTTGAACCCTCTGCTGCATACTGCTAAGCTTTTTAGCAAACTTTTCGCAAAAAACAGGGATTTTTAGTTCACATACATTGCAATGCAAGTTTTATGCTGGTCAACTGTGTCAAAGTAATCCCCCTCTGGCCAGTCCCTACTCTGCTCTGCAAAATGCAGCACGGCGCCCCCTCTATCTATCAATCTATCTATCAGTCAATGATAGTGGTGGCTGGTGGTTTTCTTTTGGGGGGGAGCGGCAAACAATCCCCCCCAGGCTGCCGGTGGAGCAGCACTAGCACAACTGCCCTCCCCCCACTAACACCCCCAGCAAACCCCCCACCCGCCCATCCTTACCCTGGATGCGAGCGGTGAGAGCAGCGGTCAGGTCTTTATGGAGTGCAGAGCTGATGCGGCCATCTTCCAGCGCGGTCACCCCTGTCCTTAAGCGTGGCGGGCTCGGGGAAAGGTGCTCCGGTGTCCTCTCCTGAAGCAGCTTCCGCGGTGCGTCTCCTCTCTGCTCCTCCTGGCGCTAGGCGTCCAATAGTGTCGCCTGATGTTTTGGCCAATCGGAAAACGGGTTTCATACCCGCTTCCTGATTGGCCGGGAGAAAAAATCAGTGTTGCAACAGCGAATATTCATTCGCTGCTGTAACACACCTGGGTGGGATAGGAGCGCATTCTGTGCGACCCGAGCCCACCCTATATTGAAGCCTATTAGAGCCTCTGGCTCTAATCAGGTGCTGCCAACAAAAAAAAAAAAACCCTGGCCGCTGTAATTCATGTGCCCGGTGCCCTGAAAGGGGCCGGACGCATGAATAGGGGATGGCCATGGATAGATTCAAGCTATGCTATGCATGAATCTATCCATTGCATATAGGGGGGTGGTGTGTGGAGAGAGGGGGCGGCGACCATAATGAGTGGGTCGCCCCTGGTTTATGGCAACAAAGACATCTCTTGTGACTGAACTTACCGTTCCCAGTCACTGGCAGCAAATCTGGTGTGAGGATTCCACCTTGTTTTTTTATGCATTTGTTTTTTTTTTCTAATAGGAAAGTATGACAGTTCTGTTCATGCAGTGCGACTTTGATGCGACTTTACACTCTCTGCCACTAAAGTAACATCAAATCACATCAAAGTAGTGCAGGAACCTTTATTATTATTATTCAGGATTTAGTGTGTCTAAAGTGGCATGTTAGGGTTAACTGTTAGGCCTCGTACACACGGCTGAGATTCTTGTCAGGAAAAAAACATTGTTTTTCCTGACGAGAATCTTGACAAGAAACTTGTCCCGGCCGAGTGTACACACGTACGATTCAAAAGAACCGCCGTTCTTTTGAATGGCACGAACGCAGTGATGTCATCGACTACGACGAGCGTGCGCTCGTCACATTCGATGCCGTCGCCGCTATCTTGCTACACCCTATGCCTATGCCTAGGAAGCTACCGCGCATGCGTCAAAGTCATTTCGAGCATGCGCGGGTTTCCACGGCGACAGGTAAGTGTACACACGCTCGGGTGTCTCGTCGAGAAACAGGCCGACGAGATTCTCGTCGAGAGAAAACACCGCAGGTCGTCTTTTTTTCTCGTCGGGGAATCTGGGCAGTTTTCTTGACGAGAAAACTGAAACCCGCATACACACAGCCGGTGTTCTCAGCAAGAAAGCCCTCCCGGCAGTTTTCTTGTCGTTTTTTGCCGAGAAAACCGGTCGTGTGTACACGGCCTTAGAGTTAGGAGTAATTGTTAGGTTTAACATTCTAACAATTACCCCTAAACTTAATGATTACCTCTAACTTCTCTAAATGTATTTATTACCAGTAACCCTAATGATTACCTCTAAATCTAACCCTAACATGTAACCCTAGCCCTTAACTCTAACACCAGCCTTTAACACTAACATATAACCCTAGCCCTTAACCACTTTGCGCCGGCCATTTGACTATATACTGCCACAAGGTGGCTCTACAATGCCGGGAGGCCGTCCTTATACGGTCTTGGCTCCTCCGGCCACTGGGGGGCGCTTGCGCGTGCCCGCCACGCCACTGAGATGCCGATGCGCGTGCCTGGCGGCCGCGATGTCTACCGGGTACCCGCGATCGGCCGTTACACAGACAACGACGTGGATCTCTGTGTGTAAACACAGAGATCCACGTCCTGTCAGAGAGAGGAGATCGATGCTGTGTCCCTTGTACATAGGGACACAGATCAGTCACCTCCCCCAATCAGTCCCCTCCCCCCCACAGTTAGAATCACTCCCAGGGCACACATTTAACCCCTTCCTCGCCCCCCCCCTAGTGTTAACCCCTTCCCTGCCAGTCACATTTATACAGTAATCAGTGCATATTTATAGCACTGTTCACTGTAAATGTGAATGGTCCCAAAATAGTGTCAAAAGTGTCCGATGTGTCCGCCATTATATCGTAGGCCTGACAAAAATCGCAGATCGCCGCCATTACTAATAATAAAAAAAAAAATAATAAAAAAAAATAAAAAATTCAGAATTCTATCCCCTATTTTGTGGGCACTATAACTTTTGCGCAAACCAATCACTATACGCTTATTGCGATTTTTATTTTTTTACCAAAAATATGTAGAAGAATACGTATCGGCCTAAACTGAGAAAAAAAAAATTGGGATATTTATTATAGCAAAAATCTAAAAATATTGTGTTTTTTTTTTAATTGTCGTTCTTTTTTTGTTTATAGCGCAAAAAAATAAAAACCGCAGAGGTGATCAAATACCACCAAAAGAAAGCTCTATTTGTGGGGGAAAAAGGTTGTCAGCTTTGTTTGGGAGCCACGTCGCACGACCGCGCAATTGTCATTCAAAGCGTGACAGTGCCGAAAGCTGAAATGGGCAGGAAGGGGGTATATGTGCCCAGTGAGCAAGTTGGTTAACCCCAACCCTAGCCCTTAACCCTAACACCAGCCTTTAAAAGTAGCATATAACCCTAGTCCTTAACCCTAACACCAGCCTTTAAAAGTAGCATATAACCCTAGTCCTTAACCCTAACACCAGCCTTTAACACTAACATATAACACTAGTCCTTAATCCTAACACCAGCCTTTAAAAGTAGCATATAACACTAGTCCTTAATCCTAACACCAGCCTTTAACACTAACATATAACACTAGTCCTTAATCCTAACACCAGCCTTTAACACTAACATATAACACTAGTCCTTAATCCTAACACCAGCCTTTAAAAGTAGCATATAACACTAGTCCTTAATCCTAACACCAGCCTTTAAAAGTAGCATATAACACTAGTCCTTAATCCTAACACCAGCCTTTAAAAGTAGCATATAACACTAGTCCTTAACCCTAACACCAGCCTTTAAAACATATAACCCTAGTCCTCAACTCTAACATATAAACATAACCCTTTAACTATAATATGACTTTGATGCTACTTTAGTGGCAGAGAGTGTAAAGTCGCATTAAAGTTGCACTCCATGAACAGAACTGTCATACTTTCCTAGGAGC
Source organism: Rana muscosa (assembly GCA_029206835.1). Lineage (NCBI taxonomy): Eukaryota > Metazoa > Chordata > Amphibia > Anura > Ranidae > Rana > Rana muscosa. The sequence goes on from JARGYO010000406.1 coordinate 180,925, forward strand.
CTTAAAAAAAATGCATTACGCATGTTCAAAAATGCGCCAAAAATAAGCATCAACCGCAGTCTGCATAGACATGAACCTAGCCTTAAAGTATAAAAGTTCTGCTCATCCTCCTCCTTCCTGTACAGCGCTACGGTATAGGTCAGCGCTATAGAAAATGTATAGTAATAATGAGTGATTGTACAACGCTACGGTATATGTCAGCGCTATAGAAAATGTATAGTAATAATGGGTGATTGTACAACGCTACGGTATAGGTCAGCGCTATAGAAAATGTATAGTAATAATGGGTGATTGTACAACGCTACGGTATAGGTCAGCGCTATAGAAAATGTATAGTAATAATGGGTGATTGTACAACGCTACGGTATAGGTCAGCGCTATAGAAAATGTATAATAATAATGGGTGATTGTACAACGCTACTGTATAGGTCAGCGCTATAGAAAATGTATAGTAATAATGGGTGATTGTACAACGCTACGGTATAGGTCAGCGCTATAGAAAATGTATAGTAATAATGAGTGATTGTACAACGCTACGGTATAAGTCAGCGCTATAGAAAATGTATAGTAATAATGAGTGATTGTACAACGCTACGGTATATGTCAGCGCTATAGAAAATGTATCGTAATAATGGGTGATTGTACAACGCTACGGTATATGTCAGCGCTATAGAAAATGTATAGTAATAATGAGTGATTGTACAACGCTACGGTATATGTCAGCGCTATAGAAAATATATCGTAATAATGGGTGATTGTACAACGCTACGGTATATGTCAGCGCTATAGAAAATGTATAGTAATAATGAGTGATTGTACAACGCTACGGTATATGTCAGCGCTATAGAAAATGTATAGTAATAATGGGTGATTGTACAACGCTACGGTATATGTCAGCGCTATAGAAAATGTATAGTAATAATGAGTGATTGTACAACGCTACGGTATATGTCAGCGCTATATAAAATGTTTGAATTCTAATCTAATCTATTCTAATCAGGCTTTTATTCTAATGATTGACTGTACAACGCTACATTATATGTCAGCGCTATAGATGCTTTTCTATACCGCTTTACATATATATTGTACCTTCATATCACACCTAGCCACGAAGGGCATTCTAACGATTGACTGTACAATGCTATATGTTAGCGCCTACAGCTGCAGACGCAGTTGCGTTTTACAGCGCTTCACATATATATTGTCCATTCACATCACACCTAGCTCTAATGATTGAGTGTACAACGCTACAGTATATGTCAGTGCTATATTCGCAGACGCAGTGCTTTTTATATAGCGCTTTACATATATATTGTACCTTCATATCACATTGAATTATATGAACCCTACCAGCATGTCTTTGGAGTGTGGGAGGAAACCGGAGGAAACCCACGCAGGCACAGGGAGAACATGCAAACTCCAGGCAGGTTGTGTCGGGGTCGGGATTCGAACCGGCAACCCTTTCCCCCTTTCTTACTGCTAGGCGAGAGTGCTAACCACTACACCACTGTGCAGCCCACAGAAGTATCACTTCTTAGATCCCTTTGTACACTGGAGGGCATTGCAGGTTCTATAGAGTTATAAATAGCGCCAGCAATCCGCCCCTAACCACATGACCACTGGGCACCGAAACCCACTTAATAACCAGACCAATTTACAGCTTTCGGCGCTCCACATTTTGAATGACAATTACTCAGTCATACAACATCGTACCCAAATGAAATTTTCATCCTTTTCTTCACACAAATAGAGCTTTCTTTTGGTGGTATTTAATCACCGTTGGGTTTTTTATTTTTTGCGCTATAAAAGAAAAAAAAAGACTGAAAATTCTGTAAAAAAAATAATAATAATTTTCTCTTACTGTCCATGGACTGACACAGCATCTTCATTCTTGACAAAGTGGGTTATGTTCCTGCTCATAGGAGAAGACTAGGCAGAATGTTAGATGTTTTAACATACATTCCATTACCAGAGCTGAACAGCCCTGCCCAGGGGGCGGTCCCTCCGGACATAACCCTCCTACCTGCAGCCAGCTGCCTCAGTTTTTTTCTGCCTAGCAGAGGAGAGGGCGTGGCTCTCTTCGGAGCCAGTCTCTTGAAGAAATATTTTATTTTTTATTATTTTATTTTTGAGATTTTTCTATCAACAGTCGGCTGGGCAACAGGTTGGGTAGTTCGCTATCCTCGTAGTCTTCCCAGTCGGACCATCGAGCGTGCTGATCCTCGCTCAGCGTGAGATCAGTCCACGACATACCCCACGGCTCCAGGGGTGGCCTTTTTTGCTCCAGGGTCCACATATGACTGAACAGTTCTGCTGTATCTTTCACAGTGGACCGTGCCGACAGCTACTCAGTACTGCACTGTGATAGGTCTGTCAGGAACACACTAGTGGGTCCTAGCTGGACGGGTAAGTACTGTTTCCCCTGCCTCAGCAGGTAAGTACATACTGTGTGTTCCTATGGTAGGGGGGTTTCCCTGTCCCCCCCTTGTTTTTGCTACTCTCTGTCACCTTACTCTGGCATGCGCTGAGTGGGGGTGCCTGGGGGTCACCCTGACCCGGAGGGGGTCCGTGGGGGTCTGCATTATGAGTGGGGATGCTTTCTGGGTCAGCCTGGGCCTTGTGTTTTTTTCCTTGCGCCGTGTTTTTAGTTTGTTGTCTGTTACTATTGTAAACTGCATTGGCGGCCCTTTTGCAGTGGCCGCACTGTGACGCACTTATAATAGCAGCGGCCATTTTGTTGAAGTCGCGCGCTTTTCTGGTGTTAGTTTGGCCTCTACTGCTGACTTAGAACGGCGCGATTCTCCTCAGTCACCTCACTATTCACTCGCGCTGAGAGCAGGACTCAGGCAGTGGAACCGAGCGGTCCTAACCAGGTTGGTGAGTCCCCTGGGTAACCCCCCACAGTTAGTGCAGCCGGAGGGTGGACTTTTCTCTTTATATTGACAAAGTCTCAGAGGGTGCTGTGTATTATGGAGTCAGTGTCACCTGATTCCCCCTCCTTATCTGGGTCAGTACATGACAGGACGCTTGTTAGTAGTGATGAGCCGAACACCCCCGGGTTCGGTTCGCACCAGAACCCGCGAACGGACCGAAAGTTCGAACGAACATTAGAACCCTATTAAATACAATGGATGCGAACGTTCGAATTCTAAAGTGCTAATTATAACAACTATTATGCATGTTATTGTCATAAATAGGGTTTGGGAACCCAGGTTCTGCACCAGGGGACATGTATCAATGCAAAAAGAAGTTTTAAAAACGGTCGTTTTTCGGGAGCAGTCATTTTAATGATGCATAAAGTGAAAAAAAAAAAGTCAAATATTCCTTTAAATATCGTACCTGGGGGGTGTCTAAAGTATGCCTGTGAAGTGCCACGTGTTTCCCGTGTTTAGAACTGTCCCTGCACAAAATGACACTTCTAAAGGAAAAAAAAGCCATTTAAAACTGCTTGCGGCTTTAATGTAATGTCTGGTCCCGGTAATATGGATGAAATTCTTTAAGAAAAATGGCATAGCTACCCCATGACCCCCCCCTACCCCAGCCCATTACCAGCCCCTTTGGGTCTTGTATGGATATTAAGGGGAACCCCGCACATAAAATAAAAAAGGCCCTATATACTCTGAACAGCCGTATACAGGCGGTGCATACAAGACAGGGACTGTAGGTTTGTTCTTATGTAGAATCTGTTTGTAATTTTGAACAGGTACATTGTTGAAGTGTAGCTCCAGCCCAAAAATCTATTTTTAAACTTTTTGGGAAACATAGGTAAGGGTTATCACCCCTGTAACATTTGTTTTGCTGTCTGTGCCCCTGTTCAGAACATTTCACCTCACTTTCCGTCCCAATGACAACTGTTTTTGAAATGTGGTGTTTTTCTTGAAACAAGGATTGCTGATAAAGCATCAGTACAGATGAGACCCCTTTCTCCCATATTTATTCTTACAGGAGAGAATTTTCCTTTCTAGGGGTAGATTTCCTCTCACTTCCTGTTGTCTTCTTTCGTTTGCAAGTAGGAGTCGTTTGTAAGTTGGATGTTTGAAAGTAGGGACCTGCCGTATATACTCTGCAGAAATAGGCCCCTTAGTTGTTGGTGTTGGCACAACACTGTAAGCACTCAGTTACTCTTGGTTGGTGCTGGAACGCCCTGCTCTCAACTATTATATCAGGAATTTTAATTACATATAATTGTTGAACAGTGGTAGTAAAAATTGGGGCTTTGATGGTGGTGCTGGTGCCACAACACTGTAAGCCCTGACAGTTACTCTTGGTGGGTGCAGCAATGGGCCCTGCTGTGAATTATTAGATCAAGAATTGTAATTACATGCCCCTTTTGAACAGGGGCTGAAAAATTGGGCCTTTCGTGGTGGTGGTGGTGGTGGCGTTGCCACAAGACTGTAAGCCCTCAGAGTTACTCTTGGTGGGTGCAGCAATGGACCCTGCTGTGAATTATTAGATCAAGAATTGTAATTGCATGCCCCTGTTGAACAGGGGCTGAAAAATTGGGCCTTAGGCACTGGTGGCACAACACTACAACCCCTCACAGATACTGTACTTGGAGCACAGCAATGAGCCCTGTTGCAAAGTATTGCTTCAAAAATTGTAATGACACGCCCCTGTTAAACAGGGGCTGAAAAATTGGGACTTAGGCACTGGTGCCACAACACTCCAACCCCTCACAGATACTGTACTTGGAGCACAGCAATGAGCCCTATGGCAAATTATTGCTAAAAAAATTGTAATTACACGCCCCTGTAAAACAGGGGCTGAAAAATTGGGCCTTAGCCACTGGTGGCGGCACCCATAAACAAAAATGATCTTCCAAGCTATCATCATCAATCGTATCATTGAGGACTCGGAGGAGGAGGATAGCCAGTCAACATAACAGCACAGGCACTCAGCATCAGCATCAGTCTTGAAGGGATGTGACATGTTAAAATCAATTAGTCTGTTATATCAGCATCAGGTGTGTGGTAGCTGGTGGTGATCCAAGACTGGTTCATCTTGATGAAAGTCAGTCGATCAACCGAGTCGGTGGACAGGCGCACCCTGTGATCCGTGACAAATCCTCCAGCAGCACTGAATGTGCGTTCCGAAAGAACGCTGGATGCAGGACAGGCCAGTAGCTCAATTGCATACTGTGCAAGCTCTGGCCAGTGATCCATCCTCAAGACCCAGTAAGCCAGAGGATTTTCGGTGGGGAAGGTGTCCAAGTCTGACCTTGCCCCTAGATATTCCTGCACCATGTTTATCAGACGCTGGCGATGGTTGCTGGAACCGATCATACTTTGGGGCTGCGGACTAAAGAATTGTCTGAACGCATCGGTCAGACGGCCACCTTCCCCACCGCTCCTTCTTTGACTGGCCGAAGCCTCAGCAACTCGTTGTCCAGGACCAGGAGTTTGTAACCTCCCAGTCTCTGGGAACGCGTTGCACAGACCTTTCTGCAAGGCCTCCCGGAGTTGTCTCATCCTCTGCTCCCTCTGCGACGGTAACATAAGGTCCGCAACCTTACCCTTGTACCGTGGATCAAGGAGAGTGGCCAGCCAGTAATGGTCCCTCTCCTTGATCCGAAGAATACGAGGATCCTTCCGCAGACTTTGCAGGATCAGGGAGGCCATGCAGCGTAGGTTTGCTGAGGCATTCGCTCCGGAGTCCTCTGGGTCACTAAGGACGACATGATCCGCAGCCACCTCCTCCCAGCCACGTACAAGTCCACTGGTTTCTTGGGACTGTAAATCATCCCTAAAAGACTGCTGCTGATGATGCTGAGTGCCAGCCTCCACCTCCATGCTGACACAATCCTCCTCCTCCTCCTCCTCCTCCTCTTCCTGTGCGATGGGTGGGACAGAAGGAACACTGTCTGGGTAAAGGGGGCCTTGAGAGGCAAGGAAGTCCTCCTCTTCCTGCCTCTGTTCTGCCTCAAGTGCCCTGTCCATTATTCCACGCAGCGTGTGCTCCAACAGGTGGACAAGAGGTACAGTGTCACTGATGCATGCACTGTCACTGCTCACCATCCTCGTGGCCTCCTCAAATGGTGCCAGGACAGTGCATGCATCCCTGATCATGCCCCACTGGCGTGGAGAAAAAAAACCAAGCTCCCCTGACCCTGTCCTGGTGCCGTAGTCGCACAGGTACTCATTGATGGCCCTCTGCTGCGTGTGCAGCCGCTGCAGCATGGCCAACGTTGAGTTCCACCTGGTGGGCATGTCACATATAAGGCGGTTCTTGGGCAGGTTCAACTCCTTTTGCAGCTCAGCCAGGCGAGCACTGGCATTATAAGATCTGCGGAAATGCACACAGACTTTCCTGGCCTGCCTCAGGACATCCTGTAAGCCCGGGTACCTGCCCAAGAACCGCTGCACCACCAGGTTAAGGACGTGAGCCACACAGGGCACATGGGTCAGTTGTCCCTGTCGGAGGGCGGAGAGGAGGTTGGTGCCATTGTCGCAAACCACCATTCCTGGCTTAAGCTGGCGTGGCGTCAACCACCTCTCGGCCTGGCCCTGCAGAGCAGACAGGACCTCTGCCCCAGTGTGGCTTCTGTCCCCCAAACACACCAGCGCAAGCACGGCATGGCATCTTTTTGCCTGCGTACTTGCGTAGCCCCGTGAACGGCTACGGAGCACCGCTGGTTCATAGGACAAACCACAGGAAGAGGCCATGGAGGAAGAAGAAGAGGAGGGGGTGGAGGAGAGAGGTGTGTCACAACCAGTAGTAGCATTTTGGAGGCGTGGCGGTGGGACAACCTCCAACACTACTGCACCTTGTCCTGCATCCTTCCCAGCTGCCAAAAGAGTGACCCAATGGGCCGTGAAAGAAAGGTAACGTCCCTGTCCATGCCTGCTGGACCATGAGTCAGCGGTAATATGCACCTTACCGCTGACCGCCCTGTCCAGCGAGGCCAAGACATTGCCTTCCACATGCCGGTAGAGAGCCGGAATAGCCTTCCGTGAGAAAAAGTGGCGTTTGGGAACCTGCCACTGAGGAACCGCACATTGCACAAACTCACGGAAGGGGGCCGAGTCTACCAACTGAAAAGGCAGCAGTTGAAGCGCTAGCAATTTAGCCAAGCTAGCATTCAACCGCTGGGCATGTGGATGGCTGGGAGTGAACTTCTTTCGACGGTCCAGCAGCTGGGGCAGGGAAATTTGCCTGCTAGAATCGGACGTCGGTGTACTGCTAGCAGAGTGGCCGCAAGTACTTGGCTGTGACACACCTAATTCTACACCTTCATTCCTCTCAGTGCATGTTTCAGAGAGGACTGAAGTTATAGTGGGGTTGGAGATCCCAGCTGATGCGGTGCAAGGAGAGGTCCGCTTTGTTCTTTGGTGTGGGTCTTTGAGGTAGGCTTGCCAACGAGCTGCATGGCAGGTCAACATATGTCTGGTCAGGCATGTGGTACCCAAGCGGCTGATGTTTTGGCCACGCGATATACGCTTGAGACATATGTTGCAAACAGCAGCTGTGCGATCTGATGCACTAGCCTCAAAAAAGGCCCACACCAAAGAACTTTTTGAATGACGGGCAGAGGCAGCGCCCTGCACAGGCGGAGCTCTGCGGTGTGATTCCGTCGGTGTACTGCCCTTACGCTGGCCACCAAAGGGCATCCTGCCTCGTTGGAGATGTGCCTCCTCCTCATCCTCCTCCTCCTCCTCTCTCCTATTAGGCACCCACGTGGAGTCAGTGACCTCATCATCACCTCCCTCCTCATCACTGGAGCCAATCTGGCAGTATGCTGCAGCTGCTGGAACATGACTGCCAGATTGGTGTCCTTCTTGAGCATCCCCTCTGTCTGCTCTCACGCTACTGCCTTCCTCTAGCTGGGTTTCATCATCAGACCCTTCGAAACGCTGGGCATCCTCCTGGAGCATGTACCCAACACTGTGCTCAAACAGTTCGGGGGACTCCTCAGGAGGAGGACATGGTGGGTCTAGGGAAGGAGTGACTGATGATGAGTCTGACATTGATACCAGGGAAGAGGACGCTTTGGCAGCTGCTTTTCCAGTACCCTGAGCCTGGGTGAGAGAGGATGAGGAGGAGGAGGAGGGCTTGGTCATCCACTCTACCAAGTCTTCGGCATGATGTGGCTCAACATGTCCAGCTGCCGAAAAGAAGGACAAGCGTGTCCCATGGCCATGTGCTGATGACAATGCACCGCGTCCACGACCAGCACTGTTGCCCCCAGACACAGAGCCTGCTTGCCCTCTTTTATTGCCTCCTGACTGTCTGCCTCTCCTTGTTTGCCTTCCAGACATTCTAATAGATGGCCTGCAGGGAGATGGGAAAAAAGCAATAAGGGCTACCTTCAGGTGTCCTTCTCTGTCCCTTGAAACAAGGACTTTGACAGTGAAAGAAACTGACACACTCTCCCTACCTACAGTTTTCTGTCCCTAGAAAAAATGTTTTTTTTAAGCACAATTTAGCACAAGGAGAATTCACTCACTGTCCTTCCAGGTCCCTGGAAACAAGGACTTTGACAGTGAAAGAAACTGACACACTCTCCCTACCTACAGTTTTCTGTCCCTAGAAAAAATGTTTTTTTTAAGCACAATTTAGCACAAGGAGAATTCACTCACTGTCCTTCCAGGTCCCTGGAAACAAGGACTTTGACAGTGAAAGAAACTGACACACTCTCCCTACCTACAGTTTTCTGTCCCTAGAAAAAATGTTTTTTTTAAGCACAATTTAGCACAAGGAGAATTCACTCACTGTCCTTCCAGGTCCCTGGAAACAAGGACTTTGACAGTGAAAGAAACTGACACACTCTCCCTACCTACAGTTTTCTGTCCCTAGAAAAAATGTTTTTTTTAAGCACAATTTAGCACAAGGAGAATTCACTCACTGTCCTTCCAGGTCCCTGGAAACAAGGACTTTAACAGTGAAAGAAACTGACACACTCTCCCTACCTACAGTTTTCTGTCCCTAGAAAAAATGTTTTTTTTAAGCACAATTTAGCACAAGGAGAATTCACTCACTGTCCTTCCAGGTCCCTGGAAACAAGGACTTTGACAGTGAAAGAAACTGACACACTCTCCCTACCTACAGTTTTCTGTCCCTAGAAAAAATGTTTTTTTTAAGCACAATTCAGCACAAGGAGAATTCACTCACTGTCCTTCCAGGTCCCTGGAAACAAGGACTTTGACAGTGAAAGAAACTGACACACTCTCCCTACCTACAGTTTTCTGTCCCTAGAAAAAATGTTTTTTTTAAGCACAATTTAGCACAAGGAGAATTCACTCACTGTCCTTCCAGGTCCCTGGAAACAAGGACTTTGACAGTGAAAGAAACTGACACACTCTCCCTACCTACAGTTTTCTGTCCCTAGAAAAAATGTTTTTTTTAAGCACAATTTAGCACAAGGAGAATTCACTCACTGTCCTTCCAGGTCCCTGGAAACAAGGACTTTGACAGTGAAAGAAACTGACACACTCTCCCTACCTACAGTTTTCTGTCCCTAGAAAAAATGTTTTTTTTAAGCACAATTTAGCACAAGGAGAATTCACTCACTGTCCTTCCAGGTCCCTGGAAACAAGGACTTTGACAGTGAAAGAAACTGACACACTCTCCCTACCTACAGTTTTCTGTCCCTAGAAAAAATGTTTTTTTTTAAGCACAATTTAGCACAAGGAGAATTCACTCACTGTCCTTCCAGGTCCCTGGAAACAAGGACTTTGACAGTGAAAGAAACTGACACACTCTCCCTACCTACAGTTTTCTGTCCCTAGAAAAAATGTTTTTTTTAAGCACAATTTAGCACAAGGAGAATTCACTCACTGTCCTTCCAGGTCCCTGGAAACAAGGACTTTGACAGTGAAAGAAACTGACACACTCTCCCTACCTACAGTTTTCTGTCCCTAGAAAAAATGTTTTTTTTAAGCACAATTTAGCACAAGGAGAATTCACTCACTGTCCTTCCAGGTCCCTGGAAACAAGGACTTTGACAGTGAAAGAAACTGACACACTCTCCCTACCTACAGTTTTCTGTCCCTAGAAAAAATGTTTTTTTTAAGCACAATTTAGCACAAGGAGAATTCACTCACTGTCCTTCCAGGTCCCTGGAAACAAGGACTTTGACAGTGAAAGAAACTGACACACTCTCCCTACCTACAGTTTTCTGTCCCTAGAAAAAATGTTTTTTTTAAGCACAATTTAGCACAAGGAGAATTCACTCACTGTCCTTCCAGGTCCCTGGAAACAAGGACTTTGACAGTGAAAGAAACTGACACACTCTCCCTACCTACAGTTTTCTGTCCCTAGAAAAAATGTTTTTTTTAAGCACAATTTAGCACAAGGAGAATTCACTCACTGTCCTTCCAGGTCCCTGGAAACAAGGACTTTGACAGTGAAAGAAACTGACACACTCTCCCTACCTACAGTTTTCTGTCCCTAGAAAAAATGTTTTTTTTAAGCACAATTTAGCACAAGGAGAATTCACTCACTGTCCTTCCAGGTCCCTGGAAACAAGGACTTTGACAGTGAAAGAAACTGACACACTCTCCCTACCTACAGTTTTCTGTCCCTAGAAAAAATGATTTTTTTAAGCACAATTTAGCACAAGGAGAATTCACTCACTGTCCTTCCAGGTCCCTGGAAACAAGGACTTTGACAGTGAAAGAAACTGACACACTCTCCCTACCTACAGTTTTCTGTCCCTAGAAAAAATGTTTTTTTTAAGCACAATTTAGCACAAGGAGAATTCACTCACTGTCCTTCCAGGTCCCTGGAAACAAGGACTTTGACAGTGAAAGAAACTGACACACTCTCCCTACCTACAGTTTTCTGTCCCTAGAAAAAATGTTTTTTTTAAGCACAATTTAGCACAAGGAGAATTCACTCACTGTCCTTCCAGGTCCCTGGAAACAAGGACTTTGACAGTGAAAGAAACTGACACACTCTCCCTACCTACAGTTTTCTGTCCCTAGAAAAAAATGTTTTTTTTAAGCACAATTTAGCACAAGGAGAATTCACTCACTGTCCTTCCAGGTCCCTGGAAACAAGGACTTTGACAGTGAAAGAAACTGACACTCTCCCTACCTACAGTTTTCTGTCCCTAGAAAAAATGTTTTTTTTAAGCACAATATAGCACAAGCACAAAACACACTGACACTCTCCCTACCTATCCTTCTCTTTCCCTAAACTAAAGGAATCCAGGTTAAGCAAGAAAGAAATAAAAGTCACTGTCCCTGCCTATGCTGCTCTATCCCTGCTCCGGAACACACTACACTAGGCCGCCGTGCTGGCGGCCTTTTATAGTGTGGGGCGTGTACTAAACACCCTCAGCAATAATTGGCCACAGGCATCCTGCCTGTGGCCAATCATTGCTCTCCTCGCTGCCGGCGCTGTGATTGGCCAAGCATGCGGGGTCACAGTGCATGCTTGGCCAATCACAGCGCCTGGATGACACTGCGATGGCGTAGTGCATTGTGGGCCGTTCGCGTCACTCGAATTTGGCGCGAACGGCCCAAATCGTTCGATCTTCGTCGAACGATCGAACAGCCGATGTTCGAGTCGAACGTATGTTCGACTCGAACACGAAGCTCATCCCTACTTGTTAGTGAACTCATTGATGCTGTGAGGGACACTCTCAAGCTGGATGCTGTGGCTGAGGAACCTCCGGTGGAGGCAGTCTCTTTTGGTTTATTTAGAGCTAATCCTTCTAAAAAGGTTTTTCTCTATACACCTTTCCTTGACAGATTCATGGACCGGGTTTGGGAAAAACCGCAGAAGACCTTTGCGGTCTCGCAGCGTCTGGCGGTTAGGTACCCCTTTGAGGAGAGCCTGATTAAAAAAATGGGCCTCTCCTCCAGTTGTCGACCCCCCCCCCGGTCGCCCGGTTGAATAAAGCTAAGACTCCCCCGGTTGAGGGGACTCCTGCCTTTAAAGGACCCTACTGATAGGAGGTCGGAAGTGGTGAGCAGGGCCATGTTCACCATGCTGGGATCCGCGCTACGTCCTATTGTAGCGGCGACCCTGGTGTCTCAGACACTCACAGAATGGGCGAAGGTTTTGCATCAGACTGTGCAGGAGCATAATCTTCCTCTGGATTGCATCGTACTGGCCGACCAAATGGTACAAGGCCTGGTGCCACTATGGGCGCTGCCCCCTTAATCTCTAGGGCCTCAGTATCTGTGGTGGTATTGTGTCGCCTTATCTGGTTGAAGTGCTGGTCTGCTGACCTGGCCTCTAAGAAGCTCCTGATGGATTTACCTTTTAAAGGCGGAAGACTATTTGGTGCTTCCCTGGATGACATCATTAAAAACGTCAAGGGAGTAGGGGTGCAATGGATCAAAAAACTCACGGATCGGATCGATCCTCGGATCAGGGGTCACGGATCAGATCATTTTCGGATAGGCAAAAATAAATAAAAAATTACTAATATCCATGTAATTTCCCCCTCACTGTAATATCCATAATCTTCCCCCCCCCCCCTGTAATATCCACAATCTTCCCCCCCTGTAATATCCACAATCTTCTCCCCCTGTAATATCCACAATCTTCTCCCCCTGTAATATCCACAATCTTCTCCCCCTGTAATGGGCATCTCCCCCACTTACCTTACTCTCCCGCCAGCCAGTTCAGATCCACAAGCAGCGAGGGTGAGGGGTAATGACGTCAGCACGCACAAGGCGGCCGCCGCCGCCGGGTGTACCAAGATGGCCGCGGCTCCGGAGCTAGGCCGAAGCCGCGGCCTTTCCTAAGGCCGAGGCTGCGGATCGCGGTGTGTGCCGATCCGAACGGGGTGACCCGTTCGGATCACGGATCGTCACTGATCCGTTGCACCACTACAAGGGAGGTAAGAGCCCCCTTCTTCCTCAGCCTACTAAGGGGAAGGAGCCGCGCCGTAAACCGGGCCCTTCTTTTCTTACACAGAAGAGGTATTTTCGTCAGTCAGAGCCCACGGGAAAATTCTCCCAGACTGACAAGAGTGCGGCTGGAGGACAGAAGCGTCCTTGGGTGAGTAAGCCGAACAAGCCGGCAAACAAGCCCGCCACCGCATGAAGTCTTGCCCCCGTCCGGCTCTGGGGTAGGGGGGACGACTTCCTAGGTTCGCGGATTGGTGGACCTCCCGGATCTCCGACCGGTGGGTATGCGAGGCGGTCACCTCGGGGTACAGGATAGAGTTCCTTTCCTGGCCACCAGACAGATTCTTTCCCTCAAATCTCCCTCTCCTTCCAGCCCGTCGGGCTGCCCTATTGGGGGCAGTGTAGGACTTGCTGAGGAGCGGGGTAATTTTGCCAGTACTGTCAAAGGAGAGCTTTTAGGGATTTTGTTCAAATCTTTTTGTCCCAAAAAAGGACGGAGTCCGTCCAATTCTCGATCTAAAGGCCCTAAATGCCGATAGGCGAAGACCACTATCAGTTTGTGGCTCTTCCCTTCGGTTTAGTGTCAGCACCGCGGGTTTTCACCAAGGTGCTTGCCCCGATTCTGGCTTTGCTGAGACAGCGAGGCATTGCTATCGTGGGCTGGATGATCTTCTTCTGAGAGCAGACTCTGGCTCAGAATTAGAGGAAAATGTGTTGATAGCAATTCAGGCCCTCCGAGAATTCGGTTGGCTGCTGAACATTCAGAAGTCGGTCCTGGTTCCGACTCAGCGTCTGGAGTACCTAGGATTGATCCTGGACTCTGACCCAAGCAATCCAGACACTGCAAGAAGGATACCTCCAGCTAGAGGAGAGATTGCAACACCTGTCAGAGTCATCTGCTTCTGCGGACCCGGTCCGGTTCTACCAGTTCCACCCACGTACGTTCCTCTGTGGCTCCTACGATGGTGTTCCCTCCTTCAGAACCCCTTGTTCCCGTCCCTGAACGGTTTTCCGGGGATCGAAGAAAGTTTAGATCCTTCAGGAATGCCTGCCTATTGTACCTATCCTTGCAGCCCCGGACTTTTGCTTTAGAAACTGTTAAGGTCAGGTTCCTCATCTCCCTGCTATCCAATGAACCCCAGACCTGGGCCCACAGTTTATGGGAACAAAGAAGCCCAGTCATTAACACAGTGGACACATTCCTGGCAGCCATGTCACAACTCTACGAGGACCCCCAGCGTACAGCCACTGCCAAAGCCGCTCTGCATTCACTACAGCAGGGTAGTCGACCAGTGGAGGACTATACCGTGGACTTCCGTCGGTGGTCTGCAGACACAGGCTGGAACGAGGCTGCCCTCAAGCACCAGTTCCGCTTAGGACTTTCTGAGTCTCTCAAAGATGAGCTGGCCAGGATTGGGGTCCCCACTACACTTGAGGATCTCATCCAGTCATCCATCCAGCTGGATCGACGTCTACGTGAGAGACAGTCCGAACGAGCTCAGTCCTCCAGGCCTGCCATGATGCCGCCTAAAGTTTCCACTTCATCAGTGCCTGCTCCCACTGGTACTTCTATCCCAGTTCCTAGACAAATCAGCCTGCTACATTCCGCATCAACCCCTGATGAAAGGCGTCATCGTATGCAATCAAGGCTCTGCCTCTATTGTGGAGGAAGCGGACATTTCTTGCATAACTGCCCCAGAAGGCCCAAGAAGCCACCTTCCTACCCTCCAGTGTATTTCCAGGTTTCCGGAGCTTCTCCTTCACACCTAGTTCTACCCATTACGCTGCAATTTGGAAAAGAAGAGACCCGGCTGCAGGCCATTATTGATTCTGGAGCATGCAGCTGCTTTGTGGACTTGAACCTGGTGAGAAACCTGAAGTTGCCCCTCCTCCAAAAGAAACAGGGACTGGAAGTCCGCCTGGCTGATGGCACATTGCCTAGTTCTGGCCCTGTTACCCAGGAGACTGTCCCTCTGCTGATCACCACTCCTGATGGCCATCAGGAATTCATACGCTTTGACGCTCTAAGCTCGCCTATGTCTCCAGTTATCCTAGGAATTCCATGGCTCCAAGCCCACAACCCTCAGATCAATTGGATCAAGAAGGAGGTCCTGTTCACCTCTCCCTATTGCCAGCAGCATTGCTTTATTCCTGAACCCAGAGACATTACCAGTTGCTTGACAGTCCACCCTGTATCTACCACTAACCAGAATATACCCCAGGCATACCAAGAATTCCTGGATGTCTTTGATAAGAAAAAATCTGACGTTCTACCACCACATCGGCCATATGACTGTCCAATAGAATTACTTCCAGGGGCCGAGATTCCATTTGGACGAATATTCCCTCTCTCTGAAATGGAATTAGGAACTCTGCGACAATATATAGATGAAAATTTGGCTAAGGGCTTCATCCGAGCTTCCTCCTCTCCTGCCGGTGCCGGAATCTTTTTTGTCGAGAAGAAAGACAAGTCTTTAAGATCATGCGTGGATTATATGGAGCTCAATAAAATCACAATAAAGAACCGCTACCCACTGCCATTAGTTCCTGAACTTTTCCAGAGATTCCGTACGGCCCAAGTATTTACCAAGCTCGACCTCCGGGGTGCCTATAACCTTGTTCGGATCCGTGAGGGCGATGAATGGAAGACAGCATTCAGAACGAGGTTCGGACACTTCGAGTATCTTGTAATGCCCTTTGGGCTCTGTAACGCCCCGGCGACGTTTTAGCACTTCGTCAACGATATTTTCCGGGAATATCTGTGTACCAAACCCGGCTTGCCTGACCTGCTCCTGTTGACTTCCTGGCGTATACCTGACCCCGGCCTGGCTAACGGACTCCGCTTACCTTGTCTTCTGTGCTAAGACTCAGCTCTGCTGTGTTCTCGGACTGTCTTGCTGTGTTTGACCCCCTGGCCTGGCTTCTGACTCTGCTATCGGAACATTCCACTGGTCCTTACCCTTTGGACTTCCTAAGCACGCCTGCTGTCCTGCAGTCTGCCTGTCCTACCAAGTTCCTGGCAACCAGCACTACCTACCAGGCAACCCGTGCTTCTGTGGGCACCACACCCCCTGTGTCATCTTCAGGGCTGTGCTGCACTCTGCCGCAAGGGGCGCCCTCTCTGCTACTCGGCCTCACATCAGAGACTTGACAAAAGGAGTCAGGGACGAAGGACTGGACTTGACTCTAGGACACCTACACAAAAGCCCAATCTTCTGGCCTTCACCTCTTAGTAAAAGGAGGACATGGGCCATGGTGTGTATCACCTCTCTCTCCCAGGTACCCCTAGACAACAGCCACATAACCGATAAAGCAAGGGAGAGAGGTGAGGCCGCTACACGTGGGGGCATCGTATCCAGGATATGTGTATGGTGTCTGAATTTGAACTTTGCTGCCCGGAGGAGTTCCGAGTAGGTCGGCCATATTGGCCAACGCGCCACGAGGCAACCCATAACTGCGTAGTTCGTGGGTGGGGCAAGAGAAAAGCCTGCGAACAAGTGCAGAATGTGGGAGGAGTCTGGCCACGTGGACATACGCACGTGGAGATTCCGGCGCAGGTGGGTCAGTGCGCAATGAAGCAGCAAAGAGACAGGATGGCTTCAAATGCTCCGTGGATTTCCGTTCCTTCCTTTGCGGATATGTCTTCTCTGGCTGCTCCGATTATGGATACGGGGATAAGACTAAGGCCCCGGGGGCGATTGGCTCTGTACACCTGCAGAGACATGGAGGCCCTCGGTGTGATCTGTCCCGGCTGTTCGGGACTGGTGGTCCAGCTGAAGCCGTTCGGGCGCTGTGAGGTCTGCAAAGAATTCCTCTTCGAGGTGGAACCATCCACAGAAAAGCCTCGGGCTTTCCACCTCAACTACCTCACAGGGACTGCCACTCCGGAGGGAGAGATCGATGCTGGTGCGTTCCCCGTGCGCACTGATCCGGGCGAAGTGACTGCCCAAATAGAGGTGAAAAGAGAAAAATCCGAGGATGCTGCCTCGGTCACCAGCAGCTCCCTGCTCCGGCCGCCGAAGAGAAAAGTCGGCCTAG
The DNA here is from genome assembly GCA_029206835.1 of Rana muscosa. NCBI lineage: Eukaryota > Metazoa > Chordata > Amphibia > Anura > Ranidae > Rana > Rana muscosa. The sequence goes on from JARGYO010000406.1 coordinate 197,766, forward strand.
TGATGGCCTTGTGTGGTCGTGGAAGAGCTTTGCCCCACTGCTTGCCTGGCCTGGATGGCTCCGGTAGGAAAAGTCCTGGACATCCCTGTTCTTCCAAAGGTCCAGGTGAGCCAGGGGTTGGGACTGTCTGTGTGGTAGAAAGTGGCGGAAGCCCACAGTTGGTAGAGGCCGTCAAGGGGGATAGTTCCGTGACTGGGAATTATCTGCCCGCTGAGTACTACGACACCTCTGACCTGGATTCATTGTCTGACAATGGCGATGATGGGGAGATAGACGAAATCTTCCAACAGAAGGGATGGGACAAGATGAAGCTACCCTTGTCCTGTGTTGCAAGGGACCTGCCCATGTCTACTGGAGATAGTACACCTCGGGTAGAGGTCTCGGAGCCAAGGGAAGAAGCTGGTCCCCTGTCTGAAGTTCCCCTTCTGGATTCAACATCCATTTCACCTGCTCCTGTTGCGGGGGTGCAACGTCAATCACTGCGGGCTCCTAGGCCCGGTCTACCAAGGTGGTGAACGCACCTCGCCACCCAGAAGCGATTGTTCCACCTGGAGAAGGAGACCGAGCTACAATGCCACCTTTGTCAAGGCTGCAGAGTCTCTTTGGTCAGAAGGTTGCTCAGGAGTATGGGTGGGAATACCCGTATCTGCCTCGGGAACTGCTTTATGAGGTGGAGGTTTTTCGACAGAGATGGTACGATACCTTTGTGTGGGACAAACTGAAAGTACAGCAAGCACGGCGGTACCTTTCCTGTTCACCAACGGTCACCAAGAAATTTCAGGACTGTAAAGCTAAATGGATGCTGGGAAGACACATTCATGCAGACAAAGTGGTGATCTGTCGCAAGGAAGGAAAGAGTGTTGAGTACCATGTGGAGGCCTTTGATGACCGATTGAAGCCTATATCATTGCCTCATCCAAGGTTTTACTTATAAAGAAGAAAAGAAAAAAAAAGGGACAAAGACTCCCGTGTGCTTTTCTTTTTTATTCATGGCTGAACTTTCCGGAGTGCCTTTGCCGGAACACAGGGACTGTGCCCTAGTTTTTTTTTTGTATTTGGGCAGTTCTACTCGTTGGAGATATGGGAGCTGTTTTTGTTTGTTCTCCCTTTTTCTCCTTGTGCTCAGAGGAAATCAGTGACTTTGGGTTTTAGCAGGGTCACAGAGAAAATGTTCAAGAGGAAAGTTCATCTGGAAGAAATGAGTGTCTTGACCGTGGCATTGTCACCAGGTGGCATTGTGGCACAACGATTGTTTTGTTTTTTTTTGACATTATGCAGCACTTATTGGAGTGAATGGGTTTCTTCTAGGATAGACTCATTCATTCCAAGCAAACACACATGTGGATAGGATGTTTGTTTCTTTTCTTTCCCTCTGCAGGAGATTCGTCTGTCAAGACTACTGAGAATGGGTGGTCCTCAGATAGTCAGAGGGAGGGAAGAATGTAAATGTGTGAAATCTTTAAAGTATTTTTATTGGAAAAGTTTTACGGTTATATTGTTTTAAGTTTCCCTTTCCCATTCAGGTCTTGGCACAATTCGGGGCTAATTTGTGTAGTTTGGTTTCTGGGCTAGACTTATGACACCACCCTTCGTGGGGTATGAGTTTGTACCAGACACTGGGGACCAGTTTTAAATCACCAGGGGGAGAGTGTAGCGGGTATTTGAATTATGTGAGGACTCTGGTGGTGTGAGGTTCCTTGGGGTCTCTGGGTGGCGCTGTTGCCTGGGGCCGGAGTTGAACTCACACCGCGAGCCATGCCTTTTTGTCCTCCCCTGGAGCTGGTACAGCGGGGCGGGGAACCCGCTGTGGCGCAAAGGGAGAGGTCATAAAAGGGGCGGAGGCCCTGTCTTTGGGGAGTCGGAGGACGTGGCCGCGCCCAGGCACCTTCAGCTTGGGTGCTGGCATTCCGGTGTTCCAGGCCTAGGCGCCCTTGGCCTAGCTGGAGCGGAGATGCAGTCCATCTCAGGTACCTTTAGCCTGGGGTGAGGTACTATGGCGGATGCCTGGGGCTCAGTACCTTCAACTGAGTTCCGCGAGGGTGGAGGAATCCGAGGGGGCCCTAATGCCTTGGGTGCCCGTGTCTGAGTTCGTGAGGATTGGTGCGCAGTAACTTCTCCGAAGAGTCTGGCGCAGCATCGCTGGTGACGGAGAGGCCTCCACTTCTCCCTTGGACGGATTTCTTCCCCTGACAGGGGCAAAGTGAGCGAAGGTAATTCACGTTCTATATTACCTAGTCAGTGGCAGTGACTATTCACCACTGGTGACAGCACAGTGGGTAGCAGCAAGAAGGGAAAGGATTGTGCCTCGATCTGTCCCCCCATTATTTAAAAGGAGAAAGACTGTTTTATTGCTTGGCAAGAAGAATAAAACTGAGTTGTACCAATTCACTGTGTGGAACTTGGGTTACTAAGCAAAGGAGTCAGGGACGAAGGACTGGACTTGACTCTAGGACACCTACACAAAAGCCCAATCTTCTGGCCTTCACCTCTTAGTAAAAGGAGGACATGGGCTGTGATGTGTATCATCTCTCTCTCCCAGGTACCCCTAGACAACAGCCACATAACCGATAAAGCAAGGGAGGGAGGTGAGGCCGCTACATAAGGTTGATGTGGCTGCGTCTTCTGATGCTTCCTTCGGCCGCAAGGTTTAAATTTGCAACTCCTCCGTTGAGGAGCTCTGCTTGTTTGGGGTGAAGTTTGTTTTTTTACTTGATACTGTTCCCACCCCTCGTTATTTGACACTGCTTTGGGACGTCCCATTTTGTCAAGATTGAAGATGCTGTGTCAGTCCATGGACATTAAGAGAAAATAGGATTTTTTTGTACTCACCGTAAAATCCCTTTCTCTGATGTCCATGGACTGACACAGCACCCACCTCTCCTTTTTTTTTTTTAGTTTGTACTGCTTTGATACGAACTGAGGCTGCTGGCTGCAGGTAGGAGGGTTATGTCCGGAGGGACTGCCCCCTGGGCGGGGCTGTTCAGCTCCGGTAATGGAATGTATGTTAAAACATTTAACATTCTGCCTAGTCTTCTCCTATGGGCAGGAACATAACCTACTTTGTCAAGATTAAAGATGCTGTGTCAGTCCATGGACGTCAGAGAAAAGGATTTTACGGTGAGTACAAAAAAATCCTATTTTTCTTTGTTTCTGTTATAAAATTTAGCAAATTTGTAATTTTTCTTTATAAATTTTGGCCAAAATTTATACTGCTACATATCTTTGGTAAAAATTTGTACAAATTGGTGTATATTTAGGGCCGCCATCAGGGGGGTACAGGCAGTACACCTGTAAGGGGCCCGGATGGCAACCCCCCCTTTTTTTTGTAAGGGGCCCAGAGGTCCCCAGGGCCCCGGATGGCAACCCCCCTTTTTTTATCATTTTTTTCTTTTTCTTTGTAAGGGGCCCAGAGGTCCCCAGATGACAACCCCCCCCCTTTTCTTTTTTTTGTTCTTTTGTTCGTCAGCACCCAAAGCCCCCCGACCGCAACAATTTACGACGGCGGCAGCACCCCCCCCCCCCGCTTCTCAATTCGTGGCACCCCCCCCTCCTGATGGCGGCCCTGTGTATATTATTTGGTCTTTGTGAAAGTTATAGAGTCCACAAGCTATGGTGCCAATCTCTGAAAATTTATCACACCTGAAGTACTGAAGGCCTATCTCATTTCTTGAGACCCTAACATGCCAGAAAAGTACAAATACCCCCCAAATTACCTATTTTTGGAAAGAAGACATTCCAAGGTATTCAGAAAGAGGCATGGTGAGTTTTTTGAAGTTGTAATTTTTTCCCACAATTCTTTGCAAAATCAAGATTATTTTTTCTTTTCTCTTCACAAAATTGTCATATTAGCAGGTTATTTCTCACACACAGCATATGCATACCACAAATGACACCCCAAAACACATTTTGCTATTCCTCCTGAGTATAGCGATACCACATGTGTGAGACTTTTACACAGCGTGGCCACATACAGAGGCCCAACATGCAGGCAGCACCTTCAGGTGTTCTGGAGCACCCAGGCCAATTCTGACATTTCTCTCCTACATGTAAAAATCATCATTTATTTGCTAGAAAATTACATAGAACCCCAAAACATTATATATGTTTTTTTTAGCAAAGACCCTAGAGAATACAATGGCGGTCGTTGCAACTTTTTATCTCGCAAGGTATTTGCGCAGCAAGTTTTTTGAACGCGTTTTAAAAAAAAAAATCAGTTTTGTGCTTAAAAGAAAAAAAAACAGTAAAGTTAGCCCAATGTTTTTGCATAATGTGAAAGATGAAGTTACGCCGAGTAAATAGATACCCAACATTTCACCCTTCGAAAATTGCACACGCTTGTGGAATGGTGCCAAACTTTGCTACTTAAAAATCCCCATATGTGACGCTTTAAATTTTTTTACTGGTTACATGTTTTTAGTAACAGAGGAGGTCTAGGGCCAAAATTATTGCTCTCACTCTAACGTTCGCAGCAATACCTCACATGTGTGGTTTGAACACCGTTTTCATATGTGGGCGGGAGATATGTATGCGTTTGCTTCTGTATGCCAGCACACGGGGACCGGGGCGCTTTAAAACATTTTTTTTTTTTATTGTTCATTTTACTTTTATTTATTTTGGTTTGACACGTTTTTCCCCCAAAATTAATTTTTTGATCACTTTTATTCCTATTACAAGGAATTTAAACATCCCTTATAATAGGAATATGGCATGACAGGTCCTCTTTGCAGTAAGATATGGGGTCAATAAGACCCCACATCTCACCTCTAGGCTGGGAAGCCTGAAATAATAATTAGAAAAAACGATCCTGGCTTTGATCGTAGCGGTGAGTCGGTAGAAGCACCAGAGGGCGGTGGGAGGGGGGGTGTTCACTCTTGCCTCCCGTAAGAATGATCAAGCGGTGGAACAGCCGCTATGATTGTTCTTATGGTGTAGGAAATCGCCGGCTGAAAAAGCTGATATCTGAATGATGCCTGTAGCTGCACCCATCATTCAGATATTACCACACAAAGTCAAGAACGACATATGACGGCCGGCGGGCGGTAAGTGGTTAAAACTTTTTTTTTTTTTTTTAACACAAAGTTGTCCATTTATACAATATATCTAACACATAACATTTACATACCAAAAATGACACCACCAAAATAGATTCTCCTACTCCTCCTGAGTACGTCGATACCACATGTGTGAGACTTCCACAGCCTGGCCACATACAGAGGCCGAGTGTGGCTGGGTATCGCCGAGTGTGGCTGGGTATCGCAGGGTATCGCCGAGTATCGCAGGGTGTGGCAGGATATCGCAGAGTAATGCAGGGTGTGGCAGGGTATTGCAGAGTATTGCAGGGTATTGCAGAGTAGGGCAGGGATGGCTGAGCAGGGATGAATCTCTCTCCTCTCACACTGTACCGATCGGTACAGAGAGGGGAGAGAGGAACCGGCGTCATGTCATGACGCCGGTTCGTTTACAAGTGATCGCTCCGTCATATAAATAAACCGTTTTTAACTACTTAAAGGGGTTGTAAAGGTACGTTTTTTATTTTCTAAATAGGTTCCCTTAAGCTAGTGCATTGTTGGTTCACTTACCTTTTCCTTAGATTTCCCTTCTAAATATTTTTTTTCTTTGTCTGAATTTCTCACTTCCTGTTTATCCTCAGTAAGCTGGTCAGTAAGCTGTTCTGGATGACTAAACACCACTCGGATGATGGTGTGGAGTTCAGTGAGGAGAAACAGGAAGTGAGAAATTCAGACAAAGAAAACAAACATTTAGAAGGTAAATCAAAGGAAAAGGTAAGTGAACCAACAATGCACTAGCTTAAAGGAACCTATTTAGAAAATAAAAAACGAACCTTTACAACCCCTTTAAGCCCCGGACCATTACGCAGCTTAATGACCAGAGGTGTTTTCACAATTTGGCACTGCGCTGCTTTAACTGTAAATTGTGCGGACATGCAATGTTATACCCAAACGAAATTTGCGTTCTTTTCTTCCCACAAATAGAGCTTTCTTTTAATGGTATTTGATTGCCTCTGCGATTTTTATTTTTTGCGATATAAACGGAAAAAGACCGAAAATTTTGAAAAAAAAAACATATTTTCTACTTTTTGTTATAAGAAAAATCTAATAAACTAAATTTTAGTCATACATTTAGGCCAAAATGTATTCAGCCACATGTCTTTAGTAACAAAAATGTCAATAAGCGTATATTTATTGGTTTGCGCAAAAGTTATAGCGTCTACAAACTAGGGTATATTTTCTGGAATTTACACAGCTTTTAATTTATGACTGCCTATCTCATTTCTTGAGGTGCTAAAATGGCAGGACAGTACAAAACCCCCCCAAATGACCCCATTTTGGAATGTAGACACCCCAAGGCAGGGGAGGGCTGGCAGCTTTAGGCCAGGGGGGCAAGTCCAGTCAAGTGGCCCATTAACACCTTGGTGATCAGCCATCGTCATTATACGGCAGCAGGTTGGCTCCCCGGCGCACACGGCGTGACGCTGGAGCCGATGCGTGTGGCCAGCGGCCCCGATATCTGCCGGTGACCCGCGATTGCTCCTGAGAGAGACAGAAGGGGGATCTGTCAATGTAAACAGACATCCCTGTTCTGACAGGGGAGTTAGAGAGAGATCTGCTGTTCCAAGTGATCAGGAACATCGATCTCTCTACTCCCAGTCACTACACTCCCCCCAGTTAGAAACACCTCCCTATGGAACACTTAACCGCTTGATCGCCCCCTAGTGTTAAAGTGGTTGTAAACTCACTTACACAACATGCACCTACAGGTAAGCCTAGATTAAGGCTTACCTGTAGGTGCATGAAATATCTCCTTAACCTACACGGTTAAGGAGATATTTGCATTTAAAACCAGTGCCGCTGACGTCACGCGGGCCAGCTTAGTAGCCGGATTTCTGAATGGAGTTAGCCGGCCCGAGCGCACATGCGTGTGATGTCATCGCCGCTCCTGGGCCAATAACAGCGCCGGAGCGGCGATACACGGAAGGCAGAGGGGAGCAAGATGGCATCGCGACGGAGGTGTCCGAGCACCGCTGCAGGGGCTTCGATCTCAGGTGAGTGATTCATAATGAGCTAGTATGCTATGCATACTAGCTCATTATGTCTTTGTTTTGCAGGTTGTTTAAAAAAAAAAAAGCGGGGTTTACAACCACTTTAACCTCTTCCCTGCCAGTGACATTTATACAAAAATCAGTGGGTATTTTTAGCTCTGATCGCTGTATAAATGTCAATGGTCCCAAAAAAGTGTCAAGTTTCCAATCTGTCCGCCGCAATGTCGCAGTCCTGCTAAAAATTGCTGATCACTGCCATTACTAGAAAAAAATAAAAATTTCATAAATCTATTCCCTATTTTGTAGACACTAACTTTTGCGCAGACCAATCCATGCACAATTATTGCGATTTTTTTATTTATTTTTTTACCAAAAATAAGTAAAAAAATACATATTGGTCTAGACTGATGAAGAAATATATTTTTTGGGGGGATATTTATTATAGCAAAAATTAAAAAATATTAATTTTTTTTTTCAAAATTTCACTCTTTTTTTGTTTATAGCGCAAAAAATAAAAACCGTGACCAAATACCAATAAAAGAGAGCTCCATGTGTGGGAAAAAATGGACGTCAATTATGTTTGGGTACAACATCTCACATCAATTGTCAATTAAAGAAATGCAGTGCAGTATCGCAAAAAATGGCCTGGTCAGGAAGCGGGTAAATCCTTACGTGGCTGAAGTGGTTAAACTTACCATCATTGGTGCCCATCAATGTAGCCTCATCAGTGCAGCCTGATCAGTGCTCATCAGTGCAGCCTGATCAGTGCCGCCTCACCAGTGCAGCCTGATCAGTGCCCATCAGTGCAGCCTCATCAGTGCCCACCCATGCAGCCTCACCAGTGCAGATAGTGCCCATCAGTGCAGCCTCACCAGTGCAGAGAGTGCCCATAATCTGTGCAGCCTGATCAGTGCCACCTCACCCATGCAGACAGTGCCATCATCAGTACAGCCTGATCAGTGCCCATGGGATGCGAGGGGTCAGCTGGGGGCATGTCAGGGTCTGGGTATGTGTTACAGCTAGGTACTTTGCTTGCACAGCCTCTTCGGAGGAGGGGGGGGGGTGATGAATCTCAGTCATGTCTTCTCTGCCTCTGCGGAGACTCTGTTGGAGAATCTGACGAGTTGGAGAATATGACAGAACACCTGGTCCCAGCCCACAACTGCTCAGGTCACGTGTGACGTGCTGGTTGCCTCTGAGACTCCTGGGAGGTGGGAGTTGTAGTTTGCTCCCACTGCCAGGAACTTCAGTGCGGCAATATTACAACTCCTAGAGTGCAGCGCAGGCCAGCCAGTCAGCGACCGCCTTTTAGTACTGTTTAACCCAGACCTGCTAGGGTTTCCATCTTTTCTTCAAGCAAAACCTGACACTTTAGCAGCGGCATTTGTTTTTGGGGGGGGGGGGTATACCCTAAAGAGTTGTAAAAGACCTGGGACACTTTTGGTGGCCTGAAAGAGAGTAGTAATGTGGCGCATAGCTCGCCGCAGCAAACAGTTCACGTGGCTGAATTGTGAGTGTTTTGCATGGAATGCAGGGGTCAGATATGTCCTGGGGAGAGAGCTAGTGCTAGCAGGGGGGTGGGTAGAGATAGATATGTGCTGGGGGACAGTGGCGGTCGGTGATCAAATTTGTTTGGGGGGGCGCAAACAAACTGATTCTGAAAAAAAAGAAACATCAAATGCAGCCACTGTGCCCCATCAAATGCAGCCACTGTGCCCATCAAATGCAGCCACTGTGCCCCATCAAATGCAGCCACTGTGCCCCATCAAATGCAGCCACTGTGCCCCATCAAATGCAGCCACTGTGCCCCATCAAATGCAGCCACTGTGCCCCATCAAATGCAGCCACTGTGCCCCATCAAATGCAGCCACTGTGCCCCATCAAACGCAGCCACTGTGCCCATCAAACGCAGCCACTGTGCCCATCAAATGCAGCCACTGTCCCCATCAAATGCAGCCACCGTGCCATCAAATGCAGCCACCGTGCCATCAAATGCAGCCACCGTGCCCCATCAAACGCAGCCACCGTGCCCCATCAAACGCAGCCACCGTGCCCCATCAAACGCAGCCACCGTGCCCCATCAAACGCAGCCACCGTGCCCCATCAAATGCAGCCACTGTGCCCCATCAAATGCATCCACTGTGCCCCATCAAATGCAGCCACTGTGCCCCATCAAATGTAGCCACTGTGCCCCATCAAATGCAGCCACTGTGCCCATATGTGCTTGGGGGGTCAGATATGTTCTGGGGGGGAGGGCGCTTTGTGAGAGAAAAGAGCCAGTGCAAGGGGGATGGGTAGGGGGTAGGATATGTGCTGGAGGGGTGTTTTGGGAAGGAAGAGAGGGGTTGCCAGATTTCAAATGTAATCCACACTGAAGTTCTAGCATTGACTTCCCCCTCCCAGCACATCCTTCTAACCCCTCAATCACTCATATGACATCTACCTTGTCCTCCTTTCCAGACACTCTCCCCCAAAAAGTTAAAGTAACAGACAGCGCTGCGGCCGTTCTAATGATAAGGTAGGCGGCCTGGGGGGAAATCTCCCCCCTTCCCCCCTTGCCAGCCCGCGCCTGCCCCAAGGAAATTGCTGAGAGGCATGTTGAGCTATTAATACAAGAAATACTGTCACTGCCCCCACCTATGACAGGTCTTCACAGCAAGGAGCACTGGATGGGCGGACGCATGTAGACAAAAAACACAAAATATCCAAGCTCAACTTACCAACCAATCAGCAACCAAACAAATTCACCTGTCTAACAGTGCGTTTAAAAACAGGGGTTTAGTTGCACGCATTTGCAAATACATGCGTAAGCTGCAGGCCCCATCAAGGCTCCCTGTGTACTGCAGTCCTAACTCTAAAATTTAAGGTCTCCTCAGTGGAAGCACATGTATGCTGATGGATAGATGCAGTGGCGTCACTAGGGTTGGTGTCACCTGGTGCGGTAAAATTTGCTGTCACCCCCCCCAGTTCATTGAGCCACCCGGGGCACTGAGCATTCTAGCACATCAGCACAGCTCTCCCCCCGTTTAATCCCCCTAATGGAACCCCTGTGTAATCCCCCTAATGGAACCCCCCTGTGTAATCCCCCTAATGTCACGTCCCCCCCGTACAACCGCCCCCTGCAATCCCCCTAATGTAATCCCCCTAATTTAACCCCCCCAATGCAATCCCCTTAATGTAACCCCCCTGTTCATTCCCCCTAATGTAACCCCCCTGTATTCCCCCTAATGTAACCCCTGCGTGCAATCCCCCTAATGTAACCCCCCCATGCAATCCCCCTAATGTAACCCCCCCGTGCAATCCCCCTAATGTAACCCCCCTGTGCAATCCCCTTAATGTAACCCCCCTGTATTCCCCCTAATGTAACCCCCCTGTGCAATCCCCCTAATGTAACCCCCCTGTGAAATCCCCCTAATGTAACCCCCCTGTGCAATCCCCTAATGTAACCCCCCTGTGCAATCCCCCTAATGTAACCCCCCTGTGCAATCCCCTAATGTAACCCCCCCCGTACAATCCCCTAATGTAATCCCCTTAATGTAACACCCCTGTATTCCCCCTAATGTAACCCCCCTGTGCAATCCCCCTAATGTAACCCCCCTGTGAAATCCCCCTAATGCAACCCCCCTGTGAATTCCCCCTAATGTAACCCCCCTGTGCAATCCCCTAATGTAACCCCCCTGTGCAATCCCCCTAATGTAATCCCCCTAATTTAACCCCCCCAATGCAATCCCCTTAATGTAACCCCCCTGTTCATTCCCCCTAATGTAACCCCCCTGTATTCCCCCTAATGTAACCCCTGCGTGCAATCCCCCTAATGTAACCCCCCCATGCAATCCCCCTAATGTAACCCCCCCATGCAATCCCCCTAATGTAACCCCCCTGTGCAATCCCCTTAATGTAACCCCCCTGTATTCCCCCTAATGTAACCCCCCTGTGCAATCCCCCTAATGTAACCCCCCTGTGAAATCCCCCTAATGTAACCCCCCTGTGCAATTCCCTAATGTAACCCCCCTGTGCAATCCCCTAATGTAACCCCTCCGTACAATCCCCTAATGTAATCCCCTTAATGTAACACCCCTGTATTCCCCCTAATGTAACCCCCCTGTGCAATCCCCCTAATGTAACCCCCCTGTGAAATCCCCCTAATGCAACCCCCTGTGCAATCCCCCTAATGTAACCCCCCTGTGAATTCCCCCTAATGTAACCCCCCTGTGCAATCCCCTAATGTAACCCCCCCGTGCAATCCCCTAATGTAATCCCCTTAATGTAACACCCCTGTATTCCCCCTAATGTAACCCCCCTGTGCAATCCCCTAATGTAACCCCCCGTGCAATCCCCTAATGTAATCCCCTTAATGTAACACCCCTGTATTCCCCCTAATGTAACCCCCCTGTGCAATCCCTTAATGTAATCCCCCCGTATTCAACATAATGTAACCCCCCTGTGCAATCCCCTTAATGTAACCCCCCTGTATTCCCCCTAATTTAACCCCCCTGTGCAATTCCTCCTAATGTAACCCCCCCTGTATTCCTCCTAATGTAACCCCCCCTGCTATCTCCCTAATGTAATCCCCCCTGTATTCCCCCTAATGTAACCCCCCCTGTATTCCTCCTAATGTAACCCCCCCTGCTATCTCCCTAATGTAATCCCCCCTGTATTCCCCCTAATGTAACCCCCCCTGTGCAATTCCTCCTAATGTAACCTCCCCCCCGTATTCCTCCTAATGTAACCCCCCCCCTGCAATCTCCCTAATGTAATCCCCCTAATGTAACCCCCCCATATCTCCTCTCTCCCTACAGTCACAGACCTCAGATCAGCGCGCTCTGTCCACGTGGACGTTCCTCCTCCTAGGCTCCTCCTCCTGTTGTGAATATACTGTCAGTGTGGAGGAGGAGGAGACTAGGCTCTGTCGGTCTGAGGAATGCATTTGTTGTGAGCCGACACCTCTCCCCACCTGCCTAAGCGTCAATAGGCGGATTGCATTTGCAGTGCCGGGCGCTGTGCACTGGACTATGGCACTGTCTGCCTCGAGTCACAACACAATTCCTCCTCCCTCCCCGAACATTGCGGGGAGTGAAGGAGATACTGGAGTGCGCAGGGGAAGGAGGAAAAGGAGAGAGCCGCGGTGCCTCTCTCAATCCAGCGCCGTGATGGGTGATGGTGTCACCCCTCTGGCGGGTGTCACCCGGGTGCGACCCGCACCCCCCGCACCTGCCTTGCAACGCCAGTGGATAGATGAAGGGCAGATGACTGGAGGCAGCTTACACATGTATTTGCAAATGCGTGCAACTAAACCCCTGTTTTTAAACGCACTGTTAGACAGGTGAATTCGTTTGGTTGCTGATTGGTTGGTAAGTTGAGCTTGGATATTTTGTGTTTTTTGTCTACATGTTGAGCCCATTGAATATATATTTTTTTTGTCCCAAGTGATTGAATAATGACAAAAAAAAATAAAAAAATTTACAAAAAGTTGTCACTAAATGATATATTGCTCACACATGCCATGGTTATATGTGGAATTACACCCCAAAATACATTCTGCCACTTCTCCTGAGTACGAGGATACCACATGTGTGAGACTTTTTGGGAGCCTAGCCGCGTACGGGACCCCAAAAACCAAGCACCGCCTTTAAGATTTCTAAGGGCATAAATTTTTGATTTCACTCCTCACTACCTATCACAGTTTTGAAGGCCATAAAATGCCAAAATAGCACAAAACCCCCCCAAATGACCCCATTTTGGAAAGTAGACACCCCAAGCTATTTGCTGAGAGGCATGTTGAGTCCATGGAATATTTTATATTTTGCCACAAGTTGCGGGAATATGACAAACTTTTTTTTTTTTTGCACAAAGTTGTCACTAAATGATATATTGCTCAAACATGCCATGGGCATATGTGAAATTACACCCCAAAATACATTCTGCTGCTTCTCCTGAGTACGGGGATACCACATGTGTGGGACTTTTTGGGAGCCTAGCCGCGTACGGGGCCTGAAAACCGTCTTCAAGATTTCTAAGGGCATAAATTTTTGATTTCACTCCTCACTACCTATCACTACCCATCACAGTTTTGAAGGCCATAAAATGCCAAGATAGTACAAACCCCCCCCAAATGACCCCATTTTGGAAAGTAGACACCCAAAGCTATTTGCTGAGAGGCATGGTGAGTATTTTACAGCTCTCATTCTCAAAACTTTGTGACAAAAAGCGAGACCTGCAAAATACTCACTATACCTCTCAGCAAATAGCTTGGGGTGTCTACTTTACAAAATTGGGTCATTTGGGGGGGGGGGGGGGGGTTTGTGCCATCTGGGCATTCCATGGCCTCCGAAACTGTGATAGGCAGTGAGGAGTGAAATCAAAAATTTACACCCTTAGAAAGCCTGAAGGCGGTGCTTGGTTTTTGGGGTCCCGTACGCGGCTAGGCTCCCAAAAAGTCTCACACATGTGGTATCCCCGTACTCAGGAGAAGCAACATAATGTATTTTGGGGTGCAATTCCACATATAACCATGGCATGTTTGAGCAATATATAATTTAGTGACAACTTTTTGTACATTTTTTTTTTTTTGTCATTATTCAATCACTTGGGACAAAAAAAAAAAAATTCAATGGGCTCAAGATGCCTCTCAGCAAATAGCTTGGGGTGTCTACTTTCCAAAATGGGGTCATTTGGGGGGTTTTGAACTGTCCTGGTATTTTATGCACAACATTAGGAAGCTTATGTCACACATCATCCACTCTTCTAACCACTTGAAGACAAAGCCCTTTCTGACACTTTTTGCAAAAAAATTACGTTGAACCCCCAAACATTATATATTTTTTTTAAAGCAAAGGCCCTACAGATTAAAATAGTGGGTATTGCATTTTTTTTCCACACAGTATTTGCGCAGCGATTTTTCAAACGCATTTTTTTGGGAAAAAATACACTTTTTTTATTTTAATGCACTAAAACACACTATATTGCCCAAATGTTTGATGAAATAAAAAAGAGGATCTTAGGCCGAGTACATGGATACCAAACACGACATGCTTTAAAATTGCGCACAAACACGCAGCGGCGACAAACTACATACATTTTTAAAAGCCTTTAAAAGCCTTTACAGGTTACCACATTAGATTTACAGAGGAGATCTACTGCTAAAATGACTGCACTCGATCTGACCTTCGCGGTGATACCTCACATGCATGGTGCAATTGCTGTTTACATATGACGCTAGACCGATGCTTGCGTTCGCCTTTGCGCAAGAGCAGGGGGGACAGCGGTGCTTTTTTTTTTATTTTATTTTTTTATTATTATTTATTTTGCTTTTTTTATTTTATTTTTAAACTGTTCCTTCCATTTTTTTTTTTTTTTTTTACCATTTTTATTGTTATCTCAGGGAATGTAAATATCCCCTATGTTAGCAATAGGTAGTGACAGGTACTCTTTTTTTGAAAAAAATTGGGGGGTTAGACCCTAGATCTTTCCTCTGCCCTCAAAGCATCTGACCACACCAAGATCGGTGTGATAAAATGCTTTCCCAATTTCCCAATGGCGCTGTTTATATCCGGGGGGGGGACATTCCCTCCCACTGCTTGTAAAAGCAGTCTAGAGGCTAATTAGCCGCTATAATTGCTCTTACATGAAAGCCGACCGCTGGCTGAAAAGAATGATACCAAGATGATACCTAAACCCGCAGGCATCATTCTGGTATAACCATTCAAAATCCAGCAACATACCAGTATGTTGCTGGTCCTTGTTGAACATGTATTGTAATCTTTTTTTTTCATGCAGCCTGTTGGCTGAATGAAAAAAAGAGATTGATCGGTGAGTATGCCCACCATTAGAATACCTCCCTTCATCCACCCACTTCTAATGATGGGCATACATGCACCATTTATATATGCCGAAGCATGGGGGCATCCCCCCGCAAAAAAGTTATGCCGCGTACACGCGGTCGGACTTTTCCACGGGCAAGCCTCCATCGGAATTTTGACCGTATGTACACGGCATAAAGGGATATGCCGCGTACATACGGTCAGACTTTTCCACGGGCAAGCCTCCATCGGAATTTCGACCGTATGTACGGGGCATTAGGAGCAAAATCGCTCCTCCGCCCCTGCTGCCCCCATGCTTCGGCATATATGCGCTTTTATTTTACTGTGGTGGTGAAATCACCTCCTACAGCGTTGGAGTCACAGCTTTATGTATCGTGGGAGCAAACGCTGTTGCTGTCAAGATAAATAAATCCGCGCTGCAACTGAATGGCGTACCTGCTAAGGAAATGATGGTTAACATTAAAACAAAGTAACATTACAGTATAACAGTAAGACCTTACCATACCATACCTGCAAAGCAAATACCAAAAGAAAACCTAGTAAAAAATAAAAAAAATTTTTAACGCAACCTGTGCCTAAAATATATATATGCCGAAACATGGGGGCATCTTGCCGCAAAAAAGTTATGCCACGTACACACGGTCAAACTTTTCCATGGACAAGCCTCCGTCGGAATTTCGACAGTATGTACGCGGCATAAAAGGTTATGCCGCGTACATACGGTCAGACTTTTCCACGAGCAAGCCTCCATCGGAATTTTGACCGTATGTACGTGGCATTAGGAGCAAAATCGCTCCTCCGCCCCTGCTGCCCCCATGCTTTGGCATATATGCTCTTTTTTTTTTACTGTGGTGGTGAAATCACCTCCTACAGCATTGGAGTCACGGCTTTATGTATCGTGGGAGCAAACGCTGTTGCTGTCAAGATAAATAAATCCGCGCTGCAACTGAATGGCGTACCTGAAAACATAAAGTTACATACCTGAAAAGCAAGCATGATAAAACATTGCAGAATAGAATACAGTAAAAAAGAGCAGAACAATATAGAGAAGAGAGAGAGAGAGAGAGAGAGAGAGAACAAAAAAAGGACAACTATTTTTTGTTTTTTTATTTTATATATTTTTTGTGTTTTTGTTTTTTACGTATTTTTTTTTTGTTTTTTTTTTACACTTTTTTATTTTACTCAACTGTAACGGTTCGGGTCTCTCAAAATGTGATGGCATCTTGGGAGACCCTGTGTAAGTGTGTCCTAGTCTGTGAAATGCTGTACCCTATGCTAAAACTTCACTTTTGAGTGGTAGCGTTCAAAACATTTACCAATGCACAGACCAGGATTGTCAGGACAGAGTGGACAAAAATAACAGGTGTCACGCCTAAATCCGCGCTTGCTACAGACACGACATCTTTTTTGGGGGGCTCGTTGGGTAGGGGTACTCTCGAGGACATACGGATAATGCCTCTCATGCAGCCGGCTTACTGCATTTGGTAGGGGATGGTGAGGTGCAGAACCGCCTGGATACAGGAGTTCTGTGACTATCTCATCCTGGAATTTTAGGAGAGATAAAGTCCCACCTGAAGCTCTGTATAGTACATGAGCGTTAAGCAAAGCCAATTGGAATAAGGATAGAGACACTTTTTTGTACCAGCTTCTCGCCTTACGGGCAACGTGATACGGCGCCAACAACTGGTCGTTGAGGTACACCCCTCCCATATTTTGGTTATATTCGTGGACACAGAGGGGTTTCTCCACAACACCAGTCACCGTACGAATTTGGACTGTCGTGTCTGCATGAAGGGAGGTAAGAAGGAAAATATTCTTATTATCCCTCCACTTCACAGCGAGCAAATTATTACACTTCACGCAGGCTCTCTCCCCCAGCCTAAGTTCCACACTATCTTGCCAGCGCTCTCTATGTAATCCGGGCAGTTGACCGACTCAACCTGACTATCTTTTCCCTCATAAACCGTAAAGCTCCGTACATAGCCTGTTGCCCTCTCACAGAACTTATAGAGCTTGACCCCGTATCTGGCACGCTTGCTGGGAAGGTACTGCTTGAAAGACAAGCGGCCAGAAAATTTAATCAGGGACTCATCAATGCAGACAACTTGATCGGGAATAAACAAGGCTGCAAAAACGTTTGTTGAAGTGGTTTATGAGGGGCCGAATTTTGTAGAGCCGGTCGTATTCAGGGTCTCCACGTGGACAACAAAGTTCATTTTAGCGGCGATGAATCGACCAGCATATAAATTACTCTGGTCCACAATAGATCTATAGAGATCTTCCGTGAAAAACAGCGAATAAAAATCAAGTGGCATAAAATCAGCTGTTTCCACCTGAATACCAGGTTAGGCAGTGAATGGGGGAAGTATGGGTGCTGCAGAAGTGGTGGGGACCCAATCAGGATAGGCAAATTCTGCAGGAAGGGTACTATGGGCACGACGGGCCTGCCTTTTTCTTCTTCTTCTTCTTCTTGGTGGCAGCGGGACACTACTTGTGCTTGCCACCTCGCTAGCTTGAACTGCACTTATGGGACTCGCCACGTCACCACGTGATACTGCAGTGCTGGATGTACGCCCAGGCTGTACTAGGCCGCTGGTGCTTGCCAGTTCACCAGAAGGAATAGCGGCGCTAGTACTACTCTGCTCCATGATACGAGAGACCTGCGGTTCTTGATCCTCAACAACCTCAGAAGATCGGGATCGGGTGCGCCTGACCTTACCAGGGACCTCATCATCTTCGTCGCCCGGGCTATCTGACAAGGAGCCGCTGTCTTCTATGGGAAGGTATTCTGAGCCTGAATCTGACAGATCCGTGACCTCTTCTTCACTATCTGTCATGCTCAGAATCTCGTAGGCCTCTTTGCTAGTGTGCCTTCGATTTGCCATTTTGGGCTCTAAATTTAGGGGTACACTAGTAAGATTCACAGGAAAAAAAGCACCTGACTGTCGTCAGCAAATATCTCAAACACAACAAAAAAAACTGTTAGCGATCGCAGGGATCGAAAAACTGTTAGCGAATGCAGGTTAACACCCCAGACGATGCAAAATATTGCGAAACGCGTCGGGAGACTCTACTGCTGCCACGGAGTACATTTCAAGCGCTTATCCTTTGATGTAATGTAAGTGTTCCTACCTACATTAATTAAAAGTTCCTATACTGTATCACGCTATGTGCCCTCCTCCTCTTTCCTTCTGATATGGTTTTGCCGTGAGCCACTATTACTGCTGCATTGGGCTTGGAGATTCGGTGCTATCAGTCGCTCTGGATTGTGGAATATTTACGTGTGAATTGCCAGCCAGGATTCTACCTCCACGGGGATACACACATAAAGCCTGAGTTGACCCTATAGACATATGTTTATCGGGTCCACTCATTCCGGTAAGCCTCCTTTTCTTGCGGTGGTGGTCATGACAAGGGTAGGTAAGAGCTAACCTTACATTCAAACTTTACCCATTACCTGCTAGACCACTACCCCACCCTCCATTTCCCATTAATTAAGAGACCACAACTTTCTTTCTTGGGGTAAAATGGCCGAGCCCGGCCTTTTATTAACAAACACTTGTTGAAATAAAATTTAACCATCATAAACTTTTTTAATGACCTAACAAGAAAAACAGACATCCTGATATTTGAGATCCTTGACGGTACCAAAATAACCCTCCCCTTTTATTTTTGTGTCCGAGGCCCCACCTAGCTGGGTTGCCACCCCAGTCGCTACTCATAGACTCAGGGCCTAAACCCAGCTGACCTCAGCCACCCAGGGTCCTTACCCCTCTCCGTTCACTAGCCAGTGAATCGTTCCAACTCGAGGATACCATACCTGAGATGGTTCCCCACCGCTTACCCAAATGTACCTAATTCTCTATACCACCGCCAAGGACCCCAAAAACATGCCACCGCGCCGCAGGTGTGACACCTTACACCTGCGCGCCCCGCCACACCCGGAAAGCCCTCTGCACTCCGTCCTCCAGACCCAACCACCATAAATCCGTCCCAATGGCGTTAAGGTGAACGCCATCCCCCCTGAGGAAACGCCAAGTGTCCTCTTCCAGGTCCAAATGCCTAACCGCCAGACCCCCGTTCCTAACAAAAAACTTCCCCACTTCCTTATTAACCTTCACCCTTGCCTTGTTTATTTTTGCTACAGATCTGGCCCCACGCCACACAGTGCGTGCCACCATATCCGACCAAACCAACAGTGTCTTAGGAAAGGCACAGCTGAGCCGTAGAAAGTCAAAACGGATGTCCCGAATGAGCTCTCTAGAGGCCCTGGCACATAGATCGTTGCCTCCCACGTGCAACACCAGAATATCCGGAGGCCTATCTAAACGGGCAAACCTA
Organism: Rana muscosa; assembly: GCA_029206835.1. Taxonomy (NCBI): domain Eukaryota; kingdom Metazoa; phylum Chordata; class Amphibia; order Anura; family Ranidae; genus Rana; species Rana muscosa. The sequence goes on from JARGYO010000406.1 coordinate 216,987, forward strand.
TTCACTTCGGCCACCACCTGATTCCACATCATAGCCCGGACCCCTATCCACCGTACACTGCCCAACTCACGGGGTATGCCCAGCTGCCTGGATTCTGGCCTGACCTCCGCCCTCCTGGCGCCCCAGTACACATATGAGTGCCCCAGGATCCACACAAGGCATCTCCGACCTGTAAGCAAACAAAAACAACACAGTACCACCCACCGACATCCTAGTAACACTGCAACACACAACACAGATAACGCAAAACAAAGGGGACAAAACAAGAAATAGACAATAGACCCACTCTGAGCACCCAGAAGACCCAAAGACACACTCCCATCCCTTAAATTAAGTGCGGCCTGACATACAGCCGGTACCTGTCGGACTCCCACCTGCCGATCCGCCGGACCGCAGCCTCGTCCAACCCCCAGCGAGCAGCCTCAGTGGCCGCACCTATGCGAAAAGAGTGAGACCCGTATTCTGAAGGATCTAAACCCTCCGCCCTCAGACACTTCTTGAAGACCGCCACGAACTGGAATCGCGACAGTCCCGAGCCATCAGCGTGCATCAAGAACGGGCCCGCCATTCGCGGACATAAAGCCGCAAAATTAGATAACGCAACCACTGGACAAAGGCCCGGCCCCGTGCCTCGAAACAATTCCAAATGTACCCCTTTACCCAACTGGTCCATTTTGGAATGACGTAAACCAACCCGCACCGAATCCTCTTTGAACACCACATCCTCCCATAGAACCCCCCCTGAGACCGATCGCGAAGGGCTGGTAAGCTCGCCCAGCGGAAGGGCCCCAAAAAAAGCCAGTAAAAAAGCAGCCCGAAATAACTTCTGCTCATAGGCGGTAGTACAAATCGAGCCCAATTGCTCCAGTACCGCCCTCAACAAGGCAATCGACATCGGACACCTGGAATCCTTAGACCTACGTCCCCTGCGGTATCCCTTCATAGCCTGGCGCACCAAGAAAGATTTAGTGGCATCCCCCATCCCATGCAATTTAAACCAGAACGCGAGTGCCGCCAATTTACGGTCCACCGCCGCAGCCGACGTCCCCCTCACAAAGTTCTGTACCACGAAATAAACTACTGCAGAAGATACATCACCACCACGCTCCAAACCCCCTACCTCAGTCATCAACTCAATCCACTCTTTCCACGTTCTAGAGTACGCTTCCCACGTCGACACACTCAACGACTTCCGGATCAATCCTGCGGCGACTCCAACGCTATCTCCCAAAGACATGGAGGACAAGGCGTGCCCAGTAGCTCCGCGTCCGGGGCCAACTTGCGAAACTCCTGCCACTGCGAACGAGACAACGCATCCGCAATCTTGTTAGTAACCCCCGGGATATGGACAGCATAGATAAACGTATTCAACCGAAGACATAACAAGACCAAGTGACGCAAAAGGCGCACCACCGGCAGAGAGGAAGCTGAGATGGTATTGATAGCAGACACCACCCCCATGTTATCGCAGTTGAAGCGCACTTTCCGGTTGCGAAAAGCCTCGCCCCAGAGTTCAACCGCCAGTACGATAGGAAACAATTCCAAAAGTACCAGGTTCTTCAACCAACCTGCCTCCTGCCACGACACTGGCCACGGGCCCGCACTCCACTTACCTTGAAAAAAGGCTCCATAGCCACCCGACCCAGCCGCATCTATAAACAGCGTCAAATCCGGATTGCTCACAGGCCCCAACATCCACAAGGAACGCCCATTGTACGTTGACAGAAATTCCTCCCACACCTTCAAGTCTGCCCTGAGATCTCTGGACAAACGAACAAAATGACGTGGGCCACTGATGCCCGCCGTGGCCAAAGAGAGCCTCCGGCAAAATATCCTACCCATAGGAATTATCCTGCAAGCAAAGTTCAGCTTCCCAAGAAGAGACTGCAATTCCCGCAACCTCACCTTTTTTCTGCCCGACGTGCCGACCACCTCCCGCCGTAGTGCCACCAGCTTGTCCACAGGCAGGCGACATTCCATGGCCACGGAATCGATTGTAATGCCCAAAAAAAACAGCTCAGTTGCCGGGCCCTCCGTCTTTTCCGGAGCCAAAGGGATCCCGAAACACGCCGCAATGTGCTGAAGCGTCCCTAGCAACACCCCGGCACACTTTAGAGTCCGGAGGCCCGATACACAAAAAATCATCCAGATAGTGGATGATGGAGTTCAGGCCGGATACATCCCGCACAACCCATTCAACAAACGAACCGAACTTCTCAAAGTGCGCAAGAAATGGAACACCCCATAGGCAGACAACGATCCACGAAATAGCGATCGTTCCACCTACAGCCCAGAAGATGCACACTGTCCGGATGCACCGGAAGCAGGCGGAATGCTGCCTCCACATCCAACTTGGCCAGCAACGACCCCTGTCCATACCTACGGACCCAGGCCACCGCCGCGTCAAACGATGTATAGGTGACCGCACAGTCAAGCGGATCGATACCATCGTTGACCGAGCCTCCTTTTGGGTGGGAAAGGTGATGTATTAAACGAAACTTGCCCGGTTCCTTCTTGGGAACAACTCCCAATGGAGAAACCACCAGGCCCCGCAGCGGAGGAGCGGTTAACGGCCCGCTCATCCTACCCAGTGAAACCTCTTTGGCAAGTTTTTCCGCCACCACTTCGGGAAATTGCAGAGCCGACCTCAAATTCAGCGCCACAGGAGGAATATCCTTCAACGTGCACGGGATACGGAAACCCACCTCAAAACCCTCCCCCAATATCCGAGCTGACTCACGATCCGGGTACCTATTTAGGAAAGGACGCATCCTTCCCACCCTCACCGGAGTCATCCCTCTTTCCAGACGCCTCACCCGATCGACCTCTTCCGGCTTTGAAACATCGGGCAAGCGAATGGTTTCCGCCGCACCCGGAACATTCGTGTTTAAATCGACAGGTGCCCCCGAAACGACAAGAGCTGTCGTTGAACTGCCAGCACACCCCCTTCTTCCTAACGGCTGACGCACCCGAGGTGGAGGTTCCGCCAGCCCCCCCATGAAATGACTGGCCCTCCCTGGCCTGGGTCATCAGCTTCATCCAGAGGCCAATGTCCTTGTGATCCCACCGAATAGCCGGGCGCACCACCTTTCGTTGCCGGAATTGCTCGTCGTAACGAAGCCAGGCCACTCCCCCATAAACGCGATAAGCCTCGCCTATAGCGTCTAAGTAGCAAAACAAGGCCGAACAGCTGTCCGGTTCCCTTTCGCCCACCACGCTCGCTAAAATCGCAAATGCTTGCAACCAATTGGCAAACGTGCGAGGAATAAGTCGATACCTACGTTTCTCCTCGTCGTCTTTCTTGCTCTCCTCCGGCTTCGCCCGATCAAGATTCAATTTTTCCAGCGGGAGCAGGGAAAAAATTTCCACATACTCCCCCTTCCAGATTTTTTCCCGCACCTCAGCTTTGAGGTGCGCCCCGAGGGGCCCCTCAAAGCACACATATACCTCGCATTTTGCCGAGTCTGCCAATCTCACCTTGACCGTCTCTCCGTCTTCCTTAGCCTTCTCCCCAGAGGCATCCGCACCGTGCCCCTCCACTCTAGCCGGCACTGCAGCAGACGAAAGGGTTCCTGCCTGCGCCTCCCCCGTAGTCCCTGCGGTGTCCCTCGGCGTCACAACAGCGCCTACCTGCACTCCAGTGTCCAGTTTCTTTAACAGCTCCCTCAACCCCACCAGCACCTCCCTATGGAGAACCTCCGATTCCCGGGCCCCAGCCCCCCCACCCAAGGCCTGCTCCCCAGCCCTCACAGAAGGAGACAAAAAAGGTAACATAGAGACAAACTCACCAGGCTGCATGGGGCTAGACACCCCGTCAGCCGCCGGACAGACTTCCCCTGAAGCACCGACATCCTCTTCCAGCTCTCTATCCTCTGCGCTGCTGCACTCCGCTTCCGACCGCTCCCCAGGCACCACGGGCTCCACCGGCCGCCGTACCGCCGTCCTTCCTCTCTCCACAACCGCCGCCGACGCACTCCTCCCCTCCGCCCCGACATCCAGCCGCCTGCGTCCCGTCATCGTCCTCTTGCCTCCGCCGCCGTCCACCTCTCCAGGCGCCCTGGCAGGCCCGAACTCCCAGGCCCGGATCCCGACCCGGAGCTGCGCGCCGCCATCTTGCGTCCACTGCAGGCAGACGTGCCCGCCCTCCCTCGCGGCGCTCCGTAACTCAAAGAAGGGCTTCCGGCCGCACCAGGCCACAGGCCGGAGCCCGCAGCATCCGCTCTCCCACGCTGGGCTGACGCGCCGACCGGAGCATCGCCAGTCACGCCAGCCGCCTGCTCCGGTATCCGGACGACGGAGGAAGGGCCCGGCAAGGCGCGCCGCGAAGACCCCAACCCCCGCGGGCTCCGCCTAGGATGGGGATTCCTACCGGGCGAACCCCCCGCCGAAGGCAGCGTGCGCTTGGCAGGGGGGCCCGAAGGGTCCGAAGGCGGGCTCCCAATGCGGCGCTGAGCCCGAGGGGTCCTGTCAGGACTGAAGCGCTCCGGTGGCCTAGACCGCCGAGCACGCGGTGGCGCAGGCCCCGTAACGGGGGGCTCTGCTGGACCCCTTGCAGGGAAGCCACGACCTGGCTCTGCACCCATGCTGCGCCATGCGCATCGGCCGCAGCCCTGAGCTGGGAGATGAGACTCTCCAGCCCGCTCATCCTCAGCAACAGTGGCAGCAGACAGACGTCCTGAATTTCTGTCCTGGCTGCCCAGCTAACTGATGGGACTCCACCCCCTACCCAGACCTAATATTGACCTGGCTACTCCCCCACACACCCCCTGCTTGACCAATGGAATTCCACTCCTTTCTCTGACCACTTTTTAACTCCTTCACTCCAGGGTAACCTTATCACCCTGTCATGTACCCCCTCCGCTGATCCTGTTCCAGTTAGCTCCGGGGGTTTGCTTTCTACAGTCACTTGATTTTTCATTGAAGTCACCAGTTCACTTTGGATGGTTCATTTGTCCCTGGATTATCATCAGAGACTTTACTAGTTTTTCAATTGATTGACCTTTTCATTGTTTTCCACTTTAGCACTTGCGTGTTATTCACACTAATTTTTTTAATTTATCACGTATAGCGCTACACATTTTGTATATTGTTTGTATTTACCTTTTGTCCAAGTGGGTATTGTAGCTGCTCACATATGCTAGCTGCGCGAATATTTTTGTATATGATCGCAGGGATCAGGCCTGACTCTGCAAACGCTGCAGTTATGTGTGTTGTGTTTGATAAGTTACAGTGATCGATCGATACTGCACTTGGGTGGGCTGGGCTGGGCGGAGGGGCTAAACGCAGGTGCTAGCAGGTATCTGGGCTGATCCCGCTAACACTGCGTTTTTGGGAACCCTAAACCGCTGGGGACGCTAGTATAGATCTGATCAGATCAGATATTGATCTGTTCAGATACTATACCACTAAGGGAAGTGTATGCTTTGCGCGTGGGTGTTAGCGTTACTGGCACTAACCTAACGCTGCCTGGGGCGACGCAGACCCTCTCTGGTGCTAAAACCTAATTTATATCACCCGCCGGGCAATCAGGGGGTTAAACCTTTATTGGGTTATATATGGCGGGTGCCCTGATGCTATAAAAAACAAACTAACCAACCAGCGTCACCCGAAACACTTATACGGTGATCACTGGTGAAAGGGTTAACTAGGGGCAATCAGGGGGTTAAAACCGTTATTAGGTAATATATGGGGGTACCTGGCGCTATATAAAAAACTTAACGGATAACCTAAATAACTAACTGGCTAACCAGTGTCACAAGTGACACTTATACAGTGATCACTGGTGAAAGGGTTAACTCTAGGGGCGATAAAGGGGTTAAACCTTAATTATATAATATATGGGGGTACCTGATGCTATAAAAACCTGCAGCGAACCTAAAAAAATAACTTGCTACCTAGGGGCACCACCGACACTAATACAGCGATCGAAAAAACAATCGCTTAGTGACGCTGGCGATAGGGGATGAAAGGGTTACCTGGGGGGCAATCAAGGGGTTAAACCTTTATTAGGGGGGGTAGGGGGCTACCCTGGACCTAAAGGGGCCTAAACCTAACTGCCCTGCAACTTCTTACTGTCACAGATGACACTAAATGCAGCGATCAGAAAAAAAATGATCACTGCAATCAGTGACACTGTGACTGGGGGCTGGGGGGTGACCTGGGGGTGACTGGGGGGTGAAAAGAGTGCCTACGTGTGCTGGTGTCAGTGGGCTGTTGGTGCACTTACTGTGAGATGTCTTCTCTCCTCGCGCCGGATCGAAAAGACCGACACGAGGAGAGATAACATCACTTCCTCTGCCTGTGTTTACATTTACACAGCAGAGGAAGCATATCATTCGCTGGGAGCGATCGCGAGGGGGTGGCCAGAAACGAATGGCCGTCCCCTCATCACGGATCGCTCCCGCAACGATAACCACCGCTCATTGTACCGGAGGGGGTCCGATCGGACCCCCCACCCATACGAAGGCAGGCACGTACAGGTACGTGAGTTTGCCTGTCCGTGCCATTCTGCCGACGTATATGTACAGTGAGAGGTCGTTAAGGGGATAAATAAGGCTCTTTACAAGAAAGAGCTGCTAATTCTGATACTCTCCTAGCAGAGGAGATAGCAATCAAAAAGGTAAATTTCCTGCTTAAAATAATCAAAGGAATATGGCGGTCAAAGGTTGCTTTTGCAAGACTGACAATACTAAATTCAAATCCCAGGGACACAAGGGAGACTTGACTGGTGGATTTATCCACAATACCCCCTGAATGAACGCCCGAACCAGGGAATGAGATGCCAACGGTCTCTGAAAAAAGACTGATAGAGCCGATATTTGACCCTTGATTGTACTGAGGGCTAATTTCATATCCACTCCTAATTGGCAAAAGGCGAGAATCCTACTTGTAGCGGGGTCTCCTTTAAGGCCCCGGAACTACGTTACCCAGAACCCCATCCGGCCTCAGGGTGAAAGTTTCCACTGCAGAGACTCATGGGAGGGGGCTATTTAAGGAAGAGAGGAGGCAGAGCTCGGCCTCTTTGGACACCGCGCTGCAAGCAACCAGTCTTCCTGTGCGGATCTGCTGTGGTGCAAGGCCTGAAGCCTGGGGCCTTGCGTGACTTCCGAAGAGCCTTCCACCCCAATGCGGAGCCTGGGTGGATCCTGTTTTGTCGAGTGAGGACATCAGTTGGATCGGGGACCCAATCGTTGTGGACGCTGTGTGCGGATACACAGCAGGTGGAAGTCCCGGACTGGGATCGCGTCCGGAGTGGTGAGCGGGCACCTGTCCAGACCAATAGACTGTGTCGTGTTCAGGACTATAGGACCGCATAGGCCCACAGTTCGTTTATCTGCTGTTCCACGGGGGGACCGGTAGCAGGTCAGAGTTGAAGTGCCCCCCCCATTATAGTTGTTCCAAGTTACTGCATGTTGTGGATTACAAATTAGACTTTCATCAAGTGCACCAACGAAAGCTGGTATGCGAAGAAATCCTTATAGGAAGTGACTGAGATTTACTCCATGTCAGGCCTGACTCGGGTGGGGAGATAATATATTGTCTAGTGCGCCATAGGGCGCGCACACCATAATAGCTACCCGTGGTGTAGTACCGCGCAGCGCCATTATAGTGTGCTGAATTGATGGCTGCAGGGCTCTGCAAGCCAATTGCATGTGTGATGTTATACCTATGCTATTTACTATAAGAGTAAAACCGTTATAATCAATCTCTCGCCTTAGTGTGTTGTCTTACTGCTTAGAGATTAATTCATGCAATACAATTGAATGTGGTATAAGTATAACCCTAGACTAACTGTGCCAGCGGGGGTCGAGTAAGATTGCCGGGGGTTGGCGGTACTGCACACAGGGCCCGAAAACAAACCAGCGGCTCTCTTAATTGGGGGTAGCGCTACACGTGGGGGCTTTCGAGTCTGGGATCCTGTTGCAGCAAGTAACGCGCAAAAAGTACCAGCATGGACCCACTAGAAGTAGGACAGTGGTGTAAAACTGTCAACATAGATCCAGCCGGGGTAGTAGTCATAGAACTCCCAGGGATCTGGCAAGAAGAAGCGGTGAGGCAGCTGGTGATGTCACTGTCACCATATCAGGAAGCATGGGTGGTGGATGTCAGGACGAATTCCTCGCTGACCCACGCATTGGTGGAGTGGGAGGACGGAGTCCCAGAACATTTTAAGAATCCAAGTGTAGAAGCTATAGATGACCAGACTTATAGCCTAATACACGCGCTGCCAGTTGAGCCAGGAGAACGGTCTCAGACACCGAAACTGTCTCCGTCACCCACCCCAAAAGAAGCAAGACATTTAAAAAGGGAAAGTCCCGGGTCGCCATCCACCATTCTTGGCGCAGAGTTGTGCGCGGTCCTGGGGGAACTTGCAGCCCAGTGCAAGAAAGATCCTACAGATTACCAGATGTCAGGATACAGAAAGCTTAGAATATTCTCAGGGAGGAAACCAGTACCCTCAGGTGAAGAGGGGTTCGAGGAGTGGTTAGACAGTGCCACTCGGGCCCTAGAAGAATGGGAAGTCCCAGACCACAGAAAGAAGCAGAGAATTGCTGAGAGCTTGAAGGGGCCTGCTCTAGAGGCCATACGCAATCTCAAGATGAGTAAGACAGACTGTAATGCGCAGGACTATCTGGACATCCTGCAGAATGTGTTCGGTGGAACAGAGAAAATCACTGAGCTCACTTACCAGCTGGAGCACTGCTACCAGAAGACAGGAGAGAAGCTGTCAGAGTTCATGAAGCGCCTGGATAAGATACTGCACAAGATGATCCTTAAGAAAGGGATTGATCCGCGGAAGGTGGATGAGGCCCGTGTTCAACAGGTGATGAGAGGATCTCAGCCCCTGGACCCCATTGCACTGGCGCTACGTACAAGACAGGACGGGAAGAGCCTGGAGTACCCTGACTTGATTTGAGTAGTCAGAGAAGAAGAAGCTATGCTGGAGGAGTAGAAGAGGAGCCAACCAATTGAGACGTGAATCCTCCTCCCATGATGGTCAGGACGGCCATGGCCCTGGAAAGAGACGCAGAGGTGGATACCTTGAAGTCACAGATGTCCCAAGTGTTGGGAATGCTGACCTCCCTAATGGAAAAGAAGTCAAGGGAACCAGTGAGGGAAAGTCAGAGGAAGGAGCTGTTTCCCAACACCTCAGCGCCTGCATCCCTGGAAGATTGGGGGGATGTGATTTGTTTCAATTGTGGAGGAGCTGGCCATTTCGCCAAAGGGTGTGCCAGCCCGAATGAAAAAAAAGATGAATAACCGCAAGCCGCCGGAAAACTTCAGCGGGCCCTGGTGAAGGAGTCAACCGGGTGCCCATCATCTCCAGTGAGCTCCAAACTGAATGAGAAGCACATGAAAAGGGTGGAGAAGAGCCCCCAGAAGAAACGCAAAGTTCCTCAGAAGGAACGCACCCCAAAGAAAGAGAGTAGTGTCCCTCAGCGGGTAGTTACACCCACCAAAAGGAGGGAGATCAATGCATACCAGGCCCAAGAGAGGCTTAAGTCCAAAGGGAAATGGAAGAAAGAAAGCCAAAAGGGACAATGCAAAGATCAAAAGAAAGAGACCCCTACGAAGCTGGTGGGTCCCTCCCCGATAGTACCAGTTCAAGTGGAGGGAGTCTACACAAGAGCCATATTGGATACTGGGGCACAAGTGACCCTGTTGTACCGGGACTTTTATGACAAGCATTTAAGTCACCTACCCATCCAGAAGATTGAAGAGTTGGAGATATGGGGGATGGGACAGAGAGTTTCCCTTATGATGGCTATCTGCCTATAAAGCTGACTTTTGACCCGTCCATAGCCGGAATAGCTGAAGTGTTCGACACCTTAGCTGTGGTGTGCCCCCGACCGCCTGGAGCTAGCAAGAGTTCCCTGATAATAGGGACGAACACGGATCTGGTCCGAAGACTTCTGGCCCCTTTGACAAGAAGGAAAGACCCCACAGCCACTGAGATCCACCCAATGTTGAAGACAGCCTACCAACGGCTGATCCTGGAACAGAAGGCCCCGGAAGAGGGGTAGGGAAGGTCTGGAGGCTGGGAAGGAGGGGGATAGTGGTACAGCCCGGTGAAGTAACCTGCTTGAAAGCCACAGTGAAACTCACTTGGGAGCAGCCTTGTCCTTTTGTCATGTTGGAACCCGACCCAAGGGAAGAACATTCGGGCCTAGAAGTAGTCCCAGAAGTGGTCCCAGTGAGGGCCCTGAAGAAGGCGCATTGTAAAGTGCCTGTGAGCATCAGAAATACCACGGATGGTCCCATGGAAATCCCGGCTAGGCTGTTACTGGGCCGAGTGAGCCCAGCTACCCCAGTTGCTTCGCCAGATGTGGAGAAGACAGATGGAAAAGTACTGTATGGAAGAAAATTTCCATGGAGAATCCAAATCTGCCCAGGGCTTGGAAGGAGAGAGCCAAGGCCCAGTTGGCCAGGTGGGAAAGGATCTTTTCCCAAGACGAATTCGATGTGGGGTGTGCTAGGAGTGCCACCCATCAGGGCCGCCTCTAGGAAGACAAACCCTTCAGGGAAAGGGTTAGGCGGGTTCCGTTAGCAGACCTCGAAGACTTGAGGGAACAGCTCGCTGAGCTCAAGCGAACAGGGGTGATTCAAGAATCTAGAAGTCCCTATGCCTCCCCTATAGTGGTGGTCCGGAAGAAGAATGGATCACTGAGGCTGTGCATAGACTATAGGACCCTCAACAGGAGAACCATACCGGATGAGTATACCACTCCAAGGACAGAGGATGCCCTACAGAGCTTGTCTGGAGCCAAGTGGTTCAGTGTTATGGACCTCAAGAGCGGGTACTATCAGATCCCTGTGCATCCAGAAGACAAAGAGAAAACGGCTTTCATAACCCCAGTGGGGTTCTTTGAATTTAACCGGATGCCTCAAGGTCTGTCTGGAGCTCCAGCCACCTTCCAACGTCTTATGGAGAAGACTGTGGGAGACATGAACCTCATCGAAGTCCTTGTATACTTGGATGACATCATTGTCTTCGGAAGAACCTTGGAGGAGCATGAGGAGAGACTGGAGAAGGTTTTGAAGAGACTGAGTGAGGAAGGACTCAAGCTCTCACCTGAAAAGTGCCGATTCTATCAGTCATCAGTCAACTATCTGGGGTATATAGTGTCTGAAGATGGGGTAGCCACAGACCCCGAAAAATTGGAGGCAGTTACCTCCTGGCCCAGGCCCACCACTGTGACAGAGCTCAGATCCTTCCTGGGATTCTGTTCCTATTACAGGAGGTTTGTGCAGGGGTTTGCTCGGACAGCCCGGTCTCTGAATGAGCTGCTAAAGACGGAGGGGGAGGAGGATGACACAGGCCCCAGAAAGCCAGGGGAGTCAGTCAAGGACCAGTGGAACGAGAAGTGTGAGAATGCCTTTCAGATGTTGAAGAAGACATTAACCACTGCCCCTGTCCTGGCCTACGCAGACCCTAAGAAGCCTTATGAACTTCATGTAGATGCCAGTCATGATGGTTTGGGAGGAGTGCTGTACCAGGAGCATGAAGAGCAACTGAGGCCTGTTGCGTATGTGAGCAGAAGTCTGACTCCCTCCGAAAAGAACTATCCTACCCATAAGTTGGAGTTCCTGGCCCTTAAGTGGGCGGTAGTTGACAAACTCAGAGACTATTTATATGGGGCGGAATTCACAGTGAAAACAGACAACAACCCCCTCACCTATCTCTGTCCGCCTTCGACTTCGGCCTAAAGTACAGACCTGGGGCTGGAAACCGAGATGCAGACGCTTTGTCTAGAAGATCTCACGTCCCCACTTGCAGTACAGAAGACTGGGCCCAAGTGGCACCCGACAGGGTGCGGGCCCTCTGTCAAGGGGCTGAACTTCAAGCCAGTGGCGGCTCAAGAGCAGAAGAGATAGGGGTTACCATAGTAGGAGTTCCCAAGCAATACTGTGGAGTAACCCAACTGGGGGAAGATAACTTGCCAAAACTGTCTAAGAAGGAGCTGAGATCCGACCAGTTGGAAGACCCTATGGGGAGATTGGTCCTAGAGGCCCTGGAGAATCAGGACCCGAATAGACTCTCACGTCACCCTTCAAAGGAAGCTCGCCTGTTGAGGAAAGAGTGGGACAAGCTACAGGTGCATCAGGGAGTGGTCTACCGAAGGGGCCCCTCTGATGACCTAGAAGACAAATGGCAGCTGTTCTTGCCGGAGAAGTATAGAGAGACAGTCCTGGTTGCCCTGCACGATAACCATGGCCACCTAGGGGCGGAAAGGACTTTCCAACTCGTTAGGGACCGTTTCTATTGGCCCTGCATGAGGGCTGAAGTTGAAGAATACTGCCACTCATGTGCACGATGCATCCAGAGGAAGACGTTACCTCATCAAGCTGCCCCAATGGGCCATCTGCAAAGCCAAAGCCCACTTGACCTGGTATGCATTGATTTCCTCTGCCTCGAACCCGACCTGAGTGGACTAGGAAATGTTCTGGTAGTAACTGACCATTTCACCCGGTATGCCCAGGCCTTTCCAACCAAGGACCATAAGGCTTCCACCGTGGCCAAAGTGCTGATGGAGAAATACTTTGTACATTATGGGCTACCACAACGGCTCCATTCAGATCAGGGAAGGGATTTTGAAAGTCGATTGATCCGGAAACTCCTGGATTCTTTAGGGATCAAGAAGACAAGGACTACCCCCTATCATCCCCAAGGTGATGCTCAGCCGGAGAGGTTCAACCGAACCCTGCTCAACATGCTGGGGACCCTAAGTAGTGAAAAGAAGCAGCATTGGAGCAACCACATAGCGGCAGTTGTGCATGCATACAATAGCACCACCAGTGATGCTACAGGATACTCACCCTATAGACTCATGTTCGGGAGAGAAGCAAGACTACCCGTAGATCTGGCCTTTGCCACTTCCATAGACCATTGTTCTGCTGCTTCCCACAAGGGATATGTCGATAGGCTTAGACGGAATTTGAAATTGGCCTATGAACAGGCCCAGGCGGCCTCCGAGCAAAGGGGGGCCCGCAACAAGAAAAATTTTGACTTAAAGGTTAGGATCCAAGACTTACAACCTGGAGATAGAGTGTTGTTGCGAAATTTGGGGATCCCTGGAAAACACAAGCTTGCAGACAGATGGAGACTCGAACCTTATGTTGTTTGCAAAAGACTACCGGGCCTACCCGTTTACAGACTTAAACCAGAAGGGAAGTTGGGGCCTTTGAAGACCTGGCATCGGAACCACCTACTCCCACTAGCTGAGGCGGTTAGGATACCCCCTATGATGGATTCCCCTGAACCAACATCCATTATGGACACTCCTAGACCAAACACTCGGTCTCAGACCCCTCGAACCGAGGATACCGAAGACTCGGAGATAAGTGAAGATGAGGGAGAGGAACTTTGTTGGCTTTGGCCTTCCCAGGCCCCCGGCAACTTCAGCTATTGATCTTCCACCTGACGAAGATACCAAAGATCAAACACTGAATGCAGAAGCTACGGAGTTCATCCCGTCCAGTCCTTGGTCAGATGCTTGGGAAAGTGCTTGTGACTTACCACTTGAGGAAGATCCAAGGGAGTCCCTGTACCTCCCTGCCCCGGAGTCCAGTGCTCCTGAACCAGAAGTAAATTCTAAGTCAGTTACAGAAGAAGAACCTGTTTCAACAGAAAGTCCAAGAGGACAGAGGAAGCGAAGAGCCATAAAACCTCTCAGGAGATTAACCTACCCACAAATGGGGAGGAGTGCTGAAGACACTGTGGTCACTGCCAAAAGGAGTATGGAAGACCCTGACCCTCCCACTGTTCATTTGGTGGGAGGCAACCCCAACTCACTCTCTGGCACAGTTAGACAGTATACTGATGATAGTGTGTCCTGTGGGCAGGGGAGTTCACTACCTTGGTTTTGGTGGGAATTTCCTCTGCCGACATCATATGAAACTTTGATTGATGTTGGACGTTCTGTAATTTAAGGTTATGTTATCTTTGGGGGCCAAAGAGTTTAAGTGGGGGGAGTGTGTAGCGGGGTCTCCTTTAAGGCCCCGGAACTACGTTACCCAGAACCCCATCCGGCCTCAGGGTGAAAGTTTCCACCGCAGAGACTCATGGGAGGGGGCTATTTAAGGAAGAGGGGAGGCGGAGCTCGGCCTCTTTGGACACCGCGCTGCAAGCGACCAGTCTTCCTGTGCGGATCTGCTGCGGTGCAAGGCCTGAAGCCTGGGGCCTTGCGTGACTTACGAAGAGCCTTCCACCCCACTGCGGAGCCTGGGTGGATCCTGTTTTGTCGAGTGAGGACATCAGTTAGATCGGGGACCCGATCGTTGCGGACGCTGTGTGAGGATACACAGCAGGTGGAAGTCCTGGACTGGGATCGCGTCCGGAGTGGTGAGCGGGCACCTGCCCAGACCAATAGACTGTGTCGTGTTCAGGCCTATAGGACCGCATAGGCCCACAGTTCGTTTATCTGCTGTTCCACGGGGGGACCGGTAGCAGGACAGAGTTGAAGTGTTCCCCCCCATTATAGTTGTTCCAAGTTACTGCCTGTTGTGGATTACAAATTAGACTTTCATCAAGTGCACTACCGAAAGCTGGCATGCGAAGAAATCCTTATAGGAAGTGACTGAGATTTACTCCATGTCAGGCCCGACTCGGGTGGGGAGATAATATATTGTCTAGTGCGCCATAGGGCGCGCACACCATAATAGCTAGGCGTGGTGTAGTACCGCGCAGCGCCATTATAGTGTGCTGAATTGATGACTGCAGGGCTCTGCAAGCCAGTTGCATGTGTGATGTTATACCTATGCTATTTACTATAAGAGTAAAACCGTTATAATCAATCTCTCGCCTTAGTGTGTTGTCTCACTGCTTAGAGATTAATTCATGCAATACAATTGAATGTGGTATAAGTATAACCCTAGACTAACTGTGCCAGCGGGGGTCGAGTAAGATTGCCGGGGGTTGGCGGTACTGCACACAGGGCCCGAAAACAAACCAGCAGGTCTCTTAATTGGGGGGTAGCGCTACATACTTATAACATACTTCTGAGGATTCCACCCTCTGGATTCACACCAGGAAATATACGCCTTCCAGACTCTATAGAAGATAAGCCTGGAGGCCAGCTTTCTAGCACTAATGAGCGTGGAAAGAACTGGACCCGAGAGCCCTTGCTTCTTCAAAGTGTAGGTCTCAGTAGCCAGACCGTCAAATTTTGCTTCTTTAACCACTTCAACCCCGGGCTTTTTTTACCATCTCAACACCGGGCCTATTCTGGCACTTCTCTCTTACATGTACAAATCCAGGGCCGGTCCGAGACGGGGTGCAGGGGGTGCAGTGCACCGAGGCGCCAGAGGGGAGGGGGCGCCAAAGTGTCAGGAGCAGGCAGGGAATAGAATAGGAGGGAATGCAGTGGGGGAGGTGTCAGGCCGGCGGAGACTGCAGGCAGGTTTAGGCAGCGGAGCGGCAGGCGCCCCCCCCCCGCGACTAAAGAGACAGCGAGGCTGAGCGGGCTAGTTCAGAGACAGCGGGCGGGCGGGTTTAGGCAGCGGAGCGGCAGGCGCCCGGCCCCGCCCCCCGCGACTGAAGAGACAGCGGCGCGCAAATTAAAAACATGTGGACTGGAGAGAGAGCCTGAGGTAGTGTCTTTGCGGGGGTGCGAGCCGCACTGGAGTGACACCTGTCAGATCCCGCCCTTCTCTCCATGGTCGCGGCTCTGAGCAGAGTGAAGCAGCCCGCCTCCCCCTCCTCCTGTATGGTACTGGTACGTTATGGTACTGAATGGGGGGGGAATCTGTACTGAATGGGGGGGGGAATCTGTACTGAATGGGGGGGGAATCTGTACTGAATGGGGGGGGAATCTGTACTGGGGGGGGGTCTGTACTGAATGGGGGGGGGGAATCTGTACTGTGGGGGGATCTGTACTGTACTGTACTGTGGGGGATCTGTACTGAATGGGGGGCGAATCTGTACTGTGGGGGGGGGGATCTGTACTGTGGGGGGGGATCTGTACTGTGGGGGGATCTGTACTGACTGGGGGGGATCTGTACTGTGGGGGGGATCTGTACTGAAGGGGGGATCTGTACTGAAGGGGGGGAATCTGTACTGTGGGGGGATCTGTACTGAATGGGGGGGATCTGTACTGATGGGGGGAATCTGTACTGAATGGGGGGGGGGGGGGAAATCTGTACTGTACTGAAGGGGGGATCTGTACTGAAGGGGGGGGGATCTGTACTGTGGGGGGGATCTGTACGGAATGGGGGGGTCTGTACTGATGGGGGGGGATCTGTACTGAAGGGGGGGGTCTGTACTGAAGGGGGGGATCTGTACTGAGAGGGTTAATTTACAATGGTATGCAGCTATGAGGGGGTTAATGTACTTCCACTGATGCATTGGTCACCAGTGGCAGGTAATTAACCCCTTTGTGCTGCATTAGTGACACCAGTGTCAGTGTTTATAACCCCTATTTGGTGCAGCATGAAAGGGTTCATAAACACTGACACTGGTTTTACTAATGCAGCACAAAGGGGTTAATTACCTGCCACTGGTCACTAATGCATCAGTGGCCAGTGGTGTATTTGATACTACCCACCCCATACACTCCGCACCCCTCTCCTCTACATACCACCCACCCCATCATTTATTTATTTTTGGTGGGGAAGTAGATCTTGGGTGGGAGTTCCCACACTTTTTTCCCCAGGACTTGACCCCTCTTCTCCCCCTCTCCCTCTCTTCTCTTCTCAGCCTCTCCCTCTCTTCTCTTCTCCTCCTCCTGCCCCCTCTCTTCTCTTCTCCTCCTCCTGCCCCCTCTCTTCTCTTCTCCTCCTCCTGCCCCCTCTCTTCTCTTCTCCTCCTCCTCCTCCCCCTCTCTTCTCTTCTCCTCCTCCTCCCCCTCTCCTCTCTTCTCCTCCTCCTCCTCCTCCTCCTCCTCCTCCCCCTCTCTTCTCTTCTCCTCCTCCTCCCCCTCTCTTCTCTTCTCCTCCTCCTCCTCCCCCTCTCTTCTCTTCTTCTCCTGCCCCCTCTCTTCTCTTCTCCTCCTGCCCCCTCTCTTCTCTTCTCTTCTCCTCCTCCTCCTCCCCCTCTCTTCTCTTCTCCTCCTCCTCCCCCTCTCCTCTCTTCTCCTCCTCCTCCTCCCTTCTCCTCCTCCTCCTCCTCCTCCCCCTCTCTTCTCTTCTCCTCCTCCTCCCCCTCTCTTCTCTTCTCCTCCTCCTCCCCCTCTCTTCTCTTCTCCTCCTCCTCCCCCTCTCTTCTCTTCTCCTCCTCCTCCCCCTCTCTTCTCTTCTTCTCCTCCTCCCCCTCTCTTCTCTTCTTCTCCTGCCCCCTCTCTTCTCTTCTCCTTCTCCTGCCCCCTCTCTTCTCCTTCTCCTGCCCCCTCTCTTCTCCTTCTCCTGCCCCCTCTCTTCTTCTCCTCCTCTCCCTCTCCTTCTCTTCTCCTCCTCTCCCTCTCTTCTCTTCTCCTCCTGCCCCTTCTCTTCTTCTCCTCCTCTCCCTCTCCTTCTCTTCTCTTCTCCCCCTCTCTTCTCTTCTCTTCTCCCCCTCTCCCTCTCTTCTCTTCTCCTCCTCTCCCTCTCTTCTCCTCCTGCCCCTTCACTTCTTCTCCTCCACTCACTCTCTTCTCTTCTCTCCCTCTCTTCTCCTTCTCCTGCCCCTTCTCTTCTTCTCCTCCTCCTCCCTCTCTTCTCCTCCTCCTCCTCCCTCTCTTCTCCTCCTCTCCCTCTCTTTTCTCTTCTCCTCCTCTCCCTCTCTTTTCTCTTCTCCTCCTCTCCCTCTCTTTTCTCTTCTCCCCCTCTCCCTCTCTTTTCTCTTCTCCCTCTCTTTTCTCTTCTCCCCCTCTCCCTCTCTTTTCTCTTCTCCTCCTCTCCCTCTCTTTTCTCTTCTCCTCCTCTCCCTCTCTTTTCTCTTCTCCTCCTCTCCCTCTCTTTTCTCTTCTCCCCCTCTCCCTCTCTTTTCTCTTCTCCCTCTCTTTTCTCTTCTCCCCCTCTCCCTCTCTTTTCTCTTTTCCTCCTCTCCCTCTCTTTTCTCTTCTCCTCCTCTCCCTCTCTTTTCTCTTCTCCCCCTCTCCCTCTCTTTTCTCTTCTCCCCCTCTCCCTCTCTTTTCTCTTCTCCCCCTCTTCTCTTCTCCCCTATCCCTCTCTTCTCTTCTCCCCCTCTCCCTCTCTTCTCCTCCTCTTCCTCTCCCTCTCTTCTCCCCCTCTCTGCCTCTCCCTCTCTTCCTCTCCCTCTCTTGCTCTCCCTCTCTTCCTCTTCCTCTCCCTCTCTTCCTCTTCCTCTCCCTCTCTTCTCTTCCTCTCCCTCTCTTCTCTTCCTCTCCCTCTCTTCTCTTCCTCTCCCTCTCTTCTCTTCTCTTCTCCCCCTTTCTTCTCTTCTCTTCTCCCCCTCTCTTCTCTTCTCTTCTCCCCCTCTCTTCTCTTCTCCCTCTCTTCTCTTCTCTTCTCTTCTCCCCCTCTCTTCTGTTCTCTTCTCCCCCTCTCTTCTCTTCTCTTCTCCCCCTCTCTTCTCTTCTCTTCTCCCCCTCTCTTCTCTTCTCTTCTCCTCCTCTCCCTCTCTTCTCCTCCTTCTCCTGCCCCTTCTCTTCTTCTTCTCCTTCTCCTCCTCCTCCTCCCTCTCTTCTCCTCCTCCTCCCTCTCTTCTCTGCCTCTCTTCTTTTCTCTCCCTCTCTTCCTCTTCCTCTCCCTCTCTTCCTCTCCCTCTCTTCTCTTCCTCTCCCTCTCTTCTCTTCCTCTCCCTCTCTTCTCTTCCTCTCCCTCTCTTCTCTTCCTCTCCCTCTCTTCTCTTCTCCCCCTCTCTTCTCTTCTCCCTCTCTTCTCTTCTCTTCTCCCTCTCTTCTCTTCTCTTCTCCCCCTCTCTTCTCCCTCTCTTCTCTTCTCTTCTCCCCCTCTCTTCTCTTCTCCCCCTCTCTTCTCTTCTCCCCCTCTCTTCTCTTCTCTTCTCCCCCTCTCTTCTCTTCTCCTCCTCTCCCTCTCTTCTCCTCCTTCTCCTGCCCCTTCTCTTCTTCTCCTCCTCCTCCTCCCTCTCTTCTCCTCCTCCTCCCTCTCTTCTCTGCCTCTCTTCTTTTCTCTCCCTCTCTTCTCTTCCTCTCCCTCTCTTCCTCTTCCTCTTCCTCTTCCTCTCCCTCTCTTCCTCTTCCTCTCCCTCTCCCTCTCTTCTCTTCCTCTCCCTCTCCCTCTCTTCTTCTCCCTCTCTTCTCTTCTCCCCCTCTCTTCTCTTCCTCTCCCTCTCTTCTCTTCCTCTCCTTCTCTTCTCTTCTCCCCCTCTCTTCTCTTCTTCTCCCCCTCTCTTCTCTTCTCCCCCTCTCTTCTCTTCTCTTCTCCCCCTCTCTTCTCTTCTCTTCTCCCCCTCTCTTCTCTTCTCCTCCTCTCCCTCTCTTCTCCTCCTTCTCCTGCCCCTTCTCTTCTTCTTCTCCTTCTCCTCCTCCTCCTCCCTCTCTTCTCCTCCTCCTCCCTCTCTTCTCTGCCTCTCTTCTTTTCTCTCCCTCTCTTCTCTTCCTCTCTTCTCTCCCTCTCTTCTCTTCCTCTCCCTCTCCTCTCTTCATCTCCCTCTCTTCTCTTCATCTCCCTCTCTTCTCTTCATCTCCCTCTCTTCTCTTCATCTCCCTCTCTTCTCTTCCTCTCCCTCTCTTCCTCTCTTCTCTTCCTCTCTTCTCTTCCTCTCCCTCTCTTCTCTTCCTCTCCCTCTCTTTTCTCCTCTCCCTCTCTTTTCTTCTCTCCCTCTCTTCTCTTCTCTCCCTCTCACTCTCACCCTCTTCTCACACTCCCCCTCTCCCTCTCTTCTCATCCCCCTCTCCCTCTCTTCTCATCCCCCTCTCCCTCTCTTCTCATCTCATCCCCCTCTCCCTCTCTTCTCTTCTCATCCCCCTCTCCCTCTCTTCTCTTCTCATCCCCCTCTCCCTCTCTTCTCTTCCCCCTCTCCCTCTCTTCACTTCTCACCCCCCTCTCATCTCCTCCTCCCCCCCTCTTCTCTTTTCATCCTCCTCCTCCTCCTCCTCCTCTCTCCCCCTCCTCCAATGGGCACAGTGACGCTAATTAATGGGCACAGTGAGGCTGCGTTTTGATGAGCACTAGTAGGCTGCATTTGGTGGGCACTGGTAGGCTGCATTTTGTGGGCACTAGTAGGCTGCATTTTGTGGGCACTAGTAGGCTGCATTTTGTGGGCACTAGTAGGCTGCATTTTGTGGGCACTAGTAGGCTGTATTTGGTGGGCACTAATAAGGCTGTATTTGGTGGGCACTGGTGAGGCTGCATTGATCTCTTTTACCATGTCTGCAGTCTC
This sequence comes from Rana muscosa, assembly GCA_029206835.1. Classification (NCBI taxonomy): domain Eukaryota; kingdom Metazoa; phylum Chordata; class Amphibia; order Anura; family Ranidae; genus Rana; species Rana muscosa. The sequence continues at coordinate 237,208 of JARGYO010000406.1, forward strand.
TGACCATCTTTTGTACTATGTCTGCAGTCTCTGATCATCTCCTGTAGGGATGAGCTTCGTGTTCGAGTCGAACATACGTTCGACTCGAACATCGGCTGTTCGATCGTTCGACGAAGATCGAACGATTTGGGCCGTTCGCGCCAAATTCGAGTGACGCGAACGGCCCACAATGCACTACGCCATCGCAGTGTCATCCAGGCGCTGTGATTGGCCAAGCATGCACTGTGACCCCGCATGCTTGGCCAATCACAGCGCCGGCAGCGAGGAGAGCAATGATTGGCCACAGGCAGGATGCCTGTGGCCAATTATTGCTGAGGGTGTTTAGTACACGCCCCACACTATAAAAGGCCGCCAGCACGGCGGCCTAGTGTAGTGTGTTCCGGAGCAGGGAAAGAGAAGCATAGGCAGGGACAGTGACATTTATTTTTTTCTTGCTTAACCTGGATTCCTTTAGTTTAGGGAAAGAGAAGGATAGGTAGGGAGAGTGTCAGTGTGTTTTACTGTGCGAATCCTTGTTTCTTGGGGCAGGGAAGGACAGTGAGGGAATTCTCCTTGTGCTATAGTGTGCTTTAAAAAAATAAACATTTTTTCTAGGGGACAGAAAACTATAGGTAGGAAGAGTGTCAGTTTCTTTCACTGTGATAATCCTTGTTTCTAGGGACAAAGAAGGAAAGTGAGGGAAATTCTCCTTGTGCTATAGTGTGCTTTAAAAAAACATTTTTTCTAGGGACAGAAAACTATAGGTAGGGAGAGTGTCAGTGTGTTTTACTGTGCGAATCCTTGTTTCTAGGGACAGGGAAGGACAGTGAGGGAATTCTCCTTGTGCTATAGTGTGCTTTAAAAAAACATTTTTTCTAGGGACAGAAAACTATAGGTAGGGAGAGTGTCAGTGTGTTTTACTGTGCGAATCCTTGTTTCTAGGGACAGGAAAGGACAGTGAGGGAATTCTCCTTGTGCTATAGTGTGCTTTAAAAAAACATTTTTTCTAGGGACAGAAAACTATAGGTAGGAAGAGTGTCAGTTTCTTTCACTGTGATAATCCTTGTTTCTAGGGACAAAGAAGGAAAGTGAGGGAAATTCTCCTTGTGCTATAGTGTGCTTTAAAAAAACATTTTTTTCTAGGGACAGAAAACTATAGGTAGGAAGAGTGTCAGTTTCTTTCACTGTGATAATCCTTGTTTCTAGGGACAGGGAAGGACAGTGAGGGAATTCTCCTTGTGCTATAGTGTGCTTTAAAAAAAAAAAATTCTAGGGACAGAAAACTATAGGTAGGAAGAGTGTCAGTTTCTTTCACTGTGATAATCCTTGTTTCTAGGGACAGGGAAGGACAGTGAGGGAAATTCTCCTTGTGCTATAGTGTGCTAAAGCATTCCTCATCAAGCATCTTTGAAATCCTTGTTTTTTTGGACAGTCAGGGAAATTGTCGTTGTGCTATTCTGTGCAAAAGCAATCATCCTCAACCATATTTAGAAATCCTTAAGTAAAGGGACAGAGAAGGACACCTGAAGGTAGCCCTTATTGCTTTTTTCCCATCTCCCTGCAGGCCATCTATTAGAATGTCTGGAAGGCAAACAAGGAGAGGCAGACAGTCAGGAGGCAATAAAAGAGGGCAAGCAGGCTCTGTGTCTGGGGGCAACAGTGCTGGTCGTGGACGCGGTGCATTGTCATCAGCACATGGCCATGGGACACGCTTGTCCTTCTTTTCGGCAGCTGGACATGTTGAGCCACATCATGCCGAAGACTTGGTAGAGTGGATGACCAAGCCCTCCTCCTCCTCCTCATCCTCTCTCACCCAGGCTCAGGGTACTGGAAAAGCAGCTGCCAAAGCGTCCTCTTCCCTGGTATCAATGTCAGACTCATCATCAGTCACTCCTTCCCTAGACCCACCATGTCCTCCTCCTGAGGAGTCCCCCGAACTGTTTGAGCACAGTGTTGGGTACATGCTCCAGGAGGATGCCCAGCGTTTCGAAGGGTCTGATGATGAAACCCAGCTACAGGAAGGCAGTAGCGTGAGAGCAGACAGAGGGGATGCTCAAGAAGGACACCAATCTGGCAGTCATGTTCCAGCAGCTGCAGCATACTGCCAGATTGGCTCCAGTGATGAGGAGGGAGGGGATGATGAGGTCACTGACTCCACGTGGGTGCCTAATAGGAGAGAGGAGGAGGAGGAGGATGAGGAGGAGGCACATCTCCAATGAGGCAGGATGCCCTTTGGTGGCCAGCGTAAGGGCAGTACACCGACGGAATCACACCGCAGAGCTCCGCCTGTGCAGGGCGCTGCCTCTGCCCGTCATTCAAAAAGTTCTTTGGTGTGGGCCTTTTTTGAGGCTAGTGCATCAGATCGCACAGCTGCTGTTTGCAACATATGTCTCAAGCGTATATCGCGTGGCCAAAACATCAGCCGCTTGGGTACCACATGCCTGACCAGACATATGTTGACCTGCCATGCAGCTCGTTGGCAAGCCTACCTCAAAGACCCACACCAAAGAACAAAGCGGACCTCTCCTTGCACCGCATCAGCTGGGATCTCCAACCCCACTATAACTTCGGTCCTCTCTGAAACATGCACTGAGAGGAATGAAGGTGTAGAATTAGGTGTGTCACAGCCAAGTACTTGCGGCCACTCTGCTAGCAGTACACCGACGTCCGATTCTAGCAGGCAAATTTCCCTGCCCCAGCTGCTGGACCGTCGAAAGAAGTTCACTCCCAGCCATCCACATGCCCAGCGGTTGAATGCTAGCTTGGCTAAATTGCTAGCGCTTCAACTGCTGCCTTTTCAGTTGGTAGACTCGGCCCCCTTCCGTGAGTTTGTGCAATGTGCGGTTCCTCAGTGGCAGGTTCCCAAACGCCACTTTTTCTCACGGAAGGCTATTCCGGCTCTCTACCGGCATGTGGAAGGCAATGTCTTGGCCTCGCTGGACAGGGCGGTCAGCGGTAAGGTGCATATTACCGCTGACTCATGGTCCAGCAGGCATGGACAGGGACGTTACCTTTCTTTCACGGCCCATTGGGTCACTCTTTTGGCAGCTGGGAAGGATGCAGGACAATGTGCAGTAGTGTTGGAGGTTGTTCCACCGCCACGCCTCCAAAATGCTACTACTGGTTGTGACACACCTCTCTCCTCCACCCCCTCCTCTTCTTCTTCCTCCATGGCCTCTTCCTGTGGTTTGTCCTCGAACTAGCGGTGCTCCGTAGGCGTTCAAGGGGCTACGCAAGTACGCAGGCAAAAAGATGCCATGCCGTGCTTGCGCTGGTGTGTTTGGGGGACAGAAGCCACACTGGGGCAGAGGTCCTGTCTGCTCTGCAGGGCCAGGCCGAGAGGTGGTTGACGCCACGCCAGCTTAAGCCAGGAATGGTGGTTTGCGACAATGGCACCAACCTCCTCTCCGCCCTCCGACAGGGACAACTGACCCATGTGCCCTGTGTGGCTCACGTCCTTAACCTGGTGGTGCAGCGGTTCTTGGGCAGGTACCCGGGCTTACAGGATGTCCTGAGGCAGGCCAGGAAAGTCTGTGTGCATTTCCGCAGATCTTATAATGCCAGTGCTCGCCTGGCTGAGCTGCAAAAGGAGTTGAACCTGCCCAAGAACCGCCTTATATGTGACATGCCCACCAGGTGGAACTCAACGTTGGCCATGCTGCAGCGGCTGCACACGCAGCAGAGGGCCATCAATGAGTACCTGTGCGACTACGGCACCAGGACAGGGTCAGGGGAGCTTGGTTTTTTTTCTCCACGCCAGTGGGGCATGATCAGGGATGCATGCACTGTCCTGGCACCATTTGAGGAGGCCACGAGGATGGTGAGCAGTGACAGTGCATGCATCAGTGACACTGTACCTCTTGTCCACCTGTTGGAGCACACGCTGCGTGGAATAATGGACAGGGCACTTGAGGCAGAACAGAGGCAGGAAGAGGAGGACTTCCTTGCCTCTCAAGGCCCCCTTTACCCAGACAGTGTTCCTTCTGTCCCACCCATCGCACAGGAAGAGGAGGAGGAGGAGGAGGAGGATTGTGTCAGCATGGAGGTGGAGGCTGGCACTCAGCATCATCAGCAGCAGTCTTTTAGGGATGATTTACAGTCCCAAGAAACCAGTGGACTTGTACGTGGCTGGGAGGAGGTGGCTGCGGATCATGTCGTCCTTAGTGACCCAGAGGACTCCGGAGCGAATGCCTCAGCAAACCTACGCTGCATGGCCTCCCTGATCCTGCAAAGTCTGCGGAAGGATCCTCGTATTCTTCGGATCAAGGAGAGGGACCATTACTGGCTGGCCACTCTCCTTGATCCACGGTACAAGGGTAAGGTTGCGGACCTTATGTTACCGTCGCAGAGGGAGCAGAGGATGAGACAACTCCGGGAGGCCTTGCAGAAAGGTCTGTGCAACGCGTTCCCAGAGACTGGGAGGTTACAAACTCCTGGTCCTGGACAACGAGTTGCTGAGGCTTCGGCCAGTCAAAGAAGGAGCGGTGGGGAAGGTGGCCGTCTGACCGATGCGTTCAGACAATTCTTTAGTCCGCAGCCCCAAAGTATGATCGGTTCCAGCAACCATCGCCAGCGTCTGATAAACATGGTGCATGAATATCTAGGGGCAAGGTCAGACTTGGACACCTTCCCCACCGAAAATCCTCTGGCTTACTGGGTCTTGAGGATGGATCACTGGCCAGAGCTTGCACAGTATGCAATTGAGCTACTGGCCTGTCCTGCATCCAGCGTTCTTTCGGAACGCACATTCAGTGCTGCTGGAGGATTTGTCACAGATCACAGGGTGCGCCTGTCCACCGACTCGGTTGATCGACTGACTTTCATCAAGATGAACCAGTCTTGGATCACCACCAGCTACCACACACCTGATGCTGATATAACAGACTAAATGATTTTAACATGTCACATCCCTTCAAGACTGATGCTGATGCTGAGTGCCTGTGCTGTTATGTTGACTGGCTATCCTCCTCCTCCGAGTCCTCAATGATACGATTGATGATGATAGCTTGGAAGATCATTTTTGTTTATGGGTGCCGCCACCAGTGGCTAAGGCCCAATTTTTCAGCCCCTGTTTTACAGGGGCGTGTAATTACAATTTTTTTAGCAATAATTTGCCATAGGGCTCATTGCTGTGCTCCAAGTACAGTATCTGTGAGGGGTTGGAGTGTTGTGGCACCAGTGCCTAAGGCCCAATTTTTCAGCCCCTGTTTAACAGGGGCGTGTCATTACAATTTTTGAAGCAATACTTTGCAACAGGGCTCATTGCTGTGCTCCAAGTACAGTATCTGTGAGGGGTTGTAGTGTTGTGCCACCAGTGCCTAAGGCCCAATTTTTCAGCCCCTGTTCAACAGGGGCATGCAATTGCAATTCTTGATCTAATAATTCACAGCAGGGCCCATTGCTGCACCCACCAAGAGTAACTCTGAGGGCTTACAGTGTTGTGGCAACACCACCACCACCACCACCACCACCACGAAAGGCCCAATTTTTCAGCCCCTGTTCAACAGGGGCATGCAATTACAATTCTTGATCTAATAATTCACAGCAGGGCCCATTGCTGCACCCACCAAGAGTAACTCTGAGGGCTTACAGTGTTGTGGCAACGCCACCACCACCACCACCACGAAAGGCCCAATTTTTCAGCCCCTGTTCAAAAGGGGCATGTAATTACAATTCTTGATCTAATAATTCACAGCAGGGCCCATTGCTGCACCCACCAAGAGTAACTCTGAGGGCTTACAGTGTTGTGGCAACACCACCACCACCACCACCACGAAAGGCCCAATTTTTCAGCCCCTGTTCAACAGGGGCATGCAATTACAATTCTTGATCTAATAATTCACAGCAGGGCCCATTGCTGCACCCACCAAGAGTAACTCTGAGGGCTTACAGTGTTGTGGCAACGCCACCACCACCACCACGAAAGGCCCAATTTTTCAGCCCCTGTTCAAAAGGGGCATGTAATTACAATTCTTGATCTAATAATTCACAGCAGGGCCCATTGCTGCACCCACCAAGAGTAACTCTGAGGGCTTACAGTGTTGTGGCAACGCCACCACCACCACCACCACGAAAGGCCCAATTTTTCAGCCCCTGTTCAAAAGGGGCATGTAATTACAATTCTTGATCTAATAATTCACAGCAGGGCCCATTGCTGCACCCACCAAGAGTAACTGTCAGGGCTTACAGTGTTGTGGCACCAGCACCACCATCAAAGGCCCAATTTTTACTACCACTGTTCAACAATTATATGTAATTAAAATTCCTGATATAATAGTTGACAGCAGGGCGTTCCAGCACCAACCAAGAGTAACTGTGAGTGCTTACAGTGTTGTGCCAACACCAACAACTAAGGGGCCTATTTCTGCAGAGTATATACGGCAGGTCCCTACTTTCAAACATCCAACTTACAAACGACTCCTACTTGCAAACGCAAGAAGACAACAGGAAGTGAGAGGAAATCTACCACTAGGAAGGAAAATTCTCTCCTGTAAGAATAAATATGGGAGAAAGGTGTCTCCTCTGTACTGATGCTTTATCAGCAATCCTTGTTTCAAGAAAAACACCACATTTCAAAAACAGTTGTCATTGGGACGGAAAGTGAGGTGAAATGTTCTGAACAGGGGCACAGACAGCAAAACAAATGTTACAGGGGTGATAACCCTTACCTATGTTTTCCAAAAAGTTTAAAAATAGATTTTTGGGCTGGAGCTACACTTCAACAATGTACCTGTTCAAAATTACAAACAGATTCTACATAAGAACAAACCTACAGTCCCTGTCTTGTATGCACCGCCTGTATACGGCTGTTCAGAGTATATAGGGCCTTTTTTATTTTATGTGCGGGGTTCCCCTTAATATCCATACAAGACCCAAAGGGGCTGGTAATGGGCTGGGGTAGGGGGGGGGGGTCATGGGGTAGCTATGCCATTTTTCTTAAAGATTTTCATCCATATTACCGGGACCAGACATTACATTAAAGCCGCAAGCAGTTTTAAATGGCTTTTTTTTCCTTTAGAAGTGTCATTTTGTGCAGGGACAGTTCTAAACACGGGAAACACGTGGCACTTCACAGGCATACTTTAGACACCCCCCAGGTACGATATTTAAAGGAATATTTGACTTTTTTTTTTCACTTTATGCATCATTAAAATGACTGCTCCCGAAAAACGACCGTTTTTAAAACTTCTTTTTGCATTGATACATGTCCCCTGGTGCACAACCCGGGTTCCCAAACCCTTTTTAGGACAATAACATGCATAATAGTTGTTATAATTAGCACTTTAGAATTCGAACGTTCGCATCCATTGTATTTAATAGGGTTCTAATGTTCGTACGAACTTTCGGTCCGTTCGCGGGTTCTGGTGCGAACCGAACCCGGGGGTGTTCGGCTCATCACTAATCTCCTGTAGTATGTCTGCAGTCTCTGACCATCTCCTGTATTATGTCTGCAGTCTCTGACCATCTCCTGTATTATGTCTGCAGTCTCTGACCATCTCCTGTATTATGTCTGCAGTCTCTGACCATCTCCTGTATTATATCTGCAGTCTCTGACCATCTTCTGTATTATGTCTGCAGTCTCTGACCATCTCCTGTATTATGGGGGGCTCTTTCTATGCAAACTCTCTAACAGAGGCCCTCTCTGTGTCCATTAGAGAGACCCCCCTCCAGGTCCAATTAGAGTACTCTGCTTCTCTTCCTGTATTTTGTTGTTAAGAGATCGTGGGAGGATCCCAGGGTAACGATGACTCCTTAGGGGAGCATCTCAGTGTTTAAGTCCTTGCCATAGAAACATTTGTAAAGAGGGAGGAGTTAGTAAGGTGACCACGCCCTTGTAGGGGCGCCAGAAATATTTCTGCACCCAGGCGCATGTGGCCCTAGGATCGGCCCTGTACAAATCATCATTCTTTTGCTAGAAAATTACTCAGAACCCCAAACATTATATATGTTTTTTTAGCAGACACCCTAGGGAATAAAATGCCGGTCATTGCAACTTTTTTTCTTGCACGGTATTTGCGCAATAATTTTTCAAATGCCTTTTTTTGTGAAAAAAAATTGTTTCATGAATTAAAAAATAACAAAACAGTAAAGTTAGCCCAATTTTTGATATGAAAGATGATGTTACGCCGAGTAAATAGATACCTAACATGTCACGTTTTAAAATTGCGCACACTCATGGAATGGCGCCAAACTTCGGTACTTAAAAATCTCCATAGGCGACGCTTTCATTTTTTTTTACAGGTTACCAGGTTAGAATTACAGAGGAGGTCTAGTGCTAGAATTGTTTCACACGCTCTAACGCATGCTGCGATACCTCACATATGTGGTTTGAACGCCGTTTACATATGTGGGCGGGACTTACGTGTGCGTTCGCTTCTGATCGCGAGCTACTGGGGACAGGGGCGTTTTTAATTATTTTTATTTTTTTTACTTATTTTTATTTTTTTTTACACTTATTTTACTTTTTTTTTTATCACTGTTATTCCTATTACAAGGAATGTAAACATCCCTTGTAATAGGAATGTGTGTGACAGGTCCTCTTTATTGAGAGATGCGGGGTCAATAAGACCCCACATCTCTCCTCCAGGCTGGAAAGCATGAGATCATGAAAAAAAATTCACTGATCTCATACTTACTAGCCGCAATGGCAGGTTTGTTTACATCTGACGACCCGGGTGTGACGTCATCACATCGCGCCCAGGCCTCCGACGGTCATAGAGATGACTGGTGACCATCTGGTCACCAGTCATATCTATGCTTGTCACGTGACCCACTACCGGCGCCGGACGATTCTCTCCGGGTCCCCGATGGCACGGGAGAGCCCGGAGAAGCACCGGATGGCGGCAGGAGGGGGGGATGTCCCCTCCCGCCGCCTATAAGAACGATCAAGCGGTGGAACCGCCGCTATAATCATTCTTATGGTGCACAGAATCGCCGGCACAACAAAAGGATATCTGAATGATGCCTGCTGCAGGCATCATTCAGAAATCCCCCCACAAAGCCGAGGACGTCATATGACGTCCACCCAGGATGGGAGATCCCATTTGTGGACGTCATTTGACTATGGCTGGGTAGGGAAGTGGTTAAGGAAGGGTGGAACACTGGACCCTGTGACAGCAGGTCGTGACGAAGCGGAAGCACTCAAGGTCTTCCTACCGCCATCTTTATGATCTCGGCGTACCAGGGCCTCCTGGGCCAATTTGGGGCCACTAGGAGTACTGGTATTCCCTCTTTCTTGATCCTGCACAGTAATCTCTGTAAGAGAGGGATCGGGGGGAATGCATAGATCAGTGAAAACTGGTTCCAAGGAATTATCAGAGCATCCGCTCCGTAGGCCAGAGGATCTCTCATCCTGGACACAAAGTTGTCCAAATTCCTGTTGAGCCTGGAAGCTAGCAGGTCTACATCCGGGGTCCCCCATCTCTGGCATATGGCCTGAAAGACATCGGGGTGGAGAGACCACTCTCCTGGCGACAGCTGCTGGTGACTCAGGTAGTCCGCTTGCCAGTTCTCCATCCCTGGAATGAAGATTGCAGAAGACAAGGAACATGATCTTCTGCCCATGCCAAAATCCGATTCACCTCTTTCTGAGTATCCCGACTCTGGGTGCCTACTTGGTGATTGATATAAGCTACTGCAGTAGCGTTGTTGGGTTGAATACGAACAGGGTGGCCCTGTAACCTGTGTGTCCAGTTTCTGAGGGCCAAATATATTACCAGAATTTCCAATATGTGGATGGGCAGGCTCTTTTCGATCTTGGCCCAGGTTCCCTGGGCTGAAGCTTCTTCTAATACTGCTTCCCAGCCCAACAGGCTGGTGTCCGTAGACTGCACCTTCCAGGTGACTGGTAGAAAGGATCTTCCTTTCCGCAAGTTCTCGGTTTTTAACCACCAACTGAAGCTTTGGCGCACCTGTGGAGACAGGCGCATGCGTAAATCCAGAGCTTGGATTCTCCTGTTTCAGGTAGCTAGGATACTGCCTTGAAGTAGTCTCGAATGAAACTGGGCGTAACGAACAGCCTCGAAATTGGCCACCATCTTCCCTTATAGTCTCATGCAAATGCGAATAGAAGGCCCCTTCTTCGCCTTGACCCTGTGGATCAATTCTCTTAGAGACTTGACTTTTGGCTCCGGCAGGAATACCCTGCTTTGGGCTGTGTCTATGATCATGCCCAAATACTCTACCCTTCTTAGGGCTTGTAGAGAGGATTTCTGTAGGTTTATGATACATCCTAAATGCTCCAGGTATCTTACTGTATTGAGCACAGTGTGATCTACCACTGCCACTGACTGATCTACCACAAGTAGATCGTCTAGATAGGCTGTCACCGCTATGCCCTGTGTCCTCAGATTTGCCAACAGAGGGGCCAGTCTCCATTCAGAAATGGCGAGTGTTCAGAAACTGATTCAGAGATCTTAGATCCAGAATGGGTTTGACGTCTCCATTTGGTTTTGGAACCACAAAGAGGTTTGAGTAAAAACCTGAACCTTGCTCCTTTAGGGGTACTTCCCTGATTACCCCTTGAGACAGCAAGTGATCCAATCCTCTGAAGAAGGATCTTCTCTTTAATGGATCTTTGGAAAGCCTTGAACTTCGGAACCGATAAGATTGGATCTCTCGAAATTCCAGTCTGTACCCTAGGGATACTGTGGAAACTACCCACTTGTCCTGGATTTCTGTCTGCCATGCCGCTGAAAACTGCCGAAGCCGTCCCCCCACTCGGCCGAGCGGGGGCGCCTCTTCATAAAGAGGCTTTGGGGTTTTGCTTGTTAGCTTTTTGACCCCATGGCTTCTTGTTCTTCTGGACCTGGTTTTCTTTAGCCTTTGTGGCTGGCAGAAAATGCTGTCGCCACTGGCTGGAGGCAGATCTCCCGGGAGCCGGGGGGAGAGAACGTTTAAAACAAGGACGCTTGTTCTTCTTCTTCTCAGGTAATAGACTAGTTTTACCGCTGGATATCTTTTGGATATATTTTTCCAAGTCATCCTCAAAGAGGCGTTCGCCATGGAAGGGGAAACTGGCCAAAAGCTTTTTGCATGGAGCTTCTGCTGACCAATGCTTTAGCCAAAGAATTATGCGCATATGCACCAGCTGGAGTGTGAGGCGAGATGCTTGCTGAACAGAATCTCTAATGGCATCCACTGTAAAAGATAAGGCTTTAGGCAAATTCTCCCAAAGTTTGATCTGCTCCGAAGGCAAATCCTTCAGCCCCTGTCTTACTTGTTCCTTTAGAACCTGACACATACCAACTGCCGCCACAGCAGGTTGAGCCACTGCACCAGCCAAAGGAAAGGAAGATTTCAGTAAAGATTTCAATTTCTATTTAGATGGTTCTTTAAATACCTGAGCATTGTCCACAGGACAAGTTAGGTTCTTATTTACACAAGAAATAGCTGCATCTACAGAGGGCAGACTCCACTTCTTGGTAAACTTCTCCTCCATAGGATAAAGAACTTCACATTTCCTAGGAGATGAAAAACGCTTATCTGGATGTAGCCAGTCTGCGTAAATCAGATTCTCCACTAAAGGATGAACCGGAAAAGAGCATGCAGCCTGCGGGGATTTTAATGAACCCAGGGAGGAGACAGGTGATTCAGTTAACTCCGAAGAGGGTAACTTGAATGTAGAGCGTACTGCTTCAGCATAATATTGCACCTGTGATTTCAGAACCTGGGAAGCAAAAAGAGGTTCTTCTGATATCCCTGATCCCTCCGACTCCTCATCCCTATCCCCTGAAGGTGTTACATCATCCTCATCCTCATCATCCTCATCATCCTCAGATTTTCTTTTTCGTACATCACGGGACACAGAGCGACTTAGTCATTACTAATGGGTTATATAGATTACCTTCAGGTGTTGGCACTGGCCAATTCCAAACCGGAAGTACCCTCCCCTATATAAGCCCCTCCCATCCGGGAGCACCTCAGTTTTTTGCCAGTGTCTAAGGTGTTGGCCAAAGAGTAACATGTGTTTTCACTGGGCTTGCGTACAGGTTCTTTTGGGCCTTAGTAAGCTGTTCCGGATCCCACCAAAAAAGCTTCATAGCTAAACGGTCGGTACCCGGGCCTTGCAGCAGAAGAGCAAGGTTTTGCCTGTAATGCCTCTCTTAGGAGGGCTGGACCCTGGGATCCAGAGCTCTGGTCATACCCACGACCAAGATGTTGTCTGTGCAGGGTGCTATACAGGTCCAGGGGAGTGGAATCCTTGGGAACCCAGTCCCTGAAGGTTTAATTACAATGCCTGCCATGATAGGTGAAGTTTGGACTTCTGTGGACCAAACAAAGTCCTGCGGCGGGGATCAGGTAAGTGGGGGCCCCCAGGAACTTGGTTCTATTGGGGGACCCCCAAGCCTAATTTGTCTTTCTGTCTGTTACCTAACGGTATTCCCGCTAATATCTGTGTATGCCTGTAACTACTGAAAATGTAAAATTTTAATAGTAGTCAAGAAAAAAAAAAAAAAGGGGACCGCGGTACCTGTGTTAAACCACTAGAGGCCGCTGTAGTCCATTTTTCTTGTCATGTGGATCTTTGGTTTTCTCAAGTCAAAAGATCCAGGCAGTTGGTAAGTTTCTCTGTGGGAATCCACTTCCTCTGCCCTGTTGCTGCGCTCATCCACCGCACAGGCCCTCCGGCAAAAAGGGCCCTGGCTCCTAGTCCCTGTTTGATTTCGAAAAGGGCGCACGGGCGCACGTGCGGGCGCGTGCACGCGCCTCCTATGGAAAAAAAGGGGCAGGGCGGGTGGATGACGCTCGATGCGCGCCGCGGCGCTTCTGCGCATGTGCAGGCGTCCCAGCATTGTTAAAAGACACAGTACAAGTGTCAGCTGGATACAAACAGAGCTAGCAACAAACAGTGGCACACAGAGGCGGTTGATGCAGGCATCCCCATAGAAAGGCACTTTAGTGGACACCAGCTGGTATATAGCAGCAACTGTGTTAGACCATTACCAGCAAAAATTGGTGTATGACGACGGGAATACCTCAGCTTTCTGCTTAAAGGATATGTCGTCCAGACGCTCCGGAAATAGGTCTTCCAGGAAGCCAAAGGGGTCTCCATCGGGCTCTGAGGATATTGGGCATGCTTGTACTGCACCAATCTCCCCTGAGAATTCAGAGGTCAGTAGCCGTAGAAACCCCGCAGGAATGCCTGGTGCTGCGGCTGTCCCCAGTCCACCTGCTCCTGTATATATAACAGAGGAGGTTTTACCTCAACTCTGGGAGGATTGGAAGAGAGATTAACAGCATTGATCGCTGCTTCCCTGTCACAGGAAAAGCGTGTCCGATCTCCGTCTCCTCCTTCAGAGTGCCTGTTAGTGGAGGAACAGCCCCACACAGAGATCGACCTACCTGAAGGGGATCAGGATGAGGTTGATTCAGTTATGGAGGAATCAACAGTGGAAGAACCTTTCTCAGCATCTCAGGCTGAAAGATTATGGGTTCAGTCTCTGACTAATATGGTCCGATCAGCATTTAAAATGCCTCTGGCGGAACCACCATCCACTACGGTTTCCTCGCTGGGGTCGCTAAAAGCTCCCCAGGCTGTCTGTTCCTTCCCAATCCACCCTTTATTAGAAGGGCTTATTTACCAGGATTGGGAGCATCCTGATAAAATATTTGCTCCCCCCAAGAGATTTCCGGTGATCTATCCCATGGAGGATAAGTTCATAAAAAAATGGAGGGTCCCTACAGTGGACGCAGCCATCTCTTCTGTTAACAAATCACTGACATGTCCAGTAGATAATGTTCCAATGTTCAAAGACCCAATAGATAAAAAATTGGAGTCTTTACTAAAATCTGCTTTCTCTACAGCAAGCATGGTGACACAACCTGCGGTAGCAGCGATTGGAGTCTGCCAAGCAGTGAAAGATCAGTTGAAACAAGTCTTAAGGGACTTACCAGATCAGCAGGCTCTTGCCCTAGCTGACCTGCCTAGAGCCTTGTGTTTTGCGGTGGACGCCTTAAAGGATACAATCCAACAGGCCTCCCGCTTTACGCTGTCTGTAGTACATATGCGTAGGCTTCTGTGGCTCAAAAACTGGTCTGCTGAAGCTCCCTGTAAAAAACTGCTGGTTAGCTTCCCATTTCATGGAGAACGCTTATTTGGAGAAGATCTGGACAAATATATCCAGAAAATTTCTGCCGGTAAAAGTTCACTCTTACCGGTTAAGAACAAGGGTAGAAGTCCTTCTTTTAAGAGGCCTACTTCTCCAGTCCCTGGCACATCGGCTGTGAAACAGTTCCGACGACCTCCGCGGTCAAATCCAGGGGGCAGAAATCAGGGACAATCACAGGGTAACAAGAAACCCTGGGTCAAGAGAGGTACAAAACCTCCCCCTAAGTCATGAAGGGTTGCCCCCACTCAGTCGGGTGAGGGGAAGACTTCAGTTGTTCACAGAGACCTGGCGGGACACCATCAGAGATGGGTGATCTCCGCAGTAAGTCTGGGATACAGGCTGGAGTTAAAAGACATTCCTCCTGCCCATTTTATAAGGTCAAACGTGCCAAGCGATCCCCAGAAGAGTGGATCCCTCCTTCTGGCACTAGAGCAACTATTGCCCCAAGGGTGATCATGAAGGTTCCCTTGAAAGAAAACGGGTTCGGGTTTTACTCGAACCTTGTCACAGTCCCCAAACCAAATGGGGACATGAGACCCATATTAAATATAAAAGGGCTAAACAAGTTCCTACATATCAGGACTTTTTCAGATGGAGTCGATCCGATCGGTGGCCACCGCCCTACAAGGGCAGGAATGGTTAGCCTCGATCGACATAAGGGATGCTTATTTGCATATTCCCATCTGTCCGGCCCACCAGAAATTTCTACGCTTTGCAGTAGAAGGGCGCCATTTTCAGTTCAGAGCCTTACCTTTCGGTCTGGCCACGGCACCACGAGTGTTCACAAAAATTCTGGCCCTACGATTGGCCAAACTAGGAACACAAGGTGTAACGATAATGGCATATCTAGACGACTTGTTGCTGATAGACCACTCAGTGAAAAAAACTAGAAGTGGTCGTTCACAAGATAATCAAGTATCTGGAATCTCACGGTTGCATTATCAACCGAGACAAGTCAGCCCTAAAACCAGTCAAAAGCCTGGAATACTTGGGGGCTAAGACTGGATTCAAATCAGAGAAAGATTTTCTTACCTCCAGAGAAGGTGTCGTCTTTGAAAGATTTGACCCACTTAGTGGGTACAAAAAAGAAAAACCATCCATACGCCTGTGTATAAGGCTGCTGGGAAAAATGGTGGCTTCATTCGAAGCAGTACCCTACGGTCAATTCCATTCAAGGAACTTGCAGAGGGCCATACTGTCAGCCTGGAACAAAAAAGTTCAGGCTTTAGACTTACCAATGTCCCTGTCCCCTTCCGTTCGCAAGAGCCTCCATTGGTGGTTGGTGCCCCAGAATCTGGGAAGGGAAACCCTTCAGTCCGGTTTCTTGGAAGGTGGTCACTACAGTTGCCAGCCTCATAGGCTGGGGGGCAGTACTGGAGCAATGGTCTCTCCAGGGCAAGTGGTCAGAAGCAGAGAAGGCCCGGCCCACCAATCTCTTAGAGATACGAGCAGCCCGGTATGCCCTAGTAGCATGGACATCCAAACTCCAAGGGTCACCTGTCAGAATTCAATCAGACAATGCCACAGCAGTGGCATATATCAATCTCCAGGGTGGCACCAGGAGTCGTGCAGCCCAGAGGGAAGCGAATTGCATCCTGGAATGGGCAGAAAGGTATGTCACAGCCATATCCGCGGTTTTCATCCCAGGAGTGGAAAATTGGAGAGCGGACTTTTTAAGTCGCCAGCAATTATGCCAGGGGGAATGGTCTCTTCACCCCGAGGTTTTCCAGGCAATATGCCAGCGGTGGGGAACACCGGATGTAGATCTGCTAGCATCCAGATTCAACGCAAAGGTGGACAGATTTGTGTCTCGCACAAAGGATCCCCTAGCTTGCGGTTCGGATGCCCTAGTGTTCCCTTGGGATCAGTTCAAGCTGATATATGCATTCCCACCGCGATTAATCCGCAGAATCAGGGTAGAAAAGAAACCAGTGATTCTGGTGGCTCCAGCGTGGCCCCGAAGGGCATGGTACGCGGAGATTATAAAAATGTCAGTGGGAAGTCCTTGGACCCTCCCACATCGTCCGGACCTGCTTTCGCAAGGACTACTACTCTTCCTTACCAGCCCTAGGTTTGACGGCCTGGCTATAGAAGCCCACATTCTAAAAAAGAGAGGGCTCTCTAATCCTGTGGTATCTACCATGATCAATGCCAGGAAGCCGGTATCCAGGCAGATCTATTATAGGATCTAGAAGGCGTACATCACGTGGGGTGAGGCCAGGAAATGGCATCCACGTAAGTACGTAATAGGTAGGATTCTGGACTTCCTACAGTGGGCTGTACATAGGAAGCTTGCCTTGAGTACTATCAAGGGTCAGACGGCCTTGTCAATATTTTTTTCAAAGGCCCTTGGCTTTGCATTCATTAGTCAAAGCTTTCATACAAGGAGTGATGCGTATTAGCCCTCCGGTTAGTATTCCCATATGTCCATGGGACTTAAACCTGGTTCTGTCGGTTCTACAGAAACAACCATTTGAACCATTGCGGCACATTTTCTTGGTTCTTTTCACCAGGAAATTGATTTTCTTAGTAGCCATTTGTTCGGCTAAAAGAGTATCGGAATTACATAGTTACATAGTTAGTCAGGTTGAAAAAAGACACAAGTCCATCCAGTTCAACCGTAAAAAAATAAAATAAAAAAAATAAAATAAACATATATCGTACAATCCCATATACCCAATTCTATACCCACAGTTGATCCAGAGGAAGGCAAAAAAAAAAACCCAGAAGAGCATGATCCAATTTGCTACAGCAGGGGAAAAAATTCCTTCCTGATCCCCCGAGAGGCAATCGGATATTCCCTGGATCAACTTTACCTATAAATGTCAGTACCCAGTTATATTATGTACATTTAAGAAAGAATCCAGGCCCTTCTTAAAGCAATCTACTGAGCTGGCCAGAACCACTTCTGCAGGGAGTCTATTCCACATTTTCACAGCTCTTACTGTGAAAAAACCTTTCCGTATTTGGAGGTGAAATCTCTTTTCCTCTAGACGCAAAGAGTGCCCCCTTGTCCTTTGTGTTGACCGTAAAGTGAATAACTGAACACCAAGTTCACTATATGGACCCCTTATATATTTGTACATGTTGATCATATCCCCCCTTAATCTCCTCTTCTCAAGAGAGAATAAATTCAGTTCCTCTAATCTCTCCTCATAGCTGAGCTCCTCCATGCCTCTTATCAGTTTGGTTGCCCTTCTCTGCACTTTCTCCAGTTCCCCAATATCCTTTTTGAGAACTGGGGCCCAAAACTGAACTGCATATTCCAGATGAGGTCTTACTAATGATTTGAACAGGGGCAAAATGATATCTCTCTCTCTGGAGACCATACCTCTCTTAATACAAGAAAGGACTTTGCTCGCTTTGGAAACCGCAGCTTGGCATTGCATGCCATTATTGAGCTTATGATCTACCAAAACCCCCAGATCCTTCTCCACTACGGATCCCCCCAGTTGTACTTCCCCTAGTATGTATGATGCATTCATATTGTTAGCCCCCAAGTGCATAACTTTACATTTATCAACATTAAACCTCATCTGCCACATAGTCGCCCAATTAGACAGAGCATTGAGGTCGGCTTGTAAATTGGCGACATCCTGTAAGGACGTTATTCCACTGCATAGCTTGGTGTCATCTGCAAAGACAGAAATGTTACTTTTGATCTCAGACCCAATATCATTTATAAACATATTAAAAAGTAAGGGTCCCAGCACTGAACCTTGGGGTACACCACTGATAACCTTGGACCATTCAGAATTAGCCGCCTTGTCCTGTAGGGAGCCATATCTGGTTATCCATAAGGACAGAGTAGTGCTACGTCCTCATCCAGCCTTCTTCCTAAGGTGGTATCGAGGTTCCATTTGAACCAAGATGTGGTTCTTCCTTCCTTTTTCCCCAAACCTAGTTCGGTAGAGGAAAAGTTATTGCATTCTTTGGATGTAGTAAGAGCAGTTAAAGCTTATCTTAAAGCCACTGCTCAGATTCGTAGAACGGATACTTTGTTTGTTCTGCCGGAAGGCCCCAGAAAGGGTCAGGCAGCATCAAAAATCTACTTTAGCCAAGTGGATTCGACAGGTCATAATACAAGCCTATGGCTTGAAAAGGAGACCGCCTCCGTTCAAAGTTAGGGCGCACTCCACAAGAGCAGTTGGAACTTCATGGGCAGTGCATCACCAAGCCTCCCTGGCTCAAGTCTGTAAGGCCACAACATGGTCCTTAGTACACACGTTTACTAGATTCTACCAGGTAGACGTCAGAAGTCAGGAGGATGTCGCCTTTGGGCGCAGTGTGTTGCAGGCCGCAAAAGAGCCTCATGCCTGATGGCGCCCAGCTTATGTATCCCTCCCCTCATTTGGCATTGCTTTGGGACGTCCCATTAGTAATGACTAAGTCGCTCTGTGTCCCGTGATGTACGAAAAAGAAAAAGGGATTTTTATAACAGCTTACCTGTAAAATCCTTTTCTTGGAGTACATCACGGGACACAGAGCTCCCACCCCTCTTTTTGGGACACTTATTGCTTGGCTACAAAACTGAGGTGCTCCCGGATGGGAGGGGCTTATATAGGGGAGGGTACTTCCGGTTTGGAATTGGCCAGTGCCAACACCTGAAGGTAATCTATATAACCCATTAGTAATGACTAAGTCGCTCTGTGTCCCGTGATGTACTCCAAGAAAAGGATTTTACAGGTAAGCTGTTATAAAAATCCCTTTTTTCTGTAAGGAAATCTAAAACAACAAGAGATCTGCTTCGCTTTTTTTGTCCTTTTGTGAGGACTTAGAGATTAACGTAGCGATTCTTCCTTCCAAGTTGTTCAGAGCTGCCGCCGATTCTCCCTTCTAAGTTGTTCAGGGCTGCCGCCAAAGAGTCCTCAGTGACATATGCAGGCACACAGGGGAGGGCTGGGCCAGGGGGCAGGGTGGCAATTGCCTCCCAGGCCGCCCTAACTTATGTTAAAAATGGCCGGCAGCCGCTGCCCGCTACCATTTTCTGTTTTAATCTGGTCTAGGAAGTCGGGCCGGGGGCATGGCCATGGCGGCCGACCACTAGCTGTTGCATTCCGGGAGTTGTAGTCCGCACTCAAGCTTCTGGTGGGTGGAAAACACAGCAGCGCAGAGGAAACTACAACTCCCTGGGACAGGATTCTTGGAAGCAGGCAGAGGCAGGGCATGCCAGGGAGTCGGCCTGCAAGGCTGGGCGCTGGCTGCAACTTGACCCCAGGATCAGGAGCGTTACCCCCCCAGGAAACCGTGGTGTGCAAGGACTTGCTGAGCTGAGATCGCTAAGGCGAGAGACCCTGACACCCCTAGCTGACCCCCCAGCTCCACCCCCATGTAACCTGCCCCAGTGATCAGGCTGCATTGATGGGCACTGGAGTTGGCTGCACTGATGGGCACTGGTGAGGCTGCATTGAAAAACCAGGTGGGCCATGGATGGTGAGCGGATTCGGCGGTTCAATGGGCCACTTGACTGGACTTGCCCCCCAGGCCTAAGGCCGTCAGCCCTCCCCTGCAGGCACAGGCACCACAGGAGAGGCTGCTACTCCTGATAGAGGCAAAGGCTCATCCTGTATAGGCGCTTCAGATATTACAGGAGAGGAAGGTACCGAGCAGGCATGACTAGAGCCTCCTGTCTCAGGTGGCGGTGCTTTTTTGTCTTTTTTAGCTCCTGAATTTCTCCTTAGGGAAGACATATTACTAAGCAAAAGCCGAGGTACCAATATGCATATACTACTGTGCTAGTTCAGCAGTTTACCTAAAGTATGCAACTATAAACACACAGTTTCATTTTTTGAGTAGGTGTCTTATTTGGGAGTGCTCAGCCAACCACATAGAGATCTTACGTGCCCTCAAGCTGCTGTGTCACCATCAAGGAGGGAGCTCCAGGCTTGTGAGGCTCCCTTTATAGCTTCCTGTCTGTTCTGGGCGCTGTGGAATAGCTTGCCCGCGCAAGCGCACGTGCACGCTCGTGACCCCGCCCCCTCTTTGCCGTGCACCATAAAGCGCGTGACCTAGGGGCTAATGGCGGCGATTTGAAACCAGGGAAGGTCCTCCTAACATCTTGGCTGAGAGGAGGAAAGTGGCAGCCGTCCATGGCAGAGCTCTGCAGCTTGGGAGTGTGCTATCCGAAGGTGCTGACACTGTACTGGAGCCTGGTGAGTGAACACTCAACTCTTTACTACCTCTAGTGGTGGCAAAAGAGAAGACACCTACACAAAAATAGGAAAGGTCCTTAAGATTCCTGCTTACGACTTTCCTGGCTTACCTTATCCCCGCCGCAGGTCTGCTGAAGATCAGACAGAACCAATCTTCACCTATCACGGCGGGTATGTGTGCCAACCTTCAGGGACCTTCAACCTTCAGCCTCTTCCCTTGTAAAAGACTCTGCCAGGAATTTTAGCGTATAGTGTAGCGAAAGTGCTGGACCCTAGAGCCCAGCCCTCTAAAGAGAGACATTACAGGCGACACCTCGTACACGAGGCCCGGATACCATCCAGTTTTGGCGTAATAATTTAGGCGTCTTGGATGGACCCGAAAGTGTAGCTCTTTTATCCCCAGAGGGCTTCTTTGGCAGAGCTTCCTTCAGCACATCCTAATCGCGTCCAACACCTTAGACACTGGCGAAAAAACTGAGGTACTTCCCTTATGGGAGGGGCTATATAGAGGGGAACTTGTCTTCATTGGTTGTGCCAGTGTCCAATCACCTCTGAGTTATACAACCCACTATGTAATGAATAGAGGCTCCGTGCTGTACGATAAAGAAAATAGATTTTAAACAATAAGAAAACATGCCATAAATCAAAGACTAATCAACACAAAGGGCATAGTACAGGGGAAGTCTGGAGGGCTCAATACTGGGATCAGGAGGGCACAGTACAGTTTATGGGATGCTGGCTGGGACCCAGCCATCCCATGACAGCCTGGTAGAAAGCGTGACTGTCCTGGCAAATAAAGGACAGTTGGCAAGTATGATGTAATGCAAGATTATCATTGGGCTCCCATGCACCTGGGGCCCCTGGGCAGTGCCTATGCATTAAGACAGCCCTGCTTACTGGTCTCAAGTGTGAGCTCTCCCCCTAACAATTTGGCGGGGCAGAGCCAGCAGGGAACCCAGGTTATGTGTCTGTGGAGTTAAAAGAACAGCTGGCCAGGCTGCACACTTCTCTCACACACTCCATGGGTGCACGTAATTCAATAATTCCCTGTTATTGGCCTAGACAGAATAAATATTTATAACCCAACACATTGTATATTATCACTATCCATTGGAAAACAATTTCCAGTAGCAGGCAGAAGTAAACAATGTCCTTGGGTTTGGGAGAAACCTAATGAGCACAGATAACACAAAGTACAAGCTGGCTACGGCCTAGCTGCAAACCCAAAATTTGGACAGGGAGACAGGAGTGTAATGAAGGGCCATACAACAGGGGTGTCAAACTCAATTTTTTTGCAGGCCACATCAGCAGTGTGGTTTCCCTCAAAGTTCCGGTTGTATCTGGGGTGCGCTACGTACAGAGTGCAGGGTTCAGGGGTGTGCTATGTACAGAGTGCAAAGTTCAGGAGTGCGCTATGCACAGAGTTCAGGGTTCAGAAGTGCATTACATACAGAGTTCAGGGGTGCGCTATGTACAGAGTGAAGGGTTCAGGAGTGCATTACATACAGAGTTCAGGGGTGCGCTATGTACAGAGTGCAGGGTTCAGGAGTGCATTACATACAGAGTTCAGGGGTGTGCTATGTACAGAGTGCAGGGTTCAGAAGAGCATTACATACAGAGTTCAGGGGTGCGCTATGTACAGAGTGCAGGGTTCAGGAGTGCTTAACATAGAGTTCAGGGGTGCGCTATATACAGAGTGCAGGGTTCCGGAGTGCATTACATACAGAGTTCAGGGGTGCATTGTGTACAGAGTGAAGTGTTTAGGAGTGCTCTTTGCACAGTGTGCAACCCCAACCCCCCTCCCCAAAGCTTCCTTGCATCCCTCTCTCCTACCTATCTGGTGTGCGCTACGTACAGAGTGCAGGGTTCAGAGGTGTGCTGTGTACAGAGTGCAAAGTTCAGGAGTGCGCTATGCACACAGTTTAGTTCAGGAGTGTGCTATGTACAGGGTTCAGGGGTGCCTTATGTACAGAGTGCAGGGTTCAGGAGTGCATTACATACAGAGTTCAGGGGTGCGCTATGTACAGGGTTCAGGAGTGCACTACATACAGAGTTCAGGGGTGCGCTATGTACAGAGTGCAGGGTTCAGGAGTGCATTACATACAGAGTTTAGGGGTGCGCTATGTACAGAGTGCAGGGTCCAGGAGTGCATTACATACAGAGTTCAGGGGTGCACTATGTACAGAGTGCAGGGTCCAGGAGTGCTTAACATACAGAGTTCAGGGGTGCGCTATGTACAGAGTGCAGGGTGTTCAGGAGTGCATTACATACAGAGTTCAGGGGTGCGCTGTGTACAGAGTGCAGGGTCCAGGAGTGCATTACATACAGAGTTCAGGGGTGCACTATGTACAGAGTGCAGGGTCCAAGAGTGCATTACATACAGAGTTCAAGGTTGTGCTATGTACAGAGTGCAGGGTCCAGGAGTGCATTACATACAGAATTCAGGGGTGCACTATGTACAGAGTGCAGGGTGTTCAGGAGTGCATTACATACAGAGTTCAGGGGTGCGCTATGTACAGAGTGCAGGGTCCAGGAGTGCATTACATACAGAGTTCAGGGGTGCACTATGTACAGAGTGCAGGGTCCAAGAGTGCATTACATACAGAGTTCAAGGTTGCGCTATGTACAGAGTGCAGGGTCCAGGAGTGCATTACATACAGAGTTCAGGGGTGCGCTATGTACAGAGTGAAGGGTTTAGGAGTGCTCTTTGCACAGTGTGCAACCCCAACCCCCCCCCCCCCCCCCAAAGCTTCCTTGCATCCCTCTCTCCTACCTTGCCTAGCTCTAGCCATCCCCGCAGGGAGAATACAGTGAATGTTGCTAGTGGCTATACTAGCCGTTAGCGAAAAATCGCATGTAAAATCGAGCAGGCTGGTTGTACCCATATTGTTCGATCGATCAACTTGGTACATTCAGCCTGGCCTTACATGTGTAGCACTACCCCCGTAGGAGCTGCTGGTTTAAAGTTTTGGGCCTACCGTTACCTTTCTGTTCACCACACTCGTGTCAGGGATCCCTTTTGAAGAGCTTTCATGAATGTTCACACCAACGCTTGGTTACTTTTTCTTCAAGAGCTTTATTATACCAGTTCCAACATAGGGGTAGAGGGATAGGGGAGGTTCAGGTACCTTGCTTTGCGGATCACAGGCACAATCTTAGATCCAGAGGACAAATCAGTTCCATGCTGGATTCAGCAACCACCGGATAGGCCTACTCTCACTGGCCTAGCAACCGGTGCGAAGCTCGATCAAAGTCTCTGCCACAGACTTGAGGAGTGCCGTTGCGTCGTTCCACCATCTTCCGCCACAAGATCGTGTAACCACACTGACACTTTGCAAAAAGTTCCTTCAAAAGTACACAGCTCACGGTGCCAGAATCTTTCAGCCAGCCGGCAGCACCATGAGGCAAACTGGCCAGGATACGTCCTTCAATTGAGTCCCCAATTGTTCCGCTTCCTCCCGCAGGCAAGACCGCGTAGGACCATCCCTGGACTAGTAGGCCCCAGCAACTCCTGGGCCTACTTCTCAGTTGCAGAACCTCGGGCCAGCAGGCCCCGAGGTTGAAAATGGCTCTCGCACATCCCTGAGGCCAGGAGGGCCCTCAGGTCAGGATCCGGCAATGAACCCCCATAAGAGCGGTCTCTGTCTCTTAAGTACCCCCTCCCAGAATGCACAGCGGGTTGACCACGCCCCCTGAGCCACTTCTGGGGAAGGAATACCCAATACACTTAGCCTGCTGCATTTCCAACCCTGACCTGTGGTGACAGTGACACCTACTGTCAGGTGGAAAACGCGCAACCCAGCTAGACGGAAACAAAGCCAACAATTTAGCACAATCCCTCTGAGCTAAACTACAGCTCAGATACCTAAATTTAACACATAGCGCCTACCCAACAGGAGTAGGGCGCTACACATGGTTCAAATCTCTGCCAGGTCCTGCTGAGACTATGGCCGGACTTAGGCAAATACAAATGCCTACAAATACCTAAATAAGATATAATAAAATATTTCACTTACCGTATATACTCGAGTATAAGCCGAGATTTTCAGCCCTTTTTTTTGGACTGAAAGTCCCCCCCTCGGCTTATACTCGAGTCAGCGAAATTTTTACATTGGAAATCGTACCCGTAAAGAAGTTGCGGCTGCAGCGTCCATCGTTCAAATTCCGCGGTCTCTTCCTGTTCCTTCCGTGATAGGCGATTCTCAGCAGACACTCTCCGCCTATCACGATCATTCTCTCATCCTCAGTTTCCCAGCAGACGTCTGTGATTAGCGGAACACCCAACACAGTGTCTGCTGGGAAACTGAGGATGAGAGAAAGATCGTGATAGGCGGAGAGTGTCTGATGAGAATCGCCTATCACGGAAGGAACAGGACGAGGCCGCGGAATTTGAACGATGGACGCCGCAGCCGCAACTTCTTTACAGGTACTATTTACAATGTAAAATTATAGGATAGGAAACAGTGAGCTAGGGAACAGCGAGGATAGGAAACAGTGAGGATAGGGAACAGTGAGGATAGGGAACAGTGAGGATAGGGAACAGTGAGGATAGGGAAACAGTGAGGATAGGGAACAGTGAGCTAGGGAACAGTGAGGATAGGGAACAGTGAGGATAGGAAACAGTGAGGATAGGAAACAGTGAGGATAGGAAACAGTGAGGATAGGAAACAGTGAGGATAGGAAACAGTGAGGATAGGGAACAGTGAGGATAGGAAACAGTGAGGATAGGAAACAGTGAGGATAGGAAACAGTGAGGATAGGAAACAGTGAGGATGGGAAACAGTGAGGATGGGAAACAGTGAGGATGGGAAACAGTGAGGATGGGAAACAGTGAGGATGGGAAACATTGAGGATGGGAAACAGTGAGGATGGGAAACAGTGAGGATAGGGAACAGTGAGGATAGGGAACAGTGAGGATAGGGAACAGTGAGGATAGGGAACAGTGAGGATAGGGAACAGTGAGGATAGGAAACAGTGAGGATAGGAAACAGTGAGGATAGGAAACAGTGAGGATAGGAAACAGTGAGGATAGGAAACAGTGAGGATAGGAAACAGTGAGGATAGGAAACAGTGAGGATAGGAAACAGTGAGGATAGGAAACAGTGAGGATAGGAAACAGTGAGGATGGGAACAGTGAGGATAGGAAACAGTGAGGATAGGAAACAGTGAGGATGGAAACAGTGAGGATGGGAACAGTGAGGATGGGAACAGTGAGGATGGGAACAGTGAGGATAGGAAACAGTGAGGATAGGAAACAGTGAGGATAGGAAACAGTGAGGATAGGAAACAGTGAGGATGGAAACAGTGAGGATGGGAACAGTGAGGATAGGAAACAGTGAGGATGGGAACAGTGAGGATAGGAAACAGTGAGGATAGGAAACAGTGAGGATAGGAAACAGTGAGGATGGGAACAGTGAGGATAGGAAACAGTGAGGATAGGAAACAGTGAGGATAGGAAACAGTGAGGATGGGAACAGTGAGGATAGGAAACAGTGAGGATGGGAACAGTGAGGATGGGAACAGTGAGGATGGGAACAGTGAGGATAGGAAACAGTGAGGATAGGAAACAGTGAGGATGGGAACAGTGAGGATAGGAAACAGTGAGGATAGGAAACAGTGAGGATAGGAAACAGTGAGGATGGGAACAGTGAGGATAGGAGAACAGTGAGGATAGGAAACAGTGAGGATAGGAAACAGTGAGGATAGGAAACAGTGAGGATAGGAAACAGTGAGGATAGGAAACAGTGAGGATAGGAAACAGTGAGGATAGGAAACAGTGAGGATAGGAAACAGTGAGGATAGGAAACAGTGAGGATGGAAACAGTGAGGATGGGAACAGTGAGGATGGGAACAGTGAGGATGGGAACAGTGAGGATAGGAAACAGTGAGGATGGGAACAGTGAGGATAGGAAACAGTGAGGATAGGAAACAGTGAGGATAGGAAACAGTGAGGATGGAAACAGTGAGGATAGGAAACAGTGAGGATAGGAAACAGTGAGGATAGGAAACAGTGAGGATAGGAAACAGTGAGGATAGGAAACAGTGAGGATAGGAAACAGTGAGGATGGGAACAGTGAGGATAGGAAACAGTGAGGATAGGAAACAGCGAGGATAGGAAACAGCGAGGATAGGAAACAGTGAGGATGGGAACAGTGAGGATAGGAAACAGTGAGGATGGGAACAGTGAGGATGGGAACAGTGAGGATAGGAAACAGTGAGGATAGGAAACAGTGAGGATGGGAACAGTGAGGATAGGAAACAGTGAGGATAGGAAACAGTGAGGATAGGAAACAGTGAGGATGGGAACAGTGAGGATAGGAGAACAGTGAGGATAGGAAACAGTGAGGATAGGAAACAGTGAGGATGGGAACAGTGAGGATAGGAAACAGTGAGGATAGGAAACAGTGAGGATAGGAAACAGTGAGGATGGGAACAGTGAGGATAGGAAACAGTGAGGATAGGAAACAGCGAGGATGGAAACAGTGAGGATGGGAACAGTGAGGATAGGAAACAGTGAGGATAGGAAACAGTGAGGATGGGAACAGTGAGGATAGGAAACAGTGAGGATAGGAAACAGTGAGGATAGGAAACAGTGAGGATGGGAACAGTGAGGATAGGAAACAGTGAGGATAGGAAACAGTGAGGATGGGAACAGTGAGGATAGGAAACAGTGAGGATGGGAACAGTGAGGATAGGAAACAGTGAGGATAGGAAACAGCGAGGATAGGAAACAGTGAGGATAGGAAACAGTGAGGATGGGAACAGTGAGGATAGGAAACAGTGAGGATGGGAACAGTGAGGATAGGAAACAGTGAGGATAGGAAACAGTGAGGATGGGAACAGTGAGGATAGGAGAACAGTGAGGATAGGAAACAGTGAGGATAGGAAACAGTGAGGATAGGAAACAGTGAGGATAGGAAACAGTGAGGATAGGAAACAGTGAGGATAGGAAACAGTGAGGATAGGAAACAGTGAGGATGGAAACAGTGAGGATGGAAACAGTGAGGATGGGAACAGTGAGGATAGGAAACAGTGAGGATGGGAACAGTGAGGATAGGAAACAGTGAGGATAGGAAACAGTGAGGATGGAAACAGTGAGGATAGGAAACAGTGAGGATAGGAAACAGTGAGGATGGGAACAGTGAGGATAGGAAACAGTGAGGATAGGAAACAGTGAGGATAGGAAACAGTGAGGATAGGAAACAGCGAGGATAGGAAACAGTGAGGATAGGAAACAGTGAGGATGGGAACAGTGAGGATAGGAAACAGTGAGGATGGGAACAGTGAGGATGGGAACAGTGAGGATAGGAAACAGTGAGGATAGGAAACAGTGAGGATGGGAACAGTGAGGATAGGAAACAGTGAGGATAGGAAACAGTGAGGATAGGAAACAGTGAGGATGGGAACAGTGAGGATAGGAGAACAGTGAGGATAGGAAACAGTGAGGATAGGAAACAGTGAGGATGGGAACAGTGAGGATAGGAAACAGTGAGGATAGGAAACAGTGAGGATGGGAACAGTGAGGATAGGAAACAGTGAGGATAGGAAACAGTGAGGATAGGAAACAGTGAGGATGGGAACAGTGAGGATAGGAAACAGTGAGGATGGGAACAGTGAGGATGGGAACAGTGAGGATGGGAACAGTGAGGATAGGAAACAGTGAGGATAGGAAACAGTGAGGATAGGAAACAGTGAGGATGGGAACAGTGAGGATAGGAAACAGTGAGGATAGGAAACAGTGAGGATAGGGAACAGTGAGGATAGGAGAACAGTGAGGATAGGAAACAGTGAGGATAGGAAACAGTGAGGATGGGAACAGTGAGGATAGGAAACAGTGAGGATGGGAACAGTGAGGATAGGGAACAGTAAGGATGGGAACAGTGAGGATGGGAACAGTGAGGATAGGAAACAGTGAGGATAGGAAACAGTGAGGATAGGGAACAGTGAGGATAGGGAACAGTGAGGATAGGGAACAGTGAGGATAGGGAACAGTGAGGATAGGGAACAGTAAGGATGGGAACACTGAGGCATTGTTGACCCTCGGCTTATACTCAAGTCAGTAAGTTTTCCCAGTTTTTTGTGGCAACATTAGGTACCTCGGCTTATACTCGAGTATATACGGTAAATATTGTTGATGGCTGTGGCTTTTTCTTACTGGAAGGTCACTTGGGGACATCTCATGTTGTATGACAACACTCATCAAGACACAGAAGAATGTCAGTTTGTCATTCAATAGCTGGAAAATCCAGTTCTTCATATTTCCTCCTTTCAAATATATTAGAAATAGCCCAAGCAAAAGCGAGGTTTACACCTTCGCTCCTCTATGTGGCTGTTTTTACTCAGTTGCAGTGGAGTGTTGTAGAGATCAGGAGGTAAGTCACAGTTTTTAAGGGGTATTTGTGGTTTTGGTGTTTCTTTCGAACGTACTCATTAACCACTTCAATACCGGACATTTTCACCCCCCTTCCTGCCCAGGCCAATTTTCAGCTTTCAGCGCTGTCACACTTTGAATGACAATTGCGTGGTCATGCGACGTTGTACCCAAATCAAATTTAGATAATTTTTTTCCCCACAAATAGAGCTTTCTTTTGGTGGTATTTGATCACCTCTGCGTTTTTTAATTTTTTGCGTTATAAACAAAAAAAGACCGTAAATTTTGAAAAAAAAAAAATATTTATTATTTTTTGCTACAATAAATATCCATTTTTTTTAAAAAAAAAAACTTTTTTTTTCCTCAGTTTAGGCCGATACGTATTCTTCTACATATATTTGGTTTAAATAAAAATTGCAATAAGTATTTATTGATTGGTTTGCGCAAAAGTTATAGCGTCTACAAAATAGGGGATAGATTTATGTCATTTTTTATTATTATTTTTTTTTTTTACTACTAATGGCGGTGATCTGCGATTTTTATCGTGACTGTGATATTGCGGCGGACACATCGGACACTTTTGACACTATTTTGGCACCATTGACATTTATAAAGTAATCAGTGCTATAAAAATGCATTGATTACTTTTTAAATGTCACTGGCAGGGAAGTGGTTGACACTAGGGGGCGCTGAAGGGGTTAAATGTGTGTCCTAGGAAGTGATTCTAACTGTAGGGGGATGGGACTGATGAGAGGAGGAGACCTATCGTTGTTCCTATATACAAGGAATATACGATCACTTCTCCTCTCCCCTGACAGGACGTGGATCGGTGTGTTTATACACACAGATCCACGTCCCTTTTCTGTGATGAGCAATCGCGGGTGCCCGGGGGACATCGCAGCTGCCGGGCACGTGAATCGGGTCCCCAGTGATGCGGCGAGCGTGCACCACCGGCGGCGTGCTCTTGCCACAATGCCGGGAAGACAAAGACATCTTATGACGTCCGCCCAGACGGAGGAAGGGTTCCTGCCGCCGTCATTTTACAATACGGCGGTAAGAAAGTTGTTAAGGCTGCATTCACACATGGGTGTTTTGAATCGCAGGCAGAATAGTCGTGATTCTGCCTGCAATTTCAAAATGCCCGGGTGTGAACGACAAATCGCACAACGCACATTTCAGATGCCATTCATTTGAATGGCACCTTAAACGCGGTGCGGTTCTGCCGCGATGGATGTGCGATGAATTGCGGCAAACCGCAATCACGTGAAGCTTTTCATCCAAAAAAGTTCAGGAGCTTCTTTTGGGTGACATGCTTCCCCCGGCAGCTGGAAATCACTAAAGCAGACACCACTACTCCAACGTTCTCTACTTCTGGGTCCCGTGCCGATTAGTTGCCCTTCTGCATTGTGATCACAGGAGGGGGGGGATCTTATAAGAGAATTCTTGCCCTAGCATGACAGCAATATTAAACTTAGAAATCAGTAAAATGAATACACATAAAAAAACGCCCTTGGGACTGAAAGAATGCATTTATCAGCAATATAAATACAGAAAACTGGCTGGGGCAGAGCCATAGCATTCTAAACACGTTTAGTGAATCTAGGCTCACTTCATCAGGAGATATTTTTGCTCAACTAATGTATACTGTCTGGCGTAATCGAAGATTTATATATATATATATATATATATATATATGTAGCGGGGTCTCCTTAAAGGCCCCAGGACTACGTTACCCAGAACCCCGTTCGGCACCCAGAGTGCAAACTGCCACCGCAGAGACTCATGGGAGGGGCTATTTAAGAGGGAGGCGAGGCGGAGCTCGGCCTCTTTGGACACCGCGCTGCAAGCAACAGCTTCTTCCTGTGCGGGTCCGCGGCAGTGCAAGGCCTGAAGCCTGGGGCCTTGAGCTACTTCCGAAGAGCCTTCCACCCCACTGCGGAGCCTGGGTGGCACCAGACTGGTCGAGTGAGGACATCAGTTGGATCGGGGACCCGATCGTTGCAGACGCTGTGTGCGGAGACACAGCAGGTGGAAGTCCCGGACTGGGATCGCGTCCGGAGTGGTGAGCGAGCACTTGCTCAATCAAGTAGACTTTACTGTTTTAGGCCTATAGACTGCCTTGGCCCACCGATCGTTAGTTTGTTGTTCCATTAGGAGACCAATAGCAGGACAGAGTTGAAGGGTCTCCAGGATAGCGTTTAATTGAGACTACCTACCTGTGGATTACAAATATTATTTCATCAAGTGCACCACCGAATGTTGCATGCGAAGAAGTCCTAGGGGAAAAGACTGAGATTTCTTTTAAGTCAGGCCTGACTAAGGAGGGGGTGTTAGAGTATTGTTTAATGCGCCATAGGGCGCGCACACCATAATAGCTGCGCGCGGTGGGTTACCGCGTGGAGCCATTGTTGTGTGCTACATTTATTGCTGCAGGGCTCTGTGAGCAAGTTGCATGTGTTCTGTTCTTCCTATGCCAAATTGATGAAAGTAAAACTGTTATACTTGATCTCTCGCCTCAGTGTGTTGCCTTACTATAGGGAGATTAACCCGTGCAATACCATTGTTTATGATAAGTTTAACCCTAGACTAACTGTGCCAGAGTGGGTCGAGTAAGATTGCCGGGGGTTGGCGGTGCTGTACACAGGGCCCGAAATCAAACCAGCGGCTCTCTTAACTGGGGGTAGCGATATATATATATATATATATATATATATACACACATATACATATAGTGCTACCCCCAGTTAAGAGAGCCGCTGGATTTCTTTCGGGCCCTGTACACAGCCCCGCCAACCCCCGGCAATCTATCTCGACCCACTCTGGCACAGCTAGTCTAGGGGTTATCCTAATATCACAATCTAACAGTTTTCCGAGGATACCCTCCTTGCATAAAGATAACACACTGGTAGCAAGTGATAAAATATAACGGTCCTTTACTTCAGGTTAAAGGCATAGGGTAAACACATAACACATGTATATCTGTAGAGCCCTACAGCAGGAAATATAGCACAGGTGGTTACCCGCCAACTACAGCTATCTCTACCAATGCGCGCTTATGGCGCAGCAACAAAGTTCTAACTACGGATCAGGCCTGACCCAACTATAGACTCAGTCTCTAGTAGATCTATTTCTTCGCATGCAATTTATCGGTGATGCACAACAGGAACAGTAATTTTGTAATCCAATAGTGAGGGAAAAACGGGAAAACGGACCACTCACAGGAGACTACTAAACTCAGTTCCGCCACGAGTCTCCTGTGGGACAGTAAATGGAACCAGGAGGGCCAAGGCAGTCTCTAGGCCTAGTCAAAGTACAGTTAATGAATGAGCAGGTGCTCGCTCACCACTCCGGACGCAATCCCAGTCCGGGACTTCCACCTACTGTGTCTCCTCACACAGTGTTCGCAACGGTCGGGTCTCCGGTCCAACTGATGTCCCAAACTCGACAAGTCAGGTGCCACCCAGGCTCCGCAGTGGGGTGGAAGGCTCTCTGGAAGTTTGTGCAAGGCCCTGGCTTCAGGCCCTGCACTGCAGCAGATCCGCACAGGAAGAGCTGTTGATTGCAGCGCGGTGTCCAAAGGGGCCAAGCTCTGCCTCGCCCTCTTCTTATATAGCCCCTCCCATGAGTCTCTGCGGTGGCTAAGTGCACCCTGGGTGCCGAACGGGGTTCTGGGTAACGTAGTCCCGGGGCCTTAAAGGAGACCCCGCTACATATATATATATATATATATATATATATATATATATATATATATACACACACACACACTATAATACCAAAAGTATTGGGACGTCTGCCTTTACACGCACATGAACTTTAATGGCATCCCAGTCTTAGTCCGTAGGGTTCAATATTGATTTGCTCCACCCTTTGCAGCTATAACAGCTTCAACTCTTCTGGGAAGGCTGTTCACAAGGTTTAGGAGTGTCTATGGGAATGTTTGACCATTCTTCCAGAAGCGCATTTCTGAGGTCAGGCACTGATGTTGGATGAGAAGGCCTGGCTTGCAGTCTCCACTCTAATTCATCCCAAAGTGGTTCTATCGGGTTGAGGTCAGGACTCTGTGCAGGCCAGTCAAGTTCCTCCACCCCAAACTCACTCAAACATGTCTTTTTTTGGACCTTGCTTCGTGCACTGGTCCAAATCATTTGGTGGGATTTTGGTGTGAGGTTGTTTTTTAGGTGTTGGTCTTGGCCCCTTAATTCCAGTGAAGGGAACTCTTGAGGTGCGAGCATACCAAGACATTTTGGACAATTTTATGCTCCCAACTTTGGGGGAACAGTTTGGGGATGGCCCCCTCCTGTTCCAACATGACAAGCCCAATCTGACTCCTCCTGTCGTAAGGCATGACTAATGTATAATAGATGTACTTACTGCTTACCCCCTGTTTGCTCCAACTTCTTACCCATAATCCTAAATTAACGAGACCACACCGAAATTGGAATAAAACATAGGCCGTAGCAGCCTTATTTATTAAATAAATATATTTCCAAAATAATATCAAAATCCTAGCGTTGGTCTTTTGCGGGAACCTCCATAACCATCTGATAAAATATTGCACTGCGGTACCTCTCATATGCTTATAGGCCTCAAGCCGACCGGCTGGCTCAGAGACAACCACGGACCGCAGTGCACCCATTACCAACACATTTTAGCTAAACCTCCGTTAGCTGAAATCCAACCATCAGGACCCATACCAACGATAGGTCCTGAACTCATTCCTTCCAAGGTATCTTCCTTCATCCGCAAAGACCAACACCCGCTACTGCCACGACATCCAGAACACATCATACCTGTTAATAGAAAGAACAACTGCACAAACCAGACCATACGGACATAACCAGGGGAGGGTGGGCGGGAACTTTCCTTCACACTGTGGTGACCTGGGGGAGGGGACAACTCCTTTTCCTACTTACTCCCCCTCCCACTAAACTTCCTACCCAATCCTAATACTTCTAACATCCTGTACCCTGTTTCCCTAGTCATGCCAGCCCTCCGCTCATTTCTTTTCTCTCATTTTTTGCTCCGGGCTTTTCTTGACTAATGTATAACAGATGTACTTACTGCTTACCCCCTGTTTGCTCCAACTTCTTACCCATAATCCTAAATTAACGAGACCACACCGAAATTGGAGTAAAACATAGGCCGTAGCAGCCTTATTTATTGAATAAATATATTTCCAAAATAATATCAAAATCCTAGCGTTGGTCTTTTGCGGGAACCTCCATAACCATCTGATAAAATATTGCACTGCGGTACCTCTCATATGCTTATAGGCCTCAAGCCGACCGGCTGGCTCAGAGACAACCACGGATCGCAGTGCACCCGTTACCAACACATTTTAGCTAAACCTCCGTTAGCTGAAATCCAACCATCAGGACCCATACCAACGATAGGTCCTGAACTCATTCCTTCCAAGGTATCTTCCTTCATCCGCAAAGACCAACACCCGCCACAGCACCCAAGGGGAAAACCTTACCCTTGGGGGCCCCCCACACCCCAGAGCTCACTGTATGCCATATTGCATTCCCAATGCCCATAAGTCACTCCCCACAGCAGTGAGGTGCACACCATTGCCCCGCAGGTACCTCCAGCCATCCACCACCAACTCCATGTGCCTTACCACCAACCCTCCATTCCTCACTACAAATCTACTCACTTCCCAATTAAGCTTCGTACGGGCCCTGTAGATACCCTCTAAAGACCAAGCCCCATTCCATGCGGTCCGAGTGACAATGTCCAACCACCCAATGACCATGTCCGGGAATGCCATCGACCTTACCCCTAAATCATTACCACCTACGTGCAGGACCAAAACGTCAGGCGGCCTATACAGACGTGCAAAGCTGTACCTCTGGAGCCCCTCCACTCCATAGCATTCCCGGAACTCCCAGCCATCTAGCACAAACCTCCTGGCTTGGAAACCCCACCTGCTGACCCTCTGGCCCCACATCCGCCCCTCATTACTCCTTTTTTTTAATGTATTTTTAAACACTATCGAATGGCCCAGTATCCAGGCCAGGGCCTGTACCGAACCTGCAAGAAGAGAAAGAAACAAGCCACCAAGACCTCAGCAAGCCCAAAATCATCACAGCCCCATACACTCTCTCCACCCAGCCCACCACTATTCGAATCACACCAGCTGATGGGGGCGAATGTATAGCACAAATCTACAAGACTCCCACCTACCAAAGCGCTTAACCGCCTCAGCATCCATCCCACCTAAGCCGCCTCGGTCGCAGCCCCAACCCTGAAAGAAACGAGAAGAACATGCCCTCTCATCCCAAGCCCCAACCCGGCAGCACTTCCTGGAAACTGAAACCCTGTGAAACCTGGACAACATCTTGTATATCAGTAACACCAATGACACCCCCTCCTTCTTGCACCTAATCTCATAAACCCACATTCCCCCTTTGACGGACTTGGAAAGGCTGACCAGCTCCCCAAACCAAAAGGCCCCAAATGTATTTATTATTATTATTCTTTTTTTTTTTTTTGGAAAACGAGAATAAACTTGCCAACGAAAACAACTCCCTCTAACTAGGGAAACCTCATATGCTGCTGCCCAAACCCTGCAGCTGCCCAAACATTTTATTATTATTATTATTATTTTTTTTTTATTTTTTTATATAACCAGGAGACACACAAAATTCTTCCGTAAATTCCGGGCAACCCAGCCTTTGACCAGAAACGTCAAACCCGCTAGGTTTTTTTTTTTTTTTTTAACGCGAGCCCGGCCACCCCATTGGTCCTATTTCTAGAAATAAAGTATAACGTCAACAGTCTAACCCCCTCGCCCCACCGAATCCACTTCACTCATGTGAACTACCACCTGCCACTACTGCCTAGCCTTCCGAGAAGTGGACGACTCCGATGGAATCTCACACCTCCAGACAGGACGGGACACCCCACGTTACCCCGCCACCAGCTCCACCACCCGGAAACTATCCCCACTGAAAAGCGAGGAAACGCTCCAGCTATGACGTTCTCCACTGGCGTTAGATGCACCAAGTAAACGACACATGCACTTGCAGGCATAACCACACCGAGTGTGGCAACAGCTGAAACAACCGGGGGAGACGACACAGCGACTCTTGATCACTCGTACCATACCCAGGTTATACCCGTGGAACCAAACCTTCATCTACCTTACTGAGGCGCCCCACCATACCACTGGAAATGACTCCAGCAGCACCAGATCTTGTGTGAAAACCCCTGTCAATCCAAGACCGAAGGCCCACTACACCCGCCTTGAAAGAATGCCCCCAAACCTGTCGAGCCACCCGACACTGTGTACCACCCCCACTCAAAGTTCTTAACCGCACCAAACCCCCCCAGTCCCCTCCTGGGAAACCCGTCCAGTAATGAGGCACACCCGCAAATCCTCCCTGTGAGTCCACCCAACGCACAAAATGCTTAGGCGATCTGATCCTTGCGACGTGCTCCAATGTAGACAGGAGCACCCCGAAGATAGTTGGCGACGCCAGGCCTACGCACAGAAAATCGTCCAAATAATGGCTGGGTGGAGTAACACCCGCCCCTACCAGGAAACAACTGCCCTTGGGGCCTAGCAGATGTCACAAGGCGCATTCCCAGCCTGATGTCGTTGTGATCCCACCGTAGTGCCGGATGTATCCCCTCCTACGCCAAACTGCTCCCAGACCGCATCCAAACCGCACCTCCGTGAACCCTGTAAGCATCCCCTACCGAATTTGGGTAACAAAAGAGCTCCGACAGGGTTCAGGGTTCTTCCCCCCAATCACCCTCATGTCAAATGCTTGCAACTTATTTCCGATAGTACATGTAATCAACCAATACCTCCCCTTCTCACCACCTCCCATTGTTGGAATACCCTGGCGTAACCCCAAATTTTGAACAACATCTCTACGTACTCACCCTTTTAGATCTTATCCCGGACCTCAGGCTTTAAGTGAGCACCCAGCGGACCCTAAAACCAACTGTACCTGTGGCTAAATCAGCCAAGCGTATGACATCCCGTTTTCCAGCAGCCTCCCCTGCTACCACTAACTTCAAAACCCTCTGCTCCACTTGCACCCCACTATCAGCTGTCATGCGCAGACTCACACACAGCCGGCACCGCTACGGGTGATGAGGATATACTATCCCTCCCTGCAAGCGGGACCACACGGCCCGACCACCTTCTCAAATCCACCAACCAAAATCTTTGAGCCCCACCAATAAAAAAAACCTTGCGAGCCTGAAGCTCCCCCCAAGTGCAGCCCCATCCATTGTGTCCACCCGGGGAGAATCACCCTGCGAGCCCCCCCGTTACCGATGCCTCCCCAGCACCTGCAGTAGCCCCCCCGTTACCAATGTCTCCCCAGCACCTGCAGTAGGACCACCCCCCACGGACCCACTATACTATCCCCTATATGGCAAAGAAAAAACATTTTTTTTTTTTTTTTACTTACCGGGCTGCCTAGGAAAAATTCCCACCAGCCGACCGTCTCGCCTCCATCGCTGCCGATCGTCTCAGGGGAAACCGATCGTCCTCCGAAGCCGTCAGCTCGCCCTGCGACCATAGGACAGCCGGCTCGCCCACATCTGATGAAAGCCCTCCAGGAGCAGCGTCTCTGGATGCCGAGGATCTGGCAGCCCTCCGGCCCCGCCACTGAGATCCAGACCCGCCCATGGACTTCTCTGTCGCTTTTCGCGGGCCGGGGGGGACGACTTCCCCCCCCCGCCCTGCCGAAAGACATCAGGCGCGTTGTCACCCTCCCCTGGCGATCCATCATCACCTGGGGGTCACCTGGCCGAGGCTGCAGAGGGCACAGTGACCGCGACCGACGATCTCCCCCCACTGAGGCTCCACCCCCGCTACCGTCCCATCAGGGGTGAGGCCCGCACTCTTCTGGTCCATGTGTCGAGCGAGCTGCCTGGCCACCCCGAACCGCCGGTGCGGCCGCCCGCCGGGCCCTGACTATAAGGGGGATGATTCCCGGGACCCCCCCCCCCTTGTGAGCAATGTGAACGCTTAGCGGGGGGGCCCGAATGGGGCCAAGGGGAGACTAATTGGCTGGCGCTGGGCTCTAGGGGATAGTCGGGTAAGAAGCGCTCTGAAGGCAGTAACCTTCAAGCTCGAGTGGACTCCCTCCCCCCCTGTACCTGCCCCCACCACCTTTCAAGCAAGCATTGGCCCCAGGGTCTCCTGTAACCAACCTGCACTCCCTGGTGCCGCTACCGACCGCAGCTAGGCCCGAAACAGCTCCCCCTCTGCCATAGCTCTGTCTCCCTGAACTTTCCTTCACACTGTGGTGACCTGGGGGAGGGGACAACTCCTTTTCCTACTTACTCCCCCTCCCACTAAACTTCCTACCCAATTCTAATACTTCTAACATCCTGTACCCTGTTTCCCTAGTCATGCCAGCCCTCCGCTCATTTCTTTTCTCTCATTTTTTGCTCCGGGCTTTTCTTTACTGGAAGTGAAAGCAGAGGAGAGAGACTACATTACCCAGAACCCCATTCGGCAATGTTTCCACCACAGAGACTCATGGGAGGGGTTATAAAAGGAGGAGGCGAGGCTGGGCTCGGTCTCTTTGGGACACGAGACATCTGTGACTGATCCTCCTGTGCGGATGTGCCGAAATGCAGGGCCTGAAGCCTGAGGCCTTGCGCAGCACCAAAGAGCCTTCCACCCCACTGCGAGCCTGGGTGGCATCTGACGTCGCTTACCTACAGCCTTGGTTGGATCAGGGACCCGATCACTGGAGACACTGTGTGTGTGTGTGAGACACAGTCAGTGGAAAATCCCGGACTGGGACCGCGTCCGGATGGGTGAGAGGGCGTATGCCCAGACCATATACTGTTGTTGCTAATGTGCCTATAGACTGCCGTGGCCCACAAGTTATTTCTGATACTCTCACTGAAGAACCTCATCAGAGCTGAACTCAGAGTTCACATAGTAAAGTGTTTATTTCATCCCTACCTTCCCATTGGATTACAAATGGTATTCTGTTAATGTGCATCACCTTTAAAGACTTGCCGGTGAAGAAAACCATCATCCCCTATAGACTGAGTTGTAGATATCTGAGCCAGGCCTGGCCAGCTAGTTAGTTAGTTCATTTAGTCACTGCGCCACAGGGCGCCTAGTTAATGGTCGCCCACGCGGCGCACCTTTACTGTTCATTTTAAATGCATAGTGTGTTATTGCTGCAGGGCTCTGCACTTTATTATCTGTGAACTGTTATCACTGTTAACCTTTCTTACTAAAAGCCTAAGTAAATTTGATACCCTTTTTCATTATTGTCTTGGTGTCTGGGTTTACTCATACAGTATAAGAATATATATATTGCAGTCAATCCTAACTGTGCCAGTAGGGGGTCGAGTACGTTGCTGGGGGTTGGCGGAGCTGTTTTCAGGGCCCAAACTAAACTTGCGGCCTTCTTAGTTGAAGGTATCGCTACAATTATATATATATATTTTTTTTTAGCAAAGACCCTAGAGAATACAATGGCGGTCGTTGCAACTTTTTATCTCGCACGGTATTTGCGCAGCAATTTTTTTTAACGTGTTTGTTTTTAAAAAATAATCCGTTTTGTGCTTAAAAAAAGAAAAACAGATAAGTTAGCCCAATGTTTTTGCATAATGTGAAAGATGAATTTACACCGAGTAAATAGATAGCCAACATGTCACCCTTCAAAAATTGCACACGCTCGTGGAATGGCGCCAAACTTCGCTACTTAAAAATCCCCATATGCTATGCCTAATTTTTTTTTACTGGTTACATGTTTTTAGTTACAGAGGAGGTCTAGTGGCAAAATTATTGCTCTCGCTCTAACGTTCGCAGCAATACCGCACATGTGTGATTTGAACACCGTTTTCATATGTGGGCGGGACTTATGTATGCGTTTGCTTCTGTATGCCAGCACACGGGGACAGGGGCGCTTTTTTTTTTTTTTATTGTTCATTTTACTTTATTTCTTTTGGTTTGACACATTTTTCCCCAAAAATAATTTTTTTGATCACTTTTATTCCTATTACAAGGAATGTAAACATCCCTTGTAATAGGAATATGGCATGACAGGTCCTCTTTACAGTGAGATATGGGGGTCAATAGGAGCCCACATCTCACCTCTAGGCTGGGAAGCCTGAAATAATAATAAAAAAAATGATCCTGGCTTTGATCGTAGCGGTGAGTCGGTAGAAGCACCAGAGGGCGGTGGGAGGGGGAGGGGTGTCCACTATTGCCTCCCGTAAGAATGATCAAGCGGTGGAACAGCCGCTATGATTGTTCTTATGGTGTAGGGAATCACTGGCTGAAAAAGCTGATATCTGAATGATGCCTGTAGCTGCACCCATCATTCAGATATCCCCACACAAAATCAAGGACGTCATATGACGGCCGGCGGGCGGTAAGTGGTTAAAACTTATTTTTTTTTAACAAAGTTGTCAATTTATAATAATATTTCTAACACATAACATGTACATACCAAAAATGACACCCCAAAATAGATTCTCCTACTCCTCCTGAGTACGGCAATACCACATGTGTGAGACTTCCACAGCCTGGCCACATACAGAGGCCGAGTGTGGCTGGGTATCACCGAGTGTGGCTGGGTATCGCCGAGTGTGGCTGGGTATTGCAGGGATGGCTGCGCAGGGATGGATCTCTCTCTCTCCTCTCACACTGTACCGATCGGTACAGAGAGGGGAGAGAGGAACCGGCGTCATGTCATGACGCCGGTTTGTTTACAAGTGATCGCTCCGTCATTTGACGGAGCGATCACGTGGTAAACGGCCGCTATTAGCGGCTATTTACCGTGATCCGTGATGCGCCGGGTCCTCTAGGGGGGGGCGCGATTCTGGGAGGATGTTATATAACGCCCTCCCAGAGTTAAGGAACCGCCTTGTAGCCGTTATTCGGCTATGGGCGCTGATTAAGTGGTTAAAAACCTGCTCCATTGTCTCCAGTGTGAAAGCCCAAGGGCTTTCACACTGGAGCGTTGTGCTAGCAGGACGGTAAAAAAAGTCCTGCTAGCCGCATCTTTGGAGCGGTGAAGCAGCGGTGTGTTTACCGCTGCTCCACTGCTCCTGCCCATTGAAATCAATGGGAAAGCGCGGCTATACCCTTTCACGGCCACTAGCGGGGGTTAAATGCGCCCCGCTAGCGGCCGAAATGCGCCGCAAATCCGCCCATAGCGTCGGCGGTAAAAATGGCGGCGTTTTACCGCCGACGTTATGGGCACCTCAGTGTGAAAGGGCTCTTAGTGATCACTTTTCTCTGCAGAGTATCTCTCCTCTCTACTGATCCTTTGTCCCGGCAGAATATCACTCCTCTGTATACTGATCACTTCTCCCTGCAGAGTATCACTTCTCTGTATACCGATCAATTCTCCCTGCAGAGTATCACTCCTCTGTATACCGATCACTTCTCCCTGCAGAGTATCACTCCCAGTGCAAAACAGCAAAGTCTGTATGGTTCTCTTGCCATCTTGTGGCTATTTGTCAACAGTGCAGCCTACAACATAGAGCCGTATAATATGCATTGCTGCACTGAACAGCTGATCCAAAATGATCTCCATGCTATGTCACCCGAAATGTGCTCCACCCCCACAGGTAAGAATAAACTCCTTACCAGAAATATGTGACCCTTGCAGGTCAAAAACGCATCAATGCATAAAACTATCCACAAAGGAATGACTCTCAGCAGGCAAATCAAATGTGAAGATCAACCACACAAATGCGTCTCCACCTTAATGTGACCTGATGGTATTCTCACAGGCATATATGGATCATGATACAAAGAGAGGAAGGGCAAACTTCCCCAGTGATGACGTCTCATATGACGAAACATACGTTGGGCGGAAGGAGATAGAGATGTCATCAGTACGCCTGCCGGGGTGCCAGACGCTTTTTTTTTCTGAATGCTTATCATTTTACTGCTCCTGTTAGTATCATTTTTTTTTTCTACAATAAACCGCTTTTAAAGGTCCCCCTATCACATCAGAGGAACCCTCATCACATCAGAGATCCCCCCAATCTCATCAGAGATCCCCCCATTACATCAGAGATCCCCCCATCACTTCAGGAGTTCCCCATTACTTCAGTGACCCCCCCCCCATCATATCTGAGATCTCCCATCACATCAGAGATCCACTCATCATATCAAAAGACCTCTCATTATCATCAGAGAACCCCCATCATATCAAAAGGACCCCCTATCACATCAGTGGACCCCCCAACACATTAGAGATTCCCCCTTTAAATCATAGGACCCCCATTACATCAGAGGTCCCTCCAACACATCAGAGGTCCCCCCCATCACATCAGAGGTCTCCCCATCACTTTAGAGGTCCCCATCACATCAAAGATCCCCCCATCACAGAGATCCCCCCATCACAGAGATCCCCCCATCACACCAGAGGTCCCCCCATCACATGAGAGAACCCCCCATCACATGAGAGAACCCCCCATCACATCAGAGATCCCCCCATCACAGAGATCCCCCCATCACATCAGAGGACCCCCCATCACTCCAGAGAACCCCACATCCCAGAGGTCCCCCATCACATCAGAGAACCCCCCATCACATCAGAGAACCCCCCATCACATCAGAGATCCCCCCATCACATCAGAGATCCCCCCATCACATTAGAGATCCCCCCCATCACATTAGAGATCCCCCCCCATCACATCAGAGATCCCCCCCCATCACATCAGAGATCCCCCCCCATCACATCAGAGGACCTCCCATCTCACCCTGTGTGATGAATAATCAGAATCAGCAATGGAACCTTCAGTCTATGTAGGGAATGAGATCTCTGATATTGGATGATGTCACCAACACTCACCGTCACATCAGTTCTCCATTCTTATACTGACTGAGGATTGTAATAGTGATGAGCCGAACACCCCCGGGTTCGGTTCGCACCAGAACCCGCGAACGGACCGGAAGTTCGAACGAACATTAGAACCCTATTAAATACAATGGATGCGAACGTTCGAATTCTAAAGTGCTAATTATAACAACTATTATGCATGTTATTGTCCTAAAAAGGGTTTGGGAACCCGGGTTCTGCACCAGGGGACATGTATCAATGCAAAAAGAAGTTTTAAAAACGGTCGTTTTTCGGGAGCAGTCATTTTAATGATGCATAAAGTGAAAAAAAAAAAGTCAAATATTCCTTTAAATATCGTACCTGGGGGGTGTCTAAAGTATGCCTGTGAAGTGCCACGTGTTTCCCGTGTTTAGAACTGTCCCTGCACAAAATGACACTTCTAAAGGAAAAAAAAGCCATTTAAAACTGCTTGCGGCTTTAATGTAATGTCTGGTCCCGGTAATATGGATGAAATTCTTTAAGAAAAATGGCATAGCTACCCCATGACCCCCCCCCCCCTACCCCAGCCCATTACCAGCCCCTTTGGGTCTTGTATGGATATTAAGGGGAACCCCGCACATAAAATAAAAAAGGCCCTATATACTCTGAACAGCCGTATACAGGCGGTGCATACAAGACAGGGACTGTAGGTTTGTTCTTATGTAGAATCTGTTTGTAATTTTGAACAGGTACATTGTTGAAGTGTAGCTCCAGCCCAAAAATCTATTTTTAAACTTTTTGGAAAACATAGGTAAGGGTTATCACCCCTGTAACATTTGTTTTGCTGTCTGTGCCCCTGTTCAGAACATTTCACCTCACTTTCCGTCCCAATGACAACTGTTTTTGAAATGTGGTGTTTTTCTTGAAACAAGGATTGCTGATAAAGCATCAGTACAGAGGAGACACCTTTCTCCCATATTTATTCTTACAGGAGAGAATTTTCCTTCCTAGTGGTAGATTTCCTCTCACTTCCTGTTGTCTTCTTGCGTTTGCAAGTAGGAGTCGTTTGTAAGTTGGATGTTTGAAAGTAGGGACCTGCCGTATATACTCTGCAGAAATAGGCCCCTTAGTTGTTGGTGTTGGCACAA
The DNA here is from genome assembly GCA_029206835.1 of Rana muscosa. NCBI lineage: Eukaryota > Metazoa > Chordata > Amphibia > Anura > Ranidae > Rana > Rana muscosa. The sequence continues at coordinate 280,747 of JARGYO010000406.1, forward strand.
CACTGTAAGCACTCACAGTTACTCTTGGTTGGTGCTGGAACGCCCTGCTGTCAACTATTATATCAGGAATTTTAATTACATATAATTGTTGAACAGTGGTAGTAAAAATTGGGCCTTTGATGGTGGTGCTGGTGCCACAACACTGTAAGCCCTGACAGTTACTCTTGGTGGGTGCAGCAATGGGCCCTGCTGTGAATTATTAGATCAAGAATTGTAATTACATGCCCCTGTTGAACAGGGGCTGAAAAATTGGGCCTTAGGCACTGGTGGCACAACACTGCAACCCCTCACAGATACTGTACTTGGAGCACAGCAATGAGCCCTGTTGCAAAGTATTGCTTCAAAAATTGTAATGACACGCCCCTGTTAAACAGGGGCTGAAAAATTGGGCCTTAGGCACTGGTGGCACAACACTGCAACTCCTCACAGATACTGTACTTGGAGCACAGCAATGAGCCCTGTTGCAAAGTATTGCTTCAAAAATTGTAATTACACGCCCCTGTTAAACAGGGGCTGAAAAATTGGGCGTTAGGCACTGGTGGCGGCACCCATAAACAAAAATGATCTTCCAAGCTATCATCATCAATCGTATCATTGAGGACTCGGAGGAGGAGGATAGCCAGTCAACATAACAGCACAGGCACTCAGCATCAGCATCAGTCTTGAAGGGATGTGACATTTTAAAATCAATTAGTCTGTTATATCAGCATCAGGTGTGTGGTAGCTGGTGGTGATCCAAGACTGGTTCATCTTGATGAAAGTCAGTCGATCAACCGAGTCGGTGGACAGGCGCACCCTGTGATCCGTGACAAATCCTCCAGCAGCACTGAATGTGCGTTCCGAAAGAACGCTGGATGCAGGACAGGCCAGTAGCTCAATTGCATACTGTGCAAGCTCTGGCCAGTGATCCATCCTCAAGACCCAGTAAGCCAGAGGATTTTCGGTGGGGAAGGTGTCCAAGTCTGACCTTGCCCCTAGATATTCCTGCACCATGTTTATCAGACGCTGGCGATGGTTGCTGGAACCAATCATACTTTGGGGCTGCGGACTAAAGAATTGTCTGAACGCATCGGTCAGACGGCCACCTTCCCCACCGCTCCTTCTTTGACTGGCCGAAGCCTCAGCAACTCGTTGTCCAGGACCAGGAGTTTGCAACCTCCCAGTCTCTGGGAACGCGTTGCACAGACCTTTCTGCAAGGCCTCCCGGAGTTGTCTCATCCTCTGCTCCCTCTGCGACGGTAACATAAGGTCCGCAACCTTACCCTTGTACCGTGGATCAAGGAGAGTGGCCAGCCAGTAATGGTCCCTCTCCTTGATCCGAAGAATACGAGGATCCTTCCGCAGACTTTGCAGGATCAGGGAGGCCATGCAGCGTAGGTTTGCTGAGGCATTCGCTCCGGAGTCCTCTGGGTCACTAAGGACGACATGATCCGCAGCCACCTCCTCCCAGCCACGTACAAGTCCACTGGTTTCTTGGGACTGTAAATCATCCCTAAAAGACTGCTGCTGATGATGCTGAGTGCCAGCCTCCACCTCCATGCTGACACAATCCTCCTCCTCCTCCTCCTCCTCCTCCTCTTCCTGTGCGATGGGTGGGACAGAAGGAACACTGTCTGGGTAAAGGGGGCCTTGAGAGGCAAGGAAGTCCTCCTCTTCCTGCCTCTGTTCTGCCTCAAGTGCCCTGTCCATTATTCCACGCAGCGTGTGCTCCAACAGGTGGACAAGAGGTACAGTGTCACTGATGCATGCACTGTCACTGCTCACCATCCTCGTGGCCTCCTCAAATGGTGCCAGGACAGTGCATGCATCCCTGATCATGCCCCACTGGCGTGGAGAAAAAAAACCAAGCTCCCCTGACCCTGTCCTGGTGCCGTAGTCGCACAGGTACTCATTGATGGCCCTCTGCTGCGTGTGCAGCCGCTGCAGCATGGCCAACGTTGAGTTCCACCTGGTGGGCATGTCACATATAAGGCGGTTCTTGGGCAGGTTCAACTCCTTTTGCAGCTCAGCCAGGCGAGCACTGGCATTATAAGATCTGCGGAAATGCACACAGACTTTCCTGGCCTGCCTCAGGACATCCTGTAAGCCCGGGTACCTGCCCAAGAACCGCTGCACCACCAGGTTAAGGACGTGAGCCACACAGGGCACATGGGTCAGTTGTCCCTGTCGGAGGGCGGAGAGGAGGTTGGTGCCATTGTCGCAAACCACCATTCCTGGCTTAAGCTGGCGTGGCGTCAACCACCTCTCGGCCTGGCCCTGCAGAGCAGACAGGACCTCTGCCCCAGTGTGGCTTCTGTCCCCCAAACACACCAGCGCAAGCACGGCATGGCATCTTTTTGCCTGCGTACTTGCGTAGCCCCGTGAACGGCTACGGAGCACCGCTGGTTCATAGGACAAACCACAGGAAGAGGCCATGGAGGAAGAAGAAGAGGAGGGGGTGGAGGAGAGAGGTGTGTCACAACCAGTAGTAGCATTTTGGAGGCGTGGCGGTGGGACAACCTCCAACACTACTGCACCTTGTCCTGAATCCTTCCCAGCTGCCAAAAGAGTGACCCAATGGGCCGTGAAAGAAAGGTAACGTCCCTGTCCATGCCTGCTGGACCATGAGTCAGCGGTAATATGCACCTTACCGCTGACCGCCCTGTCCAGCGAGGCCAAGACATTGCCTTCCACATGCCGGTAGAGAGCCGGAATAGCCTTCCGTGAGAAAAAGTGGCGTTTGGGAACCTGCCACTGAGGAACCGCACATTGCACAAACTCACGGAAGGGGGCCGAGTCTACCAACTGAAAAGGCAGCAGTTGAAGCGCTAGCAATTTAGCCAAGCTAGCATTCAACCGCTGGGCATGTGGATGGCTGGGAGTGAACTTCTTTCGACGGTCCAGCAGCTGGGGCAGGGAAATTTGCCTGCTAGAATCGGACGTCGGTGTACTGCTAGCAGAGTGGGCGCAAGTACTTGGCTGTGACACACCTAATTCTACACCTTCATTCCTCTCAGTGCATGTTTCAGAGAGGACTGAAGTTATAGTGGGGTTGGAGATCCCAGCTGATGCGGTGCAAGGAGAGGTCCGCTTTGTTCTTTGGTGTGGGTCTTTGAGGTAGGCTTGCCAACGAGCTGCATGGCAGGTCAACATATGTCTGGTCAGGCATGTGGTACCCAAGCGGCTGATGTTTTGGCCACGCGATATACGCTTGAGACATATGTTGCAAACAGCAGCTGTGCGATCTGATGCACTAGCCTCAAAAAAGGCCCACACCAAAGAACTTTTTGAATGACGGGCAGAGGCAGCGCCCTGCACAGGCGGAGCTCTGCGGTGTGATTCCGTCGGTGTACTGCCCTTACGCTGGCCACCAAAGGGCATCCTGCCTCGTTGGAGATGTGCCTCCTCCTCATCCTCCTCCTCCTCCTCTCTCCTATTAGGCACCCACGTGGAGTCATTGACCTCATCATCCCCTCCCTCCTCATCACTGGAGCCAATCTGGCAGTATGCTGCAGCTGCTGGAACATGACTGCCAGATTGGTGTCCTTCTTGAGCATCCCCTCTGTCTGCTCTCACGCTACTGCCTTCCTCTAGCTGGGTTTCATCATCAGACCCTTCGAAACGCTGGGCATCCTCCTGGAGCATGTACCCAACACTGTGCTGAAACAGTTCGGGGGACTCCTCAGGAGGAGGACATGGTGGGTCTAGGGAAGGAGTGACTGATGATTTGTCTGACATTGATACCAGGGAAGACGACGCTTTGGCAGCTGCTTTTCCAGTACCCTGAGCCTGGGTGAGAGAGGATGAGGAGGAGGAGGAGGGCTTGGTCATCCACTCTACCAAGTCTTCGGCATGATGTGGCTCAACATGTCCAGCTGCCGAAAAGAAGGACAAGCGTGTCCCATGGCCATGTGCTGATGACAATGCACCGCGTCCACGACCAGCACTGTTGCCCCCAGACACAGAGCCTGCTTGCCCTCTTTTATTGCCTCCTGACTGTCTGCCTCTCCTTGTTTGCCTTCCAGACATTCTAATAGATGGCCTGCAGGGAGATGGGAAAAAAGCAATAAGGGCTACCTTCAGGTGTCCTTCTCTGTCCCTGGAAACAAGGACTTGCAGAGTGAAAGAAAAAAAACACTCTCCCTACCTACAGTTTTCTGTCCCTAGAAAAAATGTTTTTTTTAATCACAATATAGCACAAGGAAAATTAACTCACTGTCCTTACAGGTCCCTGGAAACAAGGACTTGCAGAGTGAAAGAAAAAAAACACTCTCCCTACCTACAGTTTTCTGTCCCTAGAAAAAAATGTTTTTTTTAATCACAATATAGCAAAAGGACAATTCACTCACTGTCCTTCCAGGTCCCTGGAAACAAGGACTTGCAGAGTGAAAGAAACTGACACTGTCCCTACCTAGAGTTTTCTGTCCCTGGAATAAATGTTTTTTTCAGCACAATATAGCACAAGGACAATTAACTCACTGTCCTTACAGGTCCCTGGAAACAAGGACTTGCAGAGTGAAAGAAAAAAAATACTCTCCCTACCTACAGTTTTCTGTCCCTAGAAAAAAATGTTTTTTTTAATCACAATATAGCAAAAGGACAATTCACTCACTGTCCTTCCAGGTCCCTGGAAACAAGGACTTGCAGAGTGAAAGAAACTGACACTGTCCCTACCTAGAGTTTTCTGTCCCTAGAATAAATGTTTTTTTTAATCACAATATAGCACAAGGAAAATTAACTCACTGTCCTTACAGGTCCCTGGAAACAAGGACTTGCAGAGTGAAAGAAAAAAAACACTCTCCCTACCTACAGTTTTCTGTCCCTAGAAAAAAATGTTTTTTTTAATCACAATATAGCAAAAGGACAATTCACTCACTGTCCTTCCAGGTCCCTGGAAACAAGGACTTGCAGAGTGAAAGAAACTGACACTGTCCCTACCTAGAGTTTTCTGTCCCTGGAATAAATGTTTTTTTCAGCACAATATAGCACAAGGACAATTAACTCACTGTCCTTACAGGTCCCTGGAAACAAGGACTTGCAGAGTGAAAGAAACTGACACTGTCCCTACCTAGAGTTTTCTGTCCCTAGAATAAATGTTTTTTTTAATCACAATATAGCAAAAGGACAATTCACTCACTGTCCTTCCAGGTCCCTGGAAACAAGGACTTGCAGAGTGAAAGAAACTGACACTGTCCCTACCTAGAGTTTTCTGTCCCTAGAATAAATGTTTTTTTTAATCACAATATAGCAAAAGGACAATTCACTCACTGTCCTTCCAGGTCCCTGGAAACAAGGACTTGCAGAGTGAAAGAAACTGACACTGTCCCTACCTAGAGTTTTCTGTCCCTAGAATAAATGTTTTTTTTAATCACAATATAGCACAAGGAAAATTAACTCACTGTCCTTACAGGTCCCTGGAAACAAGGACTTGCAGAGTGAAAGAAAAAAAACACTCTCCCTACCTACAGTTTTCTGTCCCTAGAAAAAAATGTTTTTTTTAATCACAATATAGCAAAAGGACAATTCACTCACTGTCCTTCCAGGTCCCTGGAAACAAGGACTTGCAGAGTGAAAGAAACTGACACTGTCCCTACCTAGAGTTTTCTGTCCCTGGAATAAATGTTTTTTTCAGCACAATATAGCACAAGGACAATTAACTCACTGTCCTTACAGGTCCCTGGAAACAAGGACTTGCAGAGTGAAAGAAAAAAAATACTCTCCCTACCTACAGTTTTCTGTCCCTAGAAAAAAATGTTTTTTTTAATCACAATATAGCAAAAGGACAATTCACTCACTGTCCTTCCAGGTCCCTGGAAACAAGGACTTGCAGAGTGAAAGAAACTGACACTGTCCCTACCTAGAGTTTTCTGTCCCTGGAATAAATGTTTTTTTCAGCACAATATAGCACAAGGACAATTAACTCACTGTCCTTACAGGTCCCTGGAAACAAGGACTTGCAGAGTGAAAGAAAAAAAATACTCTCCCTACCTACAGTTTTCTGTCCCTAGAAAAAAATGTTTTTTTTAATCACAATATAGCAAAAGGACAATTCACTCACTGTCCTTCCAGGTCCCTGGAAACAAGGACTTGCAGAGTGAAAGAAACTGACACTGTCCCTACCTAGAGTTTTCTGTCCCTAGAATAAATGTTTTTTTTAATCACAATATAGCAAAAGGACAATTCACTCACTGTCCTTCCAGGTCCCTGGAAACAAGGACTTGCAGAGTGAAAGAAACTGACACTGTCCCTACCTAGAGTTTTCTGTCCCTAGAATAAATGTTTTTTTTAATCACAATATAGCAAAAGGACAATTCACTCACTGTCCTTCCAGGTCCCTGGAAACAAGGACTTGCAGAGTGAAAGAAACTGACACTGTCCCTACCTAGAGTTTTCTGTCCCTAGAATAAATGTTTTTTTTAATCACAATATAGCAAAAGGACAATTCACTCACTGTCCTTCCAGGTCCCTGGAAACAAGGACTTGCAGAGTGAAAGAAACTGACACTGTCCCTACCTAGAGTTTTCTGTCCCTAGAATAAATGTTTTTTTTAATCACAATATAGCAAAAGGACAATTCACTCACTGTCCTTCCAGGTCCCTGGAAACAAGGACTTGCAGAGTGAAAGAAACTGACACTGTCCCTACCTAGAGTTTTCTGTCCCTAGAATAAATGTTTTTTTTAATCACAATATAGCACAAGGAAAATTAACTCACTGTCCTTACAGGTCCCTGGAAACAAGGACTTGCAGAGTGAAAGAAAAAAAACACTCTCCCTACCTACAGTTTTCTGTCCCTAGAAAAAAATGTTTTTTTTAATCACAATATAGCAAAAGGACAATTCACTCACTGTCCTTCCAGGTCCCTGGAAACAAGGACTTGCAGAGTGAAAGAAACTGACACTGTCCCTACCTAGAGTTTTCTGTCCCTAGAATAAATGTTTTTTTTAATCACAATATAGCAAAAGGACAATTCACTCACTGTCCTTCCAGGTCCCTGGAAACAAGGACTTGCAGAGTGAAAGAAACTGACACTGTCCCTACCTAGAGTTTTCTGTCCCTAGAATAAATGTTTTTTTTAATCACAATATAGCAAAAGGACAATTCACTCACTGTCCTTCCAGGTCCCTGGAAACAAGGACTTGCAGAGTGAAAGAAACTGACACTGTCCCTACCTAGAGTTTTCTGTCCCTAGAATAAATGTTTTTTTTAATCACAATATAGCAAAAGGACAATTCACTCACTGTCCTTCCAGGTCCCTGGAAACAAGGACTTGCAGAGTGAAAGAAACTGACACTGTCCCTACCTAGAGTTTTCTGTCCCTAGAATAAATGTTTTTTTTAATCACAATATAGCAAAAGGACAATTCACTCACTGTCCTTCCAGGTCCCTGGAAACAAGGACTTGCAGAGTGAAAGAAACTGACACTGTCCCTACCTAGAGTTTTCTGTCCCTAGAATAAATGTTTTTTTTAATCACAATATAGCACAAGGAAAATTAACTCACTGTCCTTACAGGTCCCTGGAAACAAGGACTTGCAGAGTGAAAGAAAAAAAACACTCTCCCTACCTACAGTTTTCTGTCCCTAGAAAAAAATGTTTTTTTTAATCACAATATAGCAAAAGGACAATTCACTCACTGTCCTTCCAGGTCCCTGGAAACAAGGACTTGCAGAGTGAAAGAAACTGACACTGTCCCTACCTAGAGTTTTCTGTCCCTAGAATAAATGTTTTTTTTAATCACAATATAGCAAAAGGACAATTCACTCACTGTCCTTCCAGGTCCCTGGAAACAAGGACTTGCAGAGTGAAAGAAACTGACACTGTCCCTACCTAGAGTTTTCTGTCCCTAGAATAAATGTTTTTTTTAATCACAATATAGCAAAAGGACAATTCACTCACTGTCCTTCCAGGTCCCTGGAAACAAGGACTTGCAGAGTGAAAGAAACTGACACTGTCCCTACCTAGAGTTTTCTGTCCCTAGAATAAATGTTTTTTTTAATCACAATATAGCACAAGGAAAATTAACTCACTGTCCTTACAGGTCCCTGGAAACAAGGACTTGCAGAGTGAAAGAAAAAAAACACTCTCCCTACCTACAGTTTTCTGTCCCTAGAAAAAAATGTTTTTTTTAATCACAATATAGCAAAAGGACAATTCACTCACTGTCCTTCCAGGTCCCTGGAAACAAGGACTTGCAGAGTGAAAGAAACTGACACTGCCCCTACCTAGAGTTTTCTGTCCCTAGAATAAATGTTTTTTTTAATCACAATATAGCAAAAGGACAATTCACTCACTGTCCTTCCAGGTCCCTGGAAACAAGGACTTGCAGAGTGAAAGAAACTGACACTGTCCCTACCTAGAGTTTTCTGTCCCTAGAATAAATGTTTTTTTTAATCACAATATAGCAAAAGGACAATTCACTCACTGTCCTTCCAGGTCCCTGGAAACAAGGACTTGCAGAGTGAAAGAAACTGACACTGTCCCTACCTAGAGTTTTCTGTCCCTAGAATAAATGTTTTTTTTAATCACAATATAGCAAAAGGACAATTCACTCACTGTCCTTCCAGGTCCCTGGAAACAAGGACTTGCAGAGTGAAAGAAACTGACACTGTCCCTACCTAGAGTTTTCTGTCCCTAGAATAAATGTTTTTTTTAATCACAATATAGCAAAAGGACAATTCACTCACTGTCCTTCCAGGTCCCTGGAAACAAGGACTTGCAGAGTGAAAGAAACTGACACTGTCCCTACCTAGAGTTTTCTGTCCCTAGAATAAATGTTTTTTTTAATCACAATATAGCACAAGGAAAATTAACTCACTGTCCTTACAGGTCCCTGGAAACAAGGACTTGCAGAGTGAAAGAAAAAAAACACTCTCCCTACCTACAGTTTTCTGTCCCTAGAAAAAAATGTTTTTTTTAATCACAATATAGCAAAAGGACAATTCACTCACTGTCCTTCCAGGTCCCTGGAAACAAGGACTTGCAGAGTGAAAGAAACTGACACTGTCCCTACCTAGAGTTTTCTGTCCCTAGAATAAATGTTTTTTTTAATCACAATATAGCAAAAGGACAATTCACTCACTGTCCTTCCAGGTCCCTGGAAACAAGGACTTGCAGAGTGAAAGAAACTGACACTGTCCCTACCTAGAGTTTTCTGTCCCTAGAATAAATGTTTTTTTTAATCACAATATAGCAAAAGGACAATTCACTCACTGTCCTTCCAGGTCCCTGGAAACAAGGACTTGCAGAGTGAAAGAAACTGACACTGTCCCTACCTAGAGTTTTCTGTCCCTAGAATAAATGTTTTTTTTAATCACAATATAGCAAAAGGACAATTCACTCACTGTCCTTCCAGGTCCCTGGAAACAAGGACTTGCAGAGTGAAAGAAACTGACACTGTCCCTACCTAGAGTTTTCTGTCCCTAGAATAAATGTTTTTTTTAATCACAATATAGCAAAAGGACAATTCACTCACTGTCCTTCCAGGTCCCTGGAAACAAGGACTTGCAGAGTGAAAGAAACTGACACTGTCCCTACCTAGAGTTTTCTGTCCCTAGAATAAATGTTTTTTTTTAAGCACACTATAGCAGAAGCACAAAACACACTGACACTCTCCCTACCTATCCTTCTCTTTCCCTAAACTAAAGGAATCCAGGTTAAGCAAGAAAGAAATAACAGTCACTGTCCCTGCCTATGCTACTCTATCCCTGCTCCGGAACACACTACACTAGGCCGCCGTGCTGGCGGCCTTTTATAGTGTGGGGCGTGTACTAAACACCCTCAGCAATAATTGGCCACAGGCATCCTGCCTGTGGCCAATCATTGCTCTCCTCGCTGCCGGCGCTGTGATTGGCCAAGCATGCGGGGTCACAGTGCATGCTTGGCCAATCACAGCGCCTGGATGACACTGCGATGGCGTAGTGCATTGTGGGCCGTTCGCGTCACTCGAATTTGGCGCGAACGGCCCAAATCGTTCGATCTTCGTCGAACGATCGAACAGCCAATGTTCGAGTCGAACGTATGTTCGACTCGAACACGAAGCTCATCCCTAGATTGTAATATTCCTCTTCTTTCATTCTGTATAATAGTTTTGCCGCGTACACACAAATGTTCGATAAACAAAAACAGAAACCGCTCAGGTGTAGACGTCCTCCAGGTGACTATCTCCTCCCAACAGCCAAGGGTGCAGGCAATGCAATTTCAGGCAAAACAAAAGATCAAGTCTTCTGGACAGCAGCACTCCAATAAAAAGCCTTTATTATGTAAAATCTTCAAAAATCCAAATACAGCACAGCAAGTCACAAAATTCTGGTTAGAGCTGACTAGTTTCACACTTTCTTAGTGTTTAATCATAGCTGCCTAATGCACAAATGATTCCCATGATATACCCCAAAAAAAGGTCATATGACCCAACCACAAGTGTAGGTGATTAAGTGCTGACAAGTGTTAATTGAAAGTTGATTGCATGCTGACTAACCTGTGTCCAAGAAATAAATGTTTTCTAAAACAAATGTTCGATGGGAGCTTGTTGTCGGAAATTCTGACTGTGTGTAGGCTCCATCGGACATTTGCTGTTGGAATTTCCGCCAACAAAAATTTGAGAGCTGTTTCTCAAATTTTCCGACAAAGCTTGTTGTGGGAAATTCCGACCGCGTGTACACAATTTCGACGCACAAAAGTCCACGCATGCTCGGAATCAAGCAAAAGAGCCGCACTAGCTATCAAAAATCATTGTTCTCGGCTCGTCGAACGTGTTGTACGTCACCGCGTTCTTGAATTTTCGACAACATTTGTGTGACCGTGTGTATGCAGCACAAGTTTGAGCCAACATTCCATCGGAAAAAAAATCCACGGTTTTGTTGTCAGAATGTCCGATCGTGTGTACGCGGCATTTGTGTGGCGGTACATTGGTGGTTCAGGGATTTGGCACTTTGCTGTCATATTTCCCTTTTCTTATCACACGCTGCGGTGTCGGGGGGGGAATCCAAATGACACCCTGGGGGGAATTTAAATAGAGGCCGGAGGGAAACCCAACTGGAACCCCCGGGGGGAAACCCAAATAGCAGCCTGGGGGAACCCAAATGGCATCCCAGGTGTGAACCCAAATGGCACCCCAGCGGGTAACCCAAATGGCACCCTGGCAAATCCAAATGGTTCCCTGGGTGAAACCAAACATTCACCTGGGCAAAACCAAATGGCACCTCATGGGGGAACCCAAATAGCAGCCCAGTGGGATCCCAAATGGCACCCGAGGGGATAACCCAAATGGCAGACCAGGGGTGAACCCAAATGGTACCCCAGCGGGTAACCCAAATGGCAGACCAGGGGTGAACCCAAATGGCACCCCAGGGGGTAACCCAAATGGCAGACCAGGGGTGAACCCAAATGGCAGACCAGGGGTGAACCCAAATGGCACCCCAGGGGGTAACCCAAATGGCAGACCAGGGGTGAACCCAAATGGCAGACCAGCGGGTGAACCCAAATGGCAGACCAGGGGTGAACCCAAATGGCACCCTGGCAAATCCAAATGGTTCCCTGGGTGAAACCAAACATTCACCTGGGCAAAACCAAATGGCACCTCATGGGGGAACCCAAATAGCAGCCCAGTGGGATCCCAAATGGCACCCGAGGGGATAACCCAAATGGCAGACCAGGGGTGAACCCAAATGGTACCCCAGCGGGTAACCCAAATGGCAGACCAGGGGTGAACCCAAATGGCACCCCAGGGGGTAACCCAAATGGCAGACCAGGGGTGAACCCAAATGGCAGACCAGGGGTGAACCCAAATGGCACCCCAGGGGGTAACCCAAATGGCAGACCAGGGGTGAACCCAAATGGCAGACCAGCGGGTGAACCCAAATGGCAGACCAGGGGTGAACCCAAATGGCACCCAGGCAAATCCAAATCGTACCCTGGGTGAACCCAAACATTCACCTGGGCAAAACCAATTGGCACCTCATGGGGGATCCCAAATGGCAGACTGGCAGTGAGCCCAAATGGCACCCGAGGGGATAACCCAAATGGCAGACTGGGGGTGAACCCAAATGGCCACCCCAGGCAAACCAAAATGGCACCCTAGGGGGAAAAAAATGTCAGCCCTGGTGGAACCCAAAGGGCTCCCCGGGCAGAACAATAATTGCAGCCCGGGGGGGATCCCAAGTTGGATTCCGGGGCAAACCCAAATGGCAACCCGTGGAGAACCCAAATGGCAGCCTGGAGGGAACCCTAATGGCACCCTGGGTGATCACAAATGGCAGCCCCCGGGGGGGGGGAACTCAAAAGACATCTCGTATGAGAGACGCTGGCTGAGACTATTAGATAACACCACTCCATATGGAAATCATTTTGATTTAAATCCCAACTCCACCCAGAAGTAGATGTGAGGAGAGCATTTAGTAGATTACATCTGTACTGGAGACTTAGCTTGCGTTGCACTAGTCGTCATGGTGACGATAGGCCGGCCGGGATTGGCTGAGGTTAGTCACATAATGACGCACCGCTGAGCTGAGGTGAGGAGACGGGCGGAACAGCTTCATAAGCTGCCGGAAGTTCCTCTACGTTGGGCAGAACTACGCAGTGATTTGCTGCTTTAGTCACATGTCCACCTCAGGATTAAGTCATATGGATTAAGACAGGAGATTCCAGCAATGAATTCGTAATGAGGGGGATTATAAATATGACGCACTAAGATGCCCCTGGATACGCTGAGGAAGTCCCGCCCCTGGGACGATACGTGTGCGCGTGGAAGGGACCACCGAGTGACGTCATTTGTTTGAAATCCTCCTGGGATGTGATGTGAGACGCCATTGAGACTGTAATGCCTTTTATCCTTAGCACTGGGTATAGTGCTTTTAAAATGTGAGTGTCTTTCTTATGAATAAATGTAACTATATTTATGAAATCAGAGAGCACTATGTCTTGTCCTATTCATTTTTACATGAATATGCTGACCACCATGTGTATGGGATACACTCACCGCAATTCTATTAGAAGTGTGACGCAATTATCTAGGTGTCGTGGAGACAACTGAATACACCGGATTTTATCCCTGTTGGGAATTGTGCATTTGGTCATCTGTTAATTCAGAGACCCATGATTTGAGGTGAGCGGCCTGTGTTACTGGTGAAGGAAGCCCTATTAGGACACACATGAACTTATTATCAGCACTTTGAATCACTCCTGAGGACCCATCCCTGGTGTTTTGTCTTCCTGTTTGCTTTACGGCTATTCTGTGGACTGTCTTGTTATCTGGAACTCTTTTGCATGCTGTGATAATCAATATCCATTTGTATTGGTGTAATTAGTAATCAATCTCTTAGCGCTGCACTATTAATTTTTGTACTGGAGACTTCAACTTGCTTTACCCCGTGACACCGGGACAAGAATACGGGGGGGACACAAAGGATGGGGGTCCACCCTTCAATCCAATAGAGTCGGGTTTTATACTTGTTTGTCATCTTTACCTTCATTAGATATACTTACCAGGGCTGTTGTGGCCCCATGAGATATACCCCTCCCCCTCACAAGATCTGCCTCCATTATAATATAACTGTAGCGGGGTCTTTAAATTTAGTTGGGGTACACCTGGGGGTAGTGTGACCCAGGTGTGTAATTGTGAAGGTTCTGGACCCCTTTTGTAATTCGTGGAGGATTGGGTGGTGTATTATTCTCCTTGGCCTGTGGGTGGCGGGGTACCTACAGGCTCAAGGTAGACTCACTGCCGCAGTGCTACCCTTTTTGTCCCTTTCCGGAGATGGTACGGCTGGGGCGGGGAACCCGCCGTGGTGTTGAAGGGAGGAGATAAAAAGGGGGAGACGCCCTCGCCACGAGGGTCTTCGAGGATTTTCTCTTCACGCACCCAGGCACCTTAGGCCTGGGTGCGGGCGGTTAAAGGTTCCGGCCCAGGCGCCCTAGGCCTGACCGGAATGAAGTTGGGGTCCATCCCAGGCACCTTCAGCCTGGGGTGAGGTACTATATCGTAAGCCTGGGGCCCAGTAACTTCGACTGGGTCCCGCAAGGGCGAAGTGATCCGAGGGTGCCGCCTTGCGAGGGGACCCGCATCTGAGGTGAGGAGGCCGGGGAGGTCACCCGTCCGGAGATTCCGGAGCAGCATCAACCCGGTGACGGATGGACCTCTGGTAACTCTCTTAGAGGGACATCTTCCCCTGATAGGGGCCGCAACGCAGCGAAGGTACTCCCATCTGTGTTCTATGGAGTTGCTGGTAGAGACTCACAAGTTCCATGTTCTGTGCTAAGCAAAGCTGCTATAACCCCTGGTGAAACCACAGGGGTTTAGATTGAAATCAGGATAGTGCCTCGGCCTGCTCATCCCACCGTTTGCATTATGTTATGGGTCGCAACTAATCGGCTGTGAAAGAACTGTTTGTTGTGGAAGTATCATAAACAAGTGTTGGACCCTGCATCGGTGTATGGACTCTGGTTAATGGGAGCAAGGGAGGTTTCATCATAGCAGGACTGAGCTTCATAACTAACACACATTGGCCCGAGGAATGTACTGATACTGGCCTTCACCTCACCCACAGCTATGGGGAGGACATGGGCCGTAGCGCATCTCACCCTGTTACGTGACATACCCCTAGAAAAAGGAGATGGGGTGAGGCCGCTACACGTGGGGGCTCGTGAGTCTGGGATAAAATGTGTGTTGACTTTGAAATTTGAAATGGCTGTGTCTGGACTTTGCTGCCCGGAGGAGGTCCGAGCAGGTCGGCCATGTGATTGGCCAAAGTGCGTCCCTGTGCTCGAAGTCGTGGAAATGACCCCAAGACGGGAAAGGCCCATGCAGAAAGAGCGGGAAGAGGGAAAAGCCCAGCCGTGTGACGTACTACATGTGGGGGTGTTTGCTGCACTGCGCCATGAGGCACCCCATGACTGCGCAATTCTTAGGTGGGGACTGTGAGAAGCCCGCAAAAACGTGCAAGTCGTGGGAGGAGTCTGGCCATGTGTGGAGATGCACGTGGAGACTCCGGCGCGTGGTCAGCGCGTGATGGAGCAGCAGGTGGTCGGGATGGCCTCAAGCTCCCCGTGGATGCCGGTATCATACCCCACAAAGATGACTGCTTTTGCTGCTCCCCTTACAGACACGGGGATAAGACTCAGGCCCCGAGGACAGTTGGCTTTGTACTCATGCAGAGACACGGAAGCCCTCGGTGTGATCTGTCCCGGATGCTCGGGACTGGTGGTCCAACTAAAGCCATTTGGGCGTTGTGAAGCGTGTAAAGAATTTCTGTTTGAGGTTGAATCATCCACAGTAAGGCCCCGGGCCCTTCGCCTCAATTGCATCACAGGTACTGCCACTCCGGAAGGGGAGATCCAGGCCTTTGCGGAGGTCCCCGTACGCGCTGACCAGGGCGACGGGACTGCCCAACTAGAGACTGAGAGAGAAAAATCAGAGGATGCTGCTTCGGTCACCACAGATTCCCTGCTGCCACCTCCAAAGAGGAAGATAGGCCTGGTGCAGGCCTCCTGTGGTCGTGGTCGAGCTTCACCCCGCTGCTTGCCGGACCTGGATGGATCCGGTTGGAAGAGTCCTGGACATCCCAGTTCTGAAAAAGGTCCAGGTGAGCCAGGGGCAGGGACTGTGGTGGTGGTTGGAGGTGTCGGGGGTCCGCTGGAGGTGGAGCCCACAAGGGAGGGTAGTTCTCCGTCTACTAAAGACTACCTTCCCGCCGAGATGTATGACACCTCTGACCTGGAATCGCTGTCGGACTGTGGGGATGATGGGGAAATAGATGAACTGTTTCACCTGAAGGGCTGGGACAAACGCCCGCTACCTGTGCTATGCAAACCGCAGGATTCCCCTATGTCTATAGAAGACAGTACACCCCGGGCGCAGGCCCCGGAGGTCAGGAGGGAGTCTAGTCCTCCGACTGACTTTCCACATTCCACAACATCACCTGCTTTGGTTGTGGGGATGCAGCGCGCGTCATTGCGTGCGCCAAAGGCAAAGCCACCCGAGGTAGTGAAGGTACCTCGGCACCCGGAGGCCATCGTGCAGCCAGGAGAAGGTGAGCGGGATGTCATGCCTCCTTTGGCCAGATTGCAACGACTTTTCTCCCAGAGAGTCGCCCGTGAGTACGGATGGGAGTATCCCTACTTGCCTCGGGACTTACTTTATGAAGTTGAGGTCCTGCGACAGAGATGGTACGACGAATTTGTCTGGGAGAAGCTCAAAGTGCCTCAGGCCCGGCGATACTTGTCCTGTTCGCTGCCTGTGTCCAAGAAATTCAAGGACTGCAGAGCAGACTGGAAGTTAGGGCGCCATATTCATGCTGATAAAGTGCTTATCTGCAGAAAGGAGGGAGAGGATGTTGAATATTCAGTCGAAGTGTTTGATAAGCATCTGAAGCCGTTGTTCTTACCTGATCCGAGGTTTTACTTGTGAGGAGAGACTCATGAGTATGTTTTCAGCTACAAATTTTCCTGGAAGAGCCTTTTGCTAGAACGTCTGAACAATACCCTGTTTTTTTTTATTTGTTTTTTTTTCTTCCCACTCTCTTTTCCTATGAATCAAGGACAGACTTTGGGGTAGAGTTGGTGTAGGGACGCATGAAGAATGAAGGAGGACCAAGTGTCATTACCGCAGCGCTGTCACCAGGTGGCAGTGTTGTTCAACGTGTGTTTTTCTGCACACTATTACTCCACACTCGTAGGAGCAAATGTGTCCCTCTGCTGATTGACACATTTATTCCAAATTTTCACATGATGTTAGGATGTTGTCTGTTTTTTTTTGTTGTTTCCCTTCTGCAGGAGATTCGTCGGTCAAGACTACTGAGTATGGGGTGGTTCTTAGACAGTGACGGGAGGGATTGTATATGTGTACATGATAGATGTTTTATACAAAAGTTTTATTGTTTTATGGTTCCCTTTCCCCTTGAGCAGGTCTTGGCACACACGGGATTCGAAATTTTTAGGGATAGCCTCTGAGGCTCGCTCCATGTCATCACTCCTTGGGAGACATGGGGTTGCACCAGACGCTGGGGACCAGCGTCAAATCACAGGGGGGAGTATGTAGCGGGGTCTTTAAATTTAGTTGGGGTACACCTGGGGGTAGTGTGACCCAGGTGTGTAATTGTGAAGGTTCTGGACCCCTTTTGTAATTCGTGGAGGATTGGGTGGTGTATTATTCTCCTTGGCCTGTGGGTGGCGGGGTACCTACAAGCTCAAGGTAGAATCACTGCCGCAGTGCTACCCTTTTTGTCCCTTTCCTGGAGATGGTACGGCTGGGGCGGGGAACCCGCCGTGGTGTTGAAGGGAGGAGATAAAAAGGGGGAGACGCCCTCGCCACAAGGGTCTTCGAGGATTTTCTCTTCACGCACCCAGGCACCTTAGGCCTGGGTGCGGGCGGTTAAAGGTTCCGGCCCAGGCGCCCTAGGCCTGACCGGAATGAAGTTGGGGTCCATCCCAGGCACCTTCAGCCTGGGGTGAGGTACTATATCGTAGGCCTAGGGCCCAGTAACTTTGACTGGGTCCCGCGCCTTGCGAGGGGACCCGCATCTGAGGTGAGGAGGCCGGGGAGGTCACCCGTCCGGAGATTCCGGAGCAGCATCAACCCGGTGACGGATGGGCCTCTGGTAACTCCCTTAGAGGGACATCTTCCCCTGATAGGGGCCGCAACGCAGCGAAGGTACTCCCATCTGTGTTCTATGGAGTTGCTGGTAGAGACTCACAAGTTCTATGTTCTGTGCTAAGCAAAGCTGCTATAACCCCTGGTGAAACCACAGGGGTTTAGATTGAAATCAGGATAGTGCCTCGGCCTGCTCATCTCACCGTTTGCATTATGTTATGGGTCGCAACTAATCGGCTGTGAAAGAACTGTTTGTTGTGGAAGTATAATAAACAAGTGTTGGACCCTGCATCGGTGTATGGACTCTGGTTAATGGGAGCAAGGGAGGTTTCAGCATAGCAGGACTGAGCTTCATAACTAACACACATTGGCCCGAGGAATGTACTGATACTGGCCTTCACCTCACCCACAGCTACGGGGAGGACATGGGCCATAGCGCATCTCACCCTGTCACGTGACATACCCCTAGAAAAAAGAGGTGGGGTGAGGCCGCTACATAACTAAAGACAAAACTTTTTAGTTGTGGATGGAGTGGAGAGGGATTAGAACCCCTGTCAGTTTTTATTGCTGTCTGTGCCCCCGTTAGGGAGATTCCCCCTCTCTATCTCTCCTGTTTACCATTATCATTGAAAGTAAAAGAAAATCACAAATTTGGGGTGTTTCAAGAAAAGTAATAGAGGGGGAAATCTTCCAATAGTCCTGGTGATGTGGGGGGTCCCTGAAAAAATTCCCCTGATTTTGTAGGGATTTCTTCTCACTTCCTGTTTGGCAATGGGACAGGAAGTGACAGGAAATCTCTGCTATGGGACACAGATGGCAAATAAACATCTGCCCGGGGTTATAACCCTCCCTTACTCTATCCAAAATGAAGAAGAAATAAAGTTTTGACTAGAGCTCTACTTTAAGGAGATCATTTCCCTTCAACATTTATAAAGAAGGAACCTTTCATCTCCATAAAATACACAAGACCCGTATCTTCAGATTCCTCCATCGGCACAGCATGAGCAAGGCGAGTATAGCGTGTGCGCTCTCTCTCTCTCTCTCTCTCTCTTTCTCACACTATATATATATATATATATAGTGTAACGGGAGGGCCTGTGGAACCCAGAAGTTCTTAGAAAGTATGAGCCAGGAAATAATGGACATTGAGAATATGTCTTGGATTGCTTTAAAATGGGTCTGTAATATTAATCCACAATATTTCCCAGGATATCTGTAAAATAACTATTTATTGTTTGTTGATCCTGAGCTCAACAGGTTAATTGAAAAGGGCTGATGTGTTTAACTTTAACCAACTGTCTGCCTGTTGTAATGTTAATGAATCCCGACTAACTTCTAAAGATCTCCTCTTTGTGGATTGTGATAATTAACTCTGTAATTGTGGGTATTGTAAATTAGCAGACAGACAGTCTGGGAAACGGAAAGGTCATGCATAGTCATTTAAGCCGTAAAGGTATTAGCTAATGAACTCACCTGTTGTCTGCTAAGAGTTGTCAGAATGGTGTGTATTGGGGGCTCATTGTGTAGCCATTGTGTGATGTTGTGGGTGGAGTTGTTCATTTGGACTACAGTATTCTTTAAGTGTATATAAGAGCCTGTTTTTCTCAATAAAGTGTCAGACCTGTTGGAAACCTAACTACAGAGCTGTGTCTCGTGATTAGGGGCGAGTTATCATTATGGATATTGTTCACCTGACTATGGAGTGTCAGTAGCTGCCTTGTGTTCGGAAAGGGAATATCCTAAACGGAGTTAACCCCTTCCATATTTGGGGTGCCGTTACACACGGTATCTCACAAAAGTAGGTACACCCCTCAGTCACATTTTTGTAAATATTTTCTTCTATCTTTTCATGTGACAACACTGAAGAAATGACACTTTGCTACAATGTAAAGTAGTGAGTGTACAGCTTGTATAACAGTGTACATTTTCTGTCCCCTCAAAATAACTCAACACACAGCCATTAATGTCTAAACCGCTGGCAACAAAAGTGAGTACACCCCTAAGTGAAAATGTCCAAATTGGGCCCAAAGTGTCAATATTTTGTGTGGCCACCATTATTTTCCAGCACTGCCTTAACCCTCTTGGGCATGGAGGTCACCAGAGCTTCACAGGTTGCCACTGGAGTCCTCTTCCTCTCCTCCATGATGACATCACGGAGCTGGTGGATGTTAGAGACCTTGCGCTCCTCCATCTTCCGTTTGGGGATGTCCCACAGATGCTCAATAGGGTTTAGGTCTGGAGACATGCTTGGCCAGTCCATCACCTTTACCCTCAGCTTCTTTAGCAAGGCAGTGGTCGTCTTGGAGGTGTGTTTGGGGTCATTATCATGTTGGAATACTGCCCTGCGGCCCAGTCTCCAAAGGGAGGGGATCATGCTCTGCTTCAGTATGTCACAGTACATGTTGGCATTCATGGTTCCCTCAATGAACTGTAGCTCCCCAGTGCCGGCAGCACTCATGCAGCCCCAGACCATGACACTCCCACCACCATGCTTGACTGTAGACAAGACACACTTGTCTTTGTACTCCTCACCTGGTTGCCGCCACACACACTTGACACCATCTGAACCAAATAGGTTTATCTTGGTCTCCTCAGACCACAGGACGTGGTTCCAGTAATCCATGTCCTTAGTCTGCTTGTCTTCAGCAAACTGTTTGTGGGATTTCTGGTGCATCATCTTTAGAAGAGGCTTCCTTCTGGGACAATAGCCATGCAGACCAATTTGGTGCAGCGTGCGGCGTATGGTCTGAGCACTGACAGGCTGACCCCCACCCCTTCATCCTCTGCAGCAATGCTGGCAGCACTCATACGTCTATTTCCCAAAGACAACCTCTAGATATGACGCTGAGCACGTGCACTCAACTTCTTTGGTCGACCCTGGCGAGGCCTGTTCTGAGTGGTATCTGTCCTGTTAAACCGCTGTATGGTCTTGGCCACCGTGCTGCAGCTCAGTTTCAGGGTCTAGGCAATCTTCTTATAGCCTAGGCCCTCTTTATGTAGAGCAACATTTCTTTTTTTCAGATCCTCAGAGAATTCTTTGCCATGAAGTGCCATGTTGAACTTCCAGTGACCAGTATGAGGGAGTGAGAGCGATAACACCAAATTTATCATACCTGCTCCCCATTCACACCTGAGACCTTGTAACACTAACGAGTCACATGATACCGGGGAGGGAAAATGGCTAAGTGGGCCCAATTTGGACATTTTCACTTAGGGGTGTACTGACTTTTGTTGCCAGCGGTTTAGACATTAATGGCTGTGTGTTGAGTTATTTTGAGAGGACAGCAAATTTACACTGTTATACAATCTGTACACTCACTACTTTACATTGTAGCAAAGTGTCATTTCTTCAGTGTTGTCACATGAAAAAAATGTGACTGAGGGGGTGTACTTGCTTTTGTGAGATATATATATATATATATATATATATATATATATATATATATACACACACAATGTATATTATTGTTATCTTTAAATTGATGACCTGTAGGGGCCTTTGAAGCATTGCCTATGGAAAATATTGGGTACTGAAGTTTGTCGCGGTTTCAGAGGCGCACACAATTAACCACTTTACGACTCCCTGTTGTAGCTTTACTCCATATACATATACGTGATCCCACACTTACAGGATCACGGGCGCAAATGCACGCCGCCGGTGGCTTGTTCCCGCTGTGATTATGCACAGCGGTAGCCGATCAGCTGGTATGCAGACTCGATGTCCGCCGGCACCCACCCATCCTTCCTTACACAGGCAGATCGGCGGGTCTATGTAAACAAGGCAGATCGTTTTATAGCAGAAAGTAAAAATATTGTTTTTTTTTTTTTTAATTAAAGATCTTTTTTGTTTATAGCACAAAAAATTAAAACCGCAGAGGGGATAAAATACCACCAAAAGAAATCACTATCTGTGGGAAAAAAAGGATTTTATTTGGGTACAGCGTCGCACAACTGCGCAATTGTCAGTTAAAGTAAAGCAGAGACGTTGTTCTATCAGAATACAGTTACCCATAAGAAAGTGCAACGGAAGTGATGTTGCGAACAAAATTGCACATGCGCTGTGCGTTCCAGCATGGTCGCTATGCGTTTGAATAGGTTTTCTAATGTGACAGAACATGAAGGTGACAGCGGACATCTTCTTACACGCAGGCAAGTCTTCATTTTCACACTTAAGCCTCGTACACACGGTCGGACTTCCATCGGACTTTTCCGTGGATTTTTGTCCGAACGGAGTTGGTCGGGAACACCCATAGCATACACACCACAGGACTTTTCTGCAAACTTTCCCAAAACTTCTTACAACATTGCGTGTTTTTTCTGCTCTTTACTGCTCTTTACTGCCACCCTTTGGTCAACTTCTGCTATTGTTGGTTGATTTTAACATGATTTGTTTTGTTAATCGGACAAAAGTCTGATGGTTTTCTGTACACACGGTCGGACTTTGCTCCATCGGACTTTTGTTGGGCAAAAGTTTGTCCGTTTACAGACCCAAGTTTTGTCCGATGAAATCCAAACGAAAAAAGTTTGTCCGATGGAGCGTACACACGGTCGGATTGTTGGTCCAACTTGCTCAAAATGAAGTTTGTTGGCCAAAAGTCCGACCGTGTGTATGGGGCTTTAGTCTAGCAGTTAACTCGCCTTATATACTGAAATAGATTAATTCACTGCTGAGCAGTGCGGGGTGTACCAAGATGGCCGTCGCCACCTTCTGCCTGCTTGCCTAGGTATAAGAAGATGTCCTCTGCTGACTTCCTGTTCTGTCAGATTAGAAACCTATTGGAACACATAGCGGTCATGTTGGAGCGCATGGCGCAGTAGCATTTTGTGCTCAGAACTAGTGATGAGCCGAACACCCCCGGGTTCGGTTCGCACCAGAACCCGCGAACGGACCGAAAGTTCGAACGAACATTAGAACCCTATTAAATACAATGGATGCGAACGTTCGAATTCTAAAGTGCTAATTATAACAACTATTATGCATGTTATTGTCCTAAAAAGGGTTTGGGAACCCGGGTTCTGCACCAGGGGACATGTATCAATGCAAAAAGAAGTTTTAAAAACGGTCGTTTTTCGGGAGCAGTCATTTTAATGATGCATAAAGTGAAAAAAAAAAAGTCAAATATTCCTTTAAATATCGTACCTGGGGGGTGTCTAAAGTATGCCTGTGAAGTGCCACGTGTTTCCCGTGTTTAGAACTGTCCCTGCACAAAATGACACTTCTAAAGGAAAAAAAAGCCATTTAAAACTGCTTGCGGCTTTAATGTAATGTCTGGTCCCGGTAATATGGATGAAATTCTTTAAGAAAAATGGCATAGCTACCCCATGACCCCCCCCCCCCCCTACCCCAGCCCATTACCAGCCCCTTTGGGTCTTGTATGGATATTAAGGGGAACCCCGCACATAAAATAAAAAAGGCCCTATATACTCTGAACAGCCGTATACAGGCGGTGCATACAAGACAGGGACTGTAGGTTTGTTCTTATGTAGAATCTGTTTGTAATTTTGAACAGGTACATTGTTGAAGTGTAGCTCCAGCCCAAAAATCTATTTTTAAACTTTTTGGAAAACATAGGTAAGGGTTATCACCCCTGTAACATTTGTTTTGCTGTCTGTGCCCCTGTTCAGAACATTTCACCTCACTTTCCGTCCCAATGACAACTGTTTTTGAAATGTGGTGTTTTTCTTGAAACAAGGATTGCTGATAAAGCATCAGTACAGAGGAGACACCTTTCTCCCATATTTATTCTTACAGGAGAGAATTTTCCTTCCTAGTGGTAGATTTCCTCTCACTTCCTGTTGTCTTCTTGCGTTTGCAAGTAGGAGTCGTTTGTAAGTTGGATGTTTGAAAGTAGGGACCTGCCGTATATACTCTGCAGAAATAGGCCCCTTAGTTGTTGGTGTTGGCACAACACTGTAAGCACTCACAGTTACTCTTGGTTGGTGCTGGAACGCCCTGCTGTCAACTATTATATCAGGAATTTTAATTACATATAATTGTTGAACAGTGGTAGTAAAAATTGGGCCTTTGATGGTGGTGCTGGTGCCACAACACTGTAAGCCCTGACAGTTACTCTTGGTGGGTGCAGCAATGGGCCCTGCTGTGAATTATTAGATCAAGAATTGTAATTACATGCCCCTGTTGAACAGGGGCTGAAAAATTGGGCCTTAGGCACTGGTGGCACAACACTGCAACCCCTCACAGATACTGTACTTGGAGCACAGCAATGAGCCCTGTTGCAAAGTATTGCTTCAAAAATTGTAATGACACGCCCCTGTTAAACAGGGGCTGAAAAATTGGGCCTTAGGCACTGGTGGCACAACACTGCAACTCCTCACAGATACTGTACTTGGAGCACAGCAATGAGCCCTGTTGCAAAGTATTGCTTCAAAAATTGTAATGACACGCCCCTGTTAAACAGGGGCTGAAAAATTGGGCCTTAGGCACTGGTGGCACAACACTGCAACTCCTCACAGATACTGTACTTGGAGCACAGCAATGAGCCCTGTTGCAAAGTATTGCTTCAAAAATTGTAATTACACGCCCCTGTTAAACAGGGGCTGAAAAATTGGGCGTTAGGCACTGGTGGCGGCACCCATAAACAAAAATGATCTTCCAAGCTATCATCATCAATCGTATCATTGAGGACTCGGAGGAGGAGGATAGCCAGTCAACATAACAGCACAGGCACTCAGCATCAGCATCAGTCTTGAAGGGATGTGACATGTTAAAATCAATTAGTCTGTTATATCAGCATCAGGTGTGTGGTAGCTGGTGGTGATCCAAGACTGGTTCATCTTGATGAAAGTCAGTCGATCAACCGAGTCGGTGGACAGGCGCACCCTGTGATCCGTGACAAATCCTCCAGCAGCACTGAATGTGCGTTCCGAAAGAACGCTGGATGCAGGACAGGCCAGTAGCTCAATTGCATACTGTGCAAGCTCTGGCCAGTGATCCATCCTCAAGACCCAGTAAGCCAGAGGATTTTCGGTGGGGAAGGTGTCCAAGTCTGACCTTGCCCCTAGATATTCCTGCACCATGTTTATCAGACGCTGGCGATGGTTGCTGGAACCGATCATACTTTGGGGCTGCGGACTAAAGAATTGTCTGAACGCATCGGTCAGACGGCCACCTTCCCCACCGCTCCTTCTTTGACTGGCCGAAGCCTCAGCAACTCGTTGTCCAGGACCAGGAGTTTGCAACCTCCCAGTCTCTGGGAACGCGTTGCACAGACCTTTCTGCAAGGCCTCCCGGAGTTGTCTCATCCTCTG
This sequence comes from Rana muscosa, assembly GCA_029206835.1. NCBI lineage: Eukaryota > Metazoa > Chordata > Amphibia > Anura > Ranidae > Rana > Rana muscosa. Next base: position 305,576 of record JARGYO010000406.1, read on the forward strand.
CTCCCTCTGCGATGGTAACATAAGGTCCGCAACCTTACCCTTGTACCGTGGATCAAGGAGAGTGGCCAGCCAGTAATGGTCCCTCTCCTTGATCCGAAGAATACGAGGATCCTTCCGCAGACTTTGCAGGATCAGGGAGGCCATGCAGCGTAGGTTTGCTGAGGCATTCGCTCCGGAGTCCTCTGGGTCACTAAGGACGACATGATCCGCAGCCACCTCCTCCCAGCCACGTACAAGTCCACTGGTTTCTTGGGACTGTAAATCATCCCTAAAAGACTGCTGCTGATGATGCTGAGTGCCAGCCTCCACCTCCATGCTGACACAATCCTCCTCCTCCTCCTCCTCCTCCTCCTCTTCCTGTGCGATGGGTGGGACAGAAGGAACACTGTCTGGGTAAAGGGGGCCTTGAGAGGCAAGGAAGTCCTCCTCTTCCTGCCTCTGTTCTGCCTCAAGTGCCCTGTCCATTATTCCACGCAGCGTGTGCTCCAACAGGTGGACAAGAGGTACAGTGTCACTGATGCATGCACTGTCACTGCTCACCATCCTCGTGGCCTCCTCAAATGGTGCCAGGACCGTGCATGCATCCCTGATCATGCCCCACTGGCGTGGAGAAAAAAAACCAAGCTCCCCTGACCCTGTCCTGGTGCCGTAGTCGCACAGGTACTCATTGATGGCCCTCTGCTGCGTGTGCAGCCGCTGCAGCATGGCCAACGTTGAGTTCCACCTGGTGGGCATGTCACATATAAGGCGGTTCTTGGGCAGGTTCAACTCCTTTTGCAGCTCAGCCAGGCGAGCACTGGCATTATAAGATCTGCGGAAATGCACACAGACTTTCCTGGCCTGCCTCAGGACATCCTGTAAGCCCGGGTACCTGCCCAAGAAGCGCTGCACCACCAGGTTAAGGACGTGAGCCACACAGGGCACATGGGTCAGTTGTCCCTGTCGGAGGGCGGAGAGGAGGTTGGTGCCATTGTCGCAAACCACCATTCCTGGCTTAAGCTGGCGTGGCGTCAACCACCTCTCGGCCTGGCCCTGCAGAGCAGACAGGACCTCTGCCCCAGTGTGGCTTCTGTCCCCCAAACACACCAGCGCAAGCACGGCATGGCATCTTTTTGCCTGCGTACTTGCGTAGCCCCGTGAACGGCTACGGAGCACCGCTGGTTCATAGGACAAACCACAGGAAGAGGCCATGGAGGAAGAAGAAGAGGAGGGGGTGGAGGAGAGAGGTGTGTCACAACCAGTAGTAGCATTTTGGAGGCGTGGCGGTGGGACAACCTCCAACACTACTGCACCTTGTCCTGAATCCTTCCCAGCTGCCAAAAGAGTGACCCAATGGGCCGTGAAAGAAAGGTAACGTCCCTGTCCATGCCTGCTGGACCATGAGTCAGCGGTAATATGCACCTTACCGCTGACCGCCCTGTCCAGCGAGGCCAAGACATTGCCTTCCACATGCCGGTAGAGAGCCGGAATAGCCTTCCGTGAGAAAAAGTGGCGTTTGGGAACCTGCCACTGAGGAACCGCACATTGCACAAACTCACGGAAGGGGGCCGAGTCTACCAACTGAAAAGGCAGCAGTTGAAGCGCTAGCAATTTAGCCAAGCTAGCATTCAACCGCTGGGCATGTGGATGGCTGGGAGTGAACTTCTTTCGACGGTCCAGCAGCTGGGGCAGGGAAATTTGCCTGCTAGAATCGGACGTCGGTGTACTGCTAGCAGAGTGGGCGCAAGTACTTGGCTGTGACACACCTAATTCTACACCTTCATTCCTCTCAGTGCATGTTTCAGAGAGGACTGAAGTTATAGTGGGGTTGGAGATCCCAGCTGATGCGGTGCAAGGAGAGGTCCGCTTTGTTCTTTGGTGTGGGTCTTTGAGGTAGGCTTGCCAACGAGCTGCATGGCAGGTCAACATATGTCTGGTCAGGCATGTGGTACCCAATCGGCTGATGTTTTGGCCACGCGATATACGCTTGAGACATATGTTGCAAACAGCAGCTGTGCGATCTGATGCACTAGCCTCAAAAAAGGCCCACACCAAAGAACTTTTTGAATGACGGGCAGAGGCAGCGCCCTGCACAGGCGGAGCTCTGCGGTGTGATTCCGTCGGTGTACTGCCCTTACGCTGGCCACCAAAGGGCATCCTGCCTCGTTGGAGATGTGCCTCCTCCTCATCCTCCTCCTCCTCCTCTCTCCTATTAGGCACCCACGTGGAGTCAGTGACCTCATCATCCCCTCCCTCCTCATCACTGGAGCCAATCTGGCAGTATGCTGCAGCTGCTGGAACATGACTGCCAGATTGGTGTCCTTCTTGAGCATCCCCTCTGTCTGCTCTCACGCTACTGCCTTCCTCTAGCTGGGTTTCATCATCAGACCCTTCGAAACGCTGGGCATCCTCCTGGAGCATGTACCCAACACTGTGCTGAAACAGTTCGGGGGACTCCTCAGGAGGAGGACATGGTGGGTCTAGGGAAGGAGTGACTGATGATTTGTCTGACATTGATACCAGGGAAGACGACGCTTTGGCAGCTGCTTTTCCAGTACCCTGAGCCTGGGTGAGAGAGGATGAGGAGGAGGAGGAGGGCTTGGTCATCCACTCTACCAAGTCTTCGGCATGATGTGGCTCAACATGTCCAGCTGCCGAAAAGAAGGACAAGCGTGTCCCATGGCCATGTGCTGATGACAATGCACCGCGTCCACGACCAGCACTGTTGCCCCCAGACACAGAGCCTGCTTGCCCTCTTTTATTGCCTCCTGACTGTCTGCCTCTCCTTGTTTGCCTTCCAGACATTCTAATAGATGGCCTGCAGGGAGATGGGAAAAAACCAATAAGGGCTACCTTCAGGTGTCCTTCTCTGTCCCTTGAAACAAGGACTTTCACAGTGAAAGAAACTGACACTCTCCCTACCTACAGTTTTCTGTCCCTAGAAAAAATATTTTTTTTAATCACAATATAGCACAAGGACAATTCACTCACTGTCCTTACAGGTCCCTGGAAACAAGGACTTGCAGAGTGAAAGAAAAAAAACACTCTCCCTACCTACAGTTTTCTGTCCCTAGAAAAAATGTTTTTTTTAATCACAATATAGCACAAGGACAATTCACTCACTGTCCTTACAGGTCCCTGGAAACAAGGACTTGCAGAGTGAAAGAAAAAAAACACTCTCCCTACCTACAGTTTTCTGTCCCTAGAAAAAATGTTTTTTTTAATCACAATATAGCACAAGGACAATTCACTCACTGTCCTTACAGGTCCCTGGAAACAAGGACTTGCAGAGTGAAATAAACTGACACTCTCCCTACCTACAGTTTTCTGTCCCTAGAATAAATGTTTTTTTTAAGCACAATATAGCACAAGGACAATTCACTCACTGTCCTTCCAGGTCCCTGGAAACAAGGACTTGCAGAGTGAAAGAAAAAAAACACTCTCCCTACCTACAGTTTTCTGTCCCTAGAAAAAATGTTTTTTTAATCACAATATAGCACAAGGACAATTCACTCACTGTCCTTACAGGTCCCTGGAAACAAGGACTTGCAGAGTGAAAGAAACTGACACTCTCCCTACCTACAGTTTTCTGTCCCTAGAATAAATGTTTTTTTAAGCACAATATAGCACAAGGACAATTCACTCACTGTCCTTCCAGGTCCCTGGAAACAAGGACTTGCAGAGTGAAAGAAACTGACACTGTCCCTACCTACAGTTTTCTGTCCCTAGAATAAATGTTTTTTTTAATCACAATATAGCACAAGGACAATTCACTCACTGTCCTTCCAGGTCCCTGGAAACAAGGACTTGCAGAGTGAAATAAACTGACACTCTCCCTACCTACAGTTTTCTGTCCCTAGAATAAATGTTTTTTTTAAGCACAATATAGCACAAGGACAATTCACTCACTGTCCTTAGAGGTCCCTGGAAACAAGGACTTGCAGAGTGAAAGAAAAAAAACACTCTCCCTACCTACAGTTTTCTGTCCCTAGAAAAAATGTTTTTTTTTAAGCACAATATAGCACAAGGACAATTCACTCACTGTCCTTCCAGGTCCCTGGAAACAAGGACTTGCAGAGTGAAAGAAAAAAAACACTCTCCCTACCTACAGTTTTCTGTCCCTAGAAAAAATGTTTTTTTTAAGCACAATATAGCACAAGGACAATTCACTCACTGTCCTTCCAGGTCCCTGGAAACAAGGACTTGCAGAGTGAAAGAAAAAAAACACTCTCCCTACCTACAGTTTTCTGTCCCTAGAAAAAATGTTTTTTTTAATCACAATATAGCACAAGGACAATTCACTCACTGTCCTTACAGGTCCCTGGAAACAAGGACTTGCAGAGTGAAAGAAACTGACACTCTCCCTACCTACAGTTTTCTGTCCCTAGAATAAATGTTTTTTTAAGCACAATATAGCACAAGGACAATTCACTCACTGTCCTTCCAGGTCCCTGGAAACAAGGACTTGCAGAGTGAAAGAAACTGACACTGTCCCTACCTACAGTTTTCTGTCCCTAGAATAAATGTTTTTTTTAAGCACACTATAGCACAAGCACAAAACACACTGACACTCTCCCTACCTATCCTTCTCTTTCCCTAAACTAAAGGAATCCAGGTTAAGCAAGAAAGAAATAACAGTCACTGTCCCTGCCTATGCTGCTCTATCCCTGCTCCGGAACACACTACACTAGGCCGCCGTGCTGGCGGCCTTTTATAGTGTGGGGCGTGTACTAAACACCCTCAGCAATAATTGGCCACAGGCATCCTGCCTGTGGCCAATCATTGCTCTCCTCGCTGCCGGCGCTGTGATTGGCCAAGCATGCGGGGTCACAGTGCATGCTTGGCCAATCACAGCGCCTGGATGACACTGCGATGGCGTAGTGCATTGTGGGCCGTTCGCGTCACTCGAATTTGGCGCGAACGGCCCAAATCGTTCGATCTTCGTCGAACGATCGAACAGCCGATGTTCGAGTCGAACGTATGTTCGACTCGAACACGAAGCTCATCCCTACTCAGAACATCACTTCCGTTACATTTTCTGATGGGTCTGGTCATGAAGGGGGGTAAATCTTCTGGAGGTGAAGTGGTTAATATCCTGATCACACCTCCGGACTCTTGCATATAGTGGCCGCCCAGTGCTGCCGGTGTGCCGGTCAGTTTATCGCAATACACAGCCTCATAGTGAGTATCCATCATAATGTTCAGAATAGAAAGCTCTCATTGGTTAGCCTGGTCACATGGTGATGAGGGCTTTCTATGACAAGCGTTAGGATGGGTGCAGCGTGGTCCAGAGGGGTGGGCGGAATATTTGAAGCTCTTCTTTCTTTTGGGACTCCTTACAGGAAGAAGAAGCCTCAGAGTTGCTTCTCATTGGTCAGCAGGGTCACATGGCAGTGCCGTCCAATCACCACTTGGCATTATGATTATTAGGATGTATACAGCATGTTTCGGAGGGGTGGGCGGGATATTTGGAGTAAGTTCACCTTTTTAATTTCTCATTATAAGGTGAACTTTCCTTTCATGTGAATTAGGAAATCGTGAGAGTTATAGGGGAGAGTGAAGAAACCGGTGCAGCTCTGTATAGAAACCAATCAGCTTTCAGGTTTCTTTGTCAAAGCTTAATTGAAGAAGCTGAAGCTAGAAGCTGATTGGCTGTCACCAGATTTTGCACAATCCAGTTTTAGTAAATCTCCTCCAAAATTGTTAGCAATATTTCGGTAATTTCCGGTACTATTTGTATCAATCAAATATATTACCGGATTGTAGAGTTTGCTCGGCCTGAGGAACGATTGTTTGCGATCGGAAACTGTTGGCAAACTTGTAGTAAATCTCCTCTAATGGATCACAAATGATTGTGACTGGGTAGTGGGTTAGGTTCAGGGTTTAGGGGATGGGGGTCAGGGTTACAGGGTAGCAGTTAGGGCTGGAGTTGGGGGGTAAGAGTTAGGATTAGGGGGGTAATTGCATACCTCCCAACTGGCACGGATTCTGCTGGTTTTACCCGCATAGGCTCCTCCTACCCGCAGTCCCGCGAGAGTTACATGTTTCCTGCAGGAAGCATGAAGAGGAGGAAACATCAACCAGCAGGTAAGCCTCCCCCCCCCCCAGATTGTTGTTCAAAACAGTGCTCGAACCCCCCCCCCCGCGATCGGCGCCCCCCCCCGCGATCGGCGGTCCCCCACCCCCTGCTCAACAACTTTTTTGGGGACTATTTTGTTTTTCATATGCCCCGCGGCAATCTACCTGTAGTTCTGTGTGGTAAGTATCGTGATTCCCCCCTCCCCCGCAGTGAAAGCTGCACATACACCAGGAAGTTGCTGATTAATATTGGAGGGATTGGAGTCAGTTTGTAAAATAAACTGAAAAAGAGACGAGTAGACGTAAGAGGAAATATTTATTGGAACAGATCTGGTTGGTGATGGTGGAACTTTCTTCCTCTTTCTGGCTCCTGTATTGTCTTCCATTGGTCATCGAGAAACGAGAAGCTGCAGAACAGCCGGGGCTGCTGTTAGAAATCACAGGGCCCCATACAACCTACCTGACAGGGGCCCGCCCAGCATGTGGGTGCATGTCTACTGCCTCGAACACAGACAGTGTGCATTTGGGGTCGCTCACCTGCAGCCGTGTTTGTACAGCCGCTGTGTCTCCATAGACTAATCCTAAATTCACATTAATGCGTGTCAGGGACGCGTGTAAAAATTGCACCCTTTCCTGACACTCATGCCGCGTACACACGGCCATTTTTCTCGTCGAGAAAAACAAATTTTTTTCCTTTCGACGAGAAAAATGATCGTCTGTGGGCTTTTTGCCGTTTTTTTCGACGAGAAAAACGGCATTAAAAACGACGAGAAAAATTAGAACATGTTCTAATTTTTCTCGTCGTTTTTTTCGACATGTTTCCCGCGGCAGTGTTTCCCATAGGGAAACACTGCCGCGGAGCCCACAGACGGTCGTTTTTCTCGACAAGAGAAAAAACGACGTGAAAAACGACCGTGTGTGGGGAACAAGCCGTTCCCTCGTTTTTAATGACATTATTCACAGCGGTTTTTTAACCGCCGTGAATAATGATCGTGTGTACGCGGCATCATAGAGACTGGTCCAGCTGCATGAAAAAAACACTTATTCACACAGCCAGAGTACCTGTGAGAATGAGCCCTTAGTTATGTAGGTTTTCTTTAACAATTTCTTTTATTTTATTTTTACATTTTTTTTAAATATCCCATTACATTGCAATACATGTTTAAGCCGGCCAACTGCGTCAAAGTAATCCCCCTCTGGCCAGTCCCTACTCTACTCTGCAAAATGCAAATGCTCCAGTGTATATAGTGCCCCCTGTGGAATATCCAGTGTATATAGTGCCCCCTGTGGAATATCCAGTGTATATAGTGCCCCCTGTGGAATATCCAGTGGTGTATATAGTGCCCTCTATGGAATATCCAGTGTATATGGTGCCCTACATGGAAAATCCAGTGTATATTATTATTATTATTCTATAGCACCGTCAATTTACATATACATTGTACATTCCCATTGGTCCCTAACCTCAAGGAGCTTACAATCCAAGGTCCCTACCTCACATTCATATACTAGGGCCAATTTAGACAGGAGCCAATTAACCTACCAGCATGTCTTTGAAGTGTGGGAGGAAACCCACGCAGGCACAGGGAGAACATGCAAACTCCAGGCAGGTAGTGTCGTGGTTGGGATTCAAACCAGTGACCCTTTTTACTGCTAGGCGAGAGTGCTATCCACTACACCACTGTGCCGCCCTATATAGTGTAAAGTATATAATATCCTTTATGGAATATCCAGTGTATATAATGTCCTCTATGGAATATCCAGTGTATATAGTGCTCCTATGGAATATCCTGTGGATATAGTGCCTCTATGGAATATCCAGTGGATATAGTGCCTCTATGGAATATCCAGTGGATATAGTGCCTTATATGGAATATCCAGTGTATATAGTGCTCCTGTGGATATAGTGCCTCTATGGAATATCCAGTGGATATAGTGCCCTCTATGGAATATCCAGTGGATATAGTGCCCTAAATGGAATATCCAGTGGATATAGTGCCCTAAATGGAATATCCTGTGGATATAGTGCCTCTATGGAATATCCAGTGGATATAGTGCCTCTGTGGAATATCCAGTGGATATAGTGCCCCCATGGAATATCCAGTGGATATAGTGCCCTCATGGAATATCCAGTGGATATAGTGCCCCCATGGAATATCCAGTGGATATAGTGCTTCCATGGAATATCCATTGTATATAGTGCCCTCTATGGAATATCCAGTGTATATAGCGCCCCTATGGAATATCCAGTGGATATAGTGCCAATAGTGTATACATTGTGACAGCAGGAAGGTAAAGTCACCTGGTTGCATCCAGGGGGGTAGATATATTTCGCCCAGATTCAGGCTTTACGCCGACTTATACAACTAGGTGGAGAGTTGTATAAGCCCAGCTGAGGCTAGTGGGCTCATGGATGACTCATACCTCTAGGGAGAGTGTGGGGCGTCGTGCAGACAGGGAGTTGATGAGACCAGCTGAAGCTTGTCAGCTCATTTAGGCCTCTATAAGAACTCCCAGATTCATTAGGTGTTAGCTCATGCCTGGACCCAGACCTGTGTGGACTGTCTAGGGAGAGTGAACCCCTGTGCGGTGAGACAAAGCCTGTGTGGCTATTTGCTTGGACATTTAAAATCAGGGACTTAGGGACTAGGACAGCACTAGGCTGATCCCAGTTGTTAGTTAGGAAACCTGTATGTTTAGTCAGAGGTCAAGTTGACCAGGATTTATTTTATTTATGTTTCTTTTGCTTTGCTGTGTTTTGTCACTGTAAATAGAAAATAAACCGCACCTTTTTGATTTTGAAAACCACAACCTCCGTTTGCTGGGCCTGTTTTTGTGTGGGGAGCCCATCCCGGGGGTCACACACACCCGCTGCCGAGCTAACCCCCTCACAGTTGGTGGAGAATGCAGGCAGTTTTTTTAAGCCAGCATGGAGGAGATACTGAAACAGCTGGCTCTAGCAAATGCCAATCAACAGCAGACAAATGCAGGTTTGCAAAGGAGCCTTGCAGCCCAGCAGCAAGCTCATCAACAGAGCCTTGCAGCTCAGCAACAAGCCCAGCAGCAATCTGAGGCCCGCTTCATAGACCTGTTACAGAAGCAAGAGCAGAGACTACAACAAATGGAAGCAGTAATGCAGCAACGTCCGCAGACCAGTGAGGAAAGCCGTCCCACTAATACCGCGTCCTTTGGGGTGAGTCGTTTATTGACAAAAATGACTGGAGAGGATGATCCAGAGGTATTTTTGACCACATTTGAAAGGACCGCTGAAAGAGAAAAGTGGCCTGAGGGGCAGTGGGCTGGACTGGTGGCTCCTCTGTTAACTGGTGAATCGCAGAAAGCTTACTATGACCTAGAGCCTAACCAAGCAAAAGACTATGTGATGCTAAAAGCTGAAATTTTGGCAAGGCTGGGTGTCACCCAGGCTGTCCGGGCTCAGCGTGTGCATAACTGGACTTTCCAGCTTGGAAAACCCCCCAGGTCTCAAATGTATGATCTCATTCACCTGAGCAGAAAGTGGCTACAGCCAGAGACTTTGTCCGCACCAAAGATTGTGGAACGTGTTGTAATGGATCGGTTTTTGAGAGCTCTTCCTACTGCCATCCAAAAGTGGGTAAGCCATGGAGACCCAGAGACGGCCGATGGTCTTGTGGATCGTGTGGAGAAATACTTGGCTACAGAGAACCTGACGGCCTCTTCCAGAGACACTCGGACTTTCCACCCTAAGACCAGACCATCCCCAGGGGCGGATAAGAGGATTCCAAGGGGTGAGGGTGGAGAGAGTGAGAGGGTGGGAGCTCTACCCCAAGTTTGGCGAGAACAGCCTGGGAAATCAGCGGCTCAAGAGGCGGCAAGAAGGATCGTTTGCTACCGCTGCCGGCAAGCCGGACATATTGCAGCCAATTGCCCGGTTGTGGAGGAACCCATGCAGTGTGACTTTCTGACGGGCAGACGTCAGTCGCTGTGTGCGACAGTCGCATGCACTGCCATTCGAGGAACTGAGAAACATTTATGCAAAATGTGTGTTAATGGTAGAAATGTTGTGGTATTGCTGGATTCAGGTAGCCTTGTGACCCTGATAAAGGCTGAGTTAGTTAAAACAGAGGTCTTTGGGAATAGCAAGGTAGCTGTTATTTGTGTGCATGGGGACACCCGAGAGTATCCAGTGACTACAGTGTGTTTCGAGACCCCCAAAGGTACCCTCTCTCATCCAGTGGGCTTAGTATCTCAGTTACCGCATGACGCCATTGTGGGAAGGGATTTTCCGAAGTTCTGGGAACTGTGGGATGATCCTGAGCCCCCCACTGGTGCCCCTATGTACCAGGAATGTGATAGCCAGAACTCCCCTGAGAGTGGTGAGGACTCTCCGGAATTTCCCTTATCAGTATTGGCAGGGGAGACTCAAGAAACTGGAGAGGAGCCCACCTCCTCAGACAAAAACCTACCGTCTGTGGAGTTTTCTGATCTTGAGGTTTACAGGGAAAACTTTGCCACAGAACAGTTGAAAGACCCCGCCCTAATAAAGGCACGGGAAAACGTAGTGAAAATAGATGGCGAGTTAGTGAACCCAGATAATACCTGCACTTACCCATACTTCAGCGTAGAGAAGGACCTACTGTATCGGGTGGCAAAAAGGGCAGAAGAAACCGTTGAGCAGCTTGTGGTGCCCAAACCTTACAGGAAGTTGGTGTTGGAGTTGGCCCATGGGCACATTCTTGGAGGTCATCTGGGGACAGAGAAAACCCGAGAGAGGGTATTACAGAGATTCTATTGGCCGGGGGTGATGAGGGACATAGAAAATTATTGTTCCTCCTGCCCTGTGTGTCAGAGGTCGGCCCCGATGCCACATTTCCGTAGCCCGCTGGTCCCTCTACCCATCATTGAGGTCCCGTTTGAGAGGATTGCCATGGATTTGGTAGGGCCTATAATCAAGTCCGCTAGGGGGCACCAGTACATATTAGTTATAATGGACTATGCCACCAGTTATCCAGAAGCGATCCCTCTCCGAAATACCTCGGCCAAAACCATAGCCAAAGAGCTATCTCTTGTGTTTAGCCGGGTGGGTATTTGTAAAGAACTGCTTACGGACCAAGGTACACCCTTTATGTCCCGGGTTATGAAGGAGCTGTGTAAATTGTTCAAAGTGACGCAATTACGTACATCTGTGTATCACCCCCAAACCGATGGGCTGGTTGAAAGATTCAACAAAACCCTAAAACAAATGTTGAAGAAAGTGGTGGATAGAGATGGAAAGGATTGGGACTGTCTACTTCCTTATCTGATGTTTGCTATTAGGGAGGTGCCCCAATCCTCTACGGGATTCTCCCCCTTTGAGTTACTGTATGGGAGACACCCAAGAGGGCTGTTGGATATTGCCAAGGAAACTTGGGAAAGTGAGAGTTCTCCCCACATGTGTGTGATTGAGCATGTCGCCCTGATGCAAGACCGAATTGCACAGGTAATGCCCATCGTGAAGGAACATTTGGCCCAAGCGCAGTTAGCACAGCAGAGAGTGTACAACCGTGGAGCCAAGACCCGTACCTTTTCCCCGGGGGATAGGATACTGGTACTTGTCCCTACGGTTGAAAGTAAATTCCTTGCCAAATGGCAAGGCCCCTATGAGATAATGGAAAAAGTGAGCGAAGTGAATTACAAGGTCAGACAACCAGGAAGGCGAAAGCCCGAACAGATCTATCACGTTAATCTGTTGAAAGCCTGGAGGGATAAAGAGTCCCTAGTCGCAGACACTTGGTCACCAGCTCAAACTGGTTGCGTGATTCCTGAGGTTGGAATAGCAGCCACCTTGTCACAACCCCAACAACAGGAGGTTAAGGAGTTTGTGCTTCGCAACGAGGAGGTATTCTCTGAGCTGCCGGGACAAACATCTGGGGTAGAGCATGACATCATTACCCCGCCCGGTGAAAGGGTGAAGTTAAAACCCTATCGGATCCCAGAGGCCCGACGGGAGGCAATACGGGAGGAAGTACAGAAAATGCTGAACTTAGGGGTGATAGAGGAGTCCCAAAGTGATTGGTCAAGTCCCATTGTGTTGGTGCCTAAACCGGATGGGAGCTGGCGATTTTGTAACGATTTTCGTCAGTTGAACAAAGTTACAAAATTTGACACCTACCCCATGCCACGTATAGATGAGTTGATCGACCGGCTGGGAACAGCCCGATACATGACAACTCTTGACCTCACAAAAGGGTATTGGCAAATCCCCCTGGCCAAGTCGGCCAAAGAGAAAACCGCATTTGTAACCCCAGACGGGGCGTTCCAATATAAAAGAATGCCGTTCGGGTTACAGAATGCGCCGGCCACATTCCAGCGGAAAATGGACCAGATGCTGAGGCCCCATCGGAAGTATGCTGCGGCTTACCTGGATGACGTAATTGTCCATAGCACAGATTGGGCCTCACATCTGCCAAAAGTGCAAGCAGTCCTGGACTCTGTTCGGGAAGCGGGGTTTACGGCTAACCCCAAGAAGTGTACCATTGGGCAGGAGGAGGCCAAATATCTTGGGTACACCATTGGGAGGGGAGTAATAAAACCCCAACTCAACAAAGTCGAGGCCATCCAGAGTTGGCCACGTCCCAACAGCAAGAAGCAGGTACGAGCCTTTCTGGGAATCGCTGGGTATTATCGGCGATTCATTCCCCACTTTGCTTCTAAGGCTGTGCCCCTAACCAACCTGACGAAGGGGAAAGGGTCGGTCATGATTAAATGGACCCCCGAGGCTGAGGCAGCATTCCAATTCTTGAAACAAGCCTTATGTAGCCAGCCAGTGTTGTACTCACCCGACTTCTCTAAAGACTTTGTCGTACAAAGTGATGCGTCAGATGTGGGGTTAGGAGCAGTATTGTCCCAGGTCTGGAACGGGGAAGAGCACCCAGTCATTTACCTCAGCAGGAAGTTGAAGTCCCATGAGGTAAATTACGACACCGTTGAAAAGGAGTGTTTAGCGGTGAAGTGGGCTCTAGATTCCCTTCGGTACTACCTGCTAGGTAGGCACTTTGACATGGTTACGGATCACGCTCCGTTAAAGTGGATGGCTCAAAACAAGGAAACAAATAGAAGAGTGAATAGGTGGTTCCTGGCCCTCCAGGAATTCAACTTCACAGTAAAGCATCGCCCTGGCGTTCAAATGGGGAATGTGGATGCTTTGTCTCGAGTACATGAATGCCTGATTGCTGGTGTTCCAACCCCGAGGTTAAAACAAGAGGGGGGGGTATGTGACAGCAGGAAGGTAAAGTCACCTGGTTGCATCCAGGGGGGTAGATATATTTCGCCCAGATTCAGGCTTTACGCCGACTTATACAACTAGGTGGAGAGTTGTATAAGCCCAGCTGAGGCTAGTGGGCTCATGGATGACTCATACCTCTAGGGAGAGTGTGGGGCGTCGTGCAGACAGGGAGTTGATGAGACCAGCTGAAGCTTGTCAGCTCATTTAGGCCTCTATAAGAACTCCCAGATTCATTAGGTGTTAGCTCATGCCTGGACCCAGACCTGTGTGGACTGTCTAGGGAGAGTGAACCCCTGTGCGGTGAGACAAAGCCTGTGTGGCTATTTGCTTGGACATTTAAAATCAGGGACTTAGGGACTAGGACAGCACTAGGCTGATCCCAGTTGTTAGTTAGGAAACCTGTATGTTTAGTCAGAGGTCAAGTTGACCAGGATTTATTTTATTTATGTTTCTTTTGCTTTGCTGTGTTTTGTCACTGTAAATAGAAAATAAACCGCACCTTTTTGATTTTGAAAACCACAACCTCCGTTTGCTGGGCCTGTTTTTGTGTGGGGAGCCCATCCCGGGGGATCACACACACCCGCTGCCGAGCTAACCCCCTCACAACATATATGTAACTCATCAGGTGCCAAAGGAATGTGACCACTTGTTAACGTAAAAAAAATCTGGTTGAACCCTCTGCTGCATACTGCTAAGCTTTTTAGCAAACTTTTCGCAAAAAACAGGGATTTTTAGTTCACATACATTGCAATGCAAGTTTTATGCTGGTCAACTGTGTCAAAGTAATCCCCCTCTGGCCAGTCCCTACTCTGCTCTGCAAAATGCAGCACGGCGCCCCCTCTATCTATCAATCTATCTATCAGTCAATGATAGTGGTGGCTGGTGGTTTTCTTTTGGGGGGGAGCGGCAAACAATCCCCCCCAGGCTGCCGGTGGAGCAGCACTAGCACAACTGCCCTCCCCCCACTAACACCCCCAGCAAACCCCCCACCCGCCCATCCTTACCCTTTATTGCGAGCGGTGAGAGCAGCGGTCAGCGGTCAGGTCTTTATGGAGTGCAGAGCTGATGCGGCCATCTTGCAGCGCGGTCACCCCTGTCCTTAAGCGTTGCGGGCTCGGGGAAAGGTGCTCCGGTGTCCTCTCCTGAAGCAGCTTCCGCGGTGCGTCTCCTCTCTGCTCCTCCTGGCGCTAGGCATCCAATAGTGTCGCCTGATGTTTTGGCCAATCGGAAAACGGGTTTCATACCCGCTTCCTGATTGGCCGGGAGAAAAAATCAGTGTTGCAACAGCGAATATTCATTCGCTGCTGTAACACACCTGGGTGGGATAGGAGCGCATTCTGTGCGACCCGAGCCCACCCTATATTGAAGCCTATTAGAGCCTCTGGCTCTAATCAGGTGCTGCCAACAAAAAAAAAAAAACCCTGGCCGCTGTAATTCATGTGCCCGGTGCCCTGAAAGGGGCCGGACGCATGAATAGGGGATGGCCATGGATAGATTCAAGCTATGCTATGCATGAATCTATCCATTGCATATAGGGGGGTGGTGTGTGGAGAGAGGGGGCGGCGACCATAATGAGTGGGTCGCCCCTGGTTTATGGCAACAAAGACATCTCTTGTGACTGAACTTACCGTTCCCAGTCACTGGCAGCAAATCTGGTGTGAGGATTCCACCTTGTTTTTTTATGCATTTGTTTTTTTTTTCTAATAGGAAAGTATGACAGTTCTGTTCATGCAGTGCGACTTTGATGCGACTTTACACTCTCTGCCACTAAAGTAACATCAAATCACATCAAAGTAGTGCAGGAACCTTTATTATTATTATTCAGGATTTAGTGTGTCTAAAGTGGCATGTTAGGGTTAACTGTTAGGCCTCGTACACACGGCTGAGATTCTTGTCAGGAAAAAAACATTGTTTTTCCTGACGAGAATCTTGACAAGAAACTTGTCCCGGCCGAGTGTACACACGTACGATTCAAAAGAACCGCCGTTCTTTTGAATGGCACGAACGCAGTGATGTCATCGACTACGACGAGCGTGCGCTCGTCACATTCGATGCCGTCGCCGCTATCTTGCTACACCCTATGCCTATGCCTAGGAAGCTACCGCGCATGCGTCAAAGTCATTTCGAGCATGCGCGGGTTTCCACGGCGACAGGTAAGTGTACACACGCTCGGGTGTCTCGTCGAGAAACAGGCCGACGAGATTCTCGTCGAGAGAAAACACCGCAGGTCGTCTTTTTTTCTCGTCGGGGAATCTGGGCAGTTTTCTTGACGAGAAAACTGAAACCCGCATACACACGCAAGCCCTCCCGGCAGTTTTCTTGTCGTTTTTTGCCGAGAAAACCGGTCGTGTGTACGCGGCCTTAGAGTTAGGAGTAATTGTTAGGTTTAACATTCTAACAATTACCCCTAAACTTAATGATTACCTCTAACTTCTCTAAATGTATTTATTACCAGTAACCCTAATGATTACCTCTAAATCTAACCCTAACATGTAACCCTAGCCCTTAACTCTAACACCAGCCTTTAACACTAACATATAACCCTAGCCCTTAACCACTTTGCGCCGGCCATTTGACTATATACTGCCACAAGGTGGCTCTACAATGCCGGGAGGCCGTCCTTATACGGTCTTGGCTCCTCCGGCCACTGGGGGGCGCTTGCACGTGCCCGCCACGCCACTGAGATGCCGATGCGCGTGCCTGGCGGCCGCGATGTCTACCGGGTACCCGCGATCGGCCGTTACACAGACAACGACGTGGATCTCTGTGTGTAAACACAGAGATCCACGTCCTGTCAGAGAGAGGAGATCGATGCTGTGTCCCTTGTACATAGGGACACAGATCAGTTACCTCCCCCAATCAGTCCCCTCCCCCCCACAGTTAGAATCACTCCCAGGGCACACATTTAACCCCTTCCTCGCCCCCCCTAGTGTTAACCCCTTCCCTGCCAGTCACATTTATACAGTAATCAGTGCATATTTATAGCGCTGTTCACTGTAAATGTGAATGGTCCCAAAATAGTGTCAAAAGTGTCCGATGTGTCCGCCATTATATCGTAGGCCTGACAAAAATCGCAGATCGCCGCCATTACTAATAATAAAAAAAAAAATAATAAAAAAAAATAAAAAATTCAGAATTCTATCCCCTATTTTGTGGGCACTATAACTTTTGCGCAAACCAATCACTATACGCTTATTGCGATTTTTATTTTTTTACCAAAAATATGTAGAAGAATACGTATCGGCCTAAACTGAGAAAAAAAAAATTGGGATATTTATTATAGCAAAAATCTAAAAATATTGTGTTTTTTTTTTAATTGTCGTTCTTTTTTTGTTTATAGCGCAAAAAAATAAAAACCGCAGAGGTGATCAAATACCACCAAAAGAAAGCTCTATTTGTGGGGGAAAAAGGTTGTCAGCTTTGTTTGGGAGCCACGTCGCACGACCGCGCAATTGTCATTCAAAGCGTGACAGTGCCGAAAGCTGAAATGGGCAGGAAGGGGGTATATGTGCCCAGTGAGCAAGTTGGTTAACCCCAACCCTAGCCCTTAACCCTAACACCAGCCTTTAAAAGTAGCATATAACCCTAGTCCTTAACCCTAACACCAGCCTTTAACACTAACATATAACACTAGTCCTTAATCCTAACACCAGCCTTTAAAAGTAGCATATAACACTAGTCCTTAATCCTAACACCAGCCTTTAAAAGTAGCATATAACACTAGTCCTTAATCCTAACACCAGCCTTTAAAAGTAGCATATAACACTAGTTCTTAATCCTAACACCAGCCTTTAACACTAACATATAACACTAGTCCTTAATCCTAACACCAGCCTTTCAAAGTAGCATATAACACTAGTCCTTAATCCTAACACCAGCCTTTAAAAGTAGCATATAACACTAGTCCTTAACCCTAACACCAGCCTTTAAAACATATAACCCTAGTCCTCAACTCTAACATATAAACATAACCCTTAACTATAATATGACTTTGATGCTACTTTAGTGGCAGAGAGTGTAAAGTCGCATTAAAGTTGCACTCCATGAACAGAACTGTCATACTTTCCTAGGAGCCTTAAAAAAAATGCATTACGCATGTTCAAAAATGTGCCAAAAATAAGCATCAACCGCAGTCTGCATAGACATGAACCTAGCCTTAAAGTATAAAAGTTCTGCTCATCCTCCTCCTTCCTGTACAGCGCTACGGTATATGTCAGTGCTATAGAAAATGTATAGTAATAATGAGTGATTGTACAACGCTACGGTATATGTCAGCGCTATAGAAAATGTATAGTAATAATGGGTAATTGTACAACGCTACGGTATATGTCAGCGCTATAGAAAATGTATAGTAATAATGAGTGATTGTACAACGCTACGGTATATGTCAGCGCTATAGAAAATGTATAGTAATAATGGGTGATTGTACAACGCTACGGTATATGTCAGCGCTATAGAAAATGTATAGTAATAATGGGTGATTGTACAACGCTACGGTATATGTCAGCGCTATAGAAAATGTATAGTAATAATGGGTGATTGTACAACGCTACGGTATATGTCAGCGCTATAGAAAATGTATAGTAATAATGAGTGATTGTACAACGCTACTGTATAGGTCAGCGCTATAGAAAATGTATAGTAATAATGAGTGATTGTACAACGCTACGGTATAGGTCAGCGCTATAGAAAATGTATAGTAATAATGGGTGATTGTACAACGCTACTGTATAGGTCAGCGCTATAGAAAATGTATAGTAATAATGGGTGATTGTACAACGCTACGGTATAGGTCAGCGCTATAGAAAATGTATAGTAATAATGAGTGATTGTACAACGCTACGGTATAGGTCAGCGCTATAGAAAATGTATAGTAATAATGAGTGATTGTACAACGCTACGGTATAGGTCAGCGCTATAGAAAATGTATAGTAATAATGGGTGATTGTACAACGCTACGGTATAGGTCAGCACTATATGAAGATATAGTAATAATGGGTGATTGTACAACGCTACGGTATATGTCAGCGCTATAGAAAATGTATCGTAATAATGGGTGATTGTACAACGCTACGGTATATGTCAGCGCTATAGAAAATGTATCGTAATAATGGGTGATTGTACAACGCTACGGTATATGTCAGCGCTATAGAAAATGTATAGTAATAATGAGTGATTGTACAACGCTACGGTATATGTCAGCGCTATAGAAAATGTATAGTAATAATGAGTGATTGTACAACGCTACGGTATATGTCAGCGCTATAGAAAATGTATAGTAATAATGAGTGATTGTACAACGCTACGGTATAGGTCAGCGCTATAGAAAATGTATAGTAATAATGAGTGATTGTACAACGCTACTGTATAGGTCAGCGCTATAGAAAATGTATAGTAATAATGGGTGATTGTACAACGCTACGGTATAGGTCAGCGCTATAGAAAATGTATAGTAATAATGAGTGATTGTACAACGCTACGGTATAGGTCAGCGCTATAGAAAATGTATAGTAATAATGAGTGATTGTACAACGCTACGGTATAGGTCAGCGCTATAGAAAATGTATAGTAATAATGAGTGATTGTACAACGCTACGGTATATGTCAGCGCTATAGAAAATGTATAGTAATAATGAGTGATTGTACAACGCTACGGTATATGTCAGCGCTATAGAAAATGTATCGTAATAATGGGTGATTGTACAACGCTACGGTATATGTCAGCGCTATAGAAAATGTATAGTAATAATGAGTGATTGTACAACGCTACGGTATATGTCAGCGCTATAGAAAATGTATAGTAATAATGAGAAACGCTACGGTATATGTCAGCGCTATAGAAAATATATCGTAATAATGGGTGATTGTACAACGCTACGGTATATGTCAGCGCTATAGAAAATGTATAGTAATAATGGGTGATTGTACAACGCTACGGTATATGTCAGCGCTATAGAAAATGTATAGTAATAATGGGTGATTGTACAACGCTACGGTATATGTCAGCGCTATAGAAAATGTATAGTAATAATGGGTGATTGTACAACGCTACGGTATATGTCAGCGCTATAGAAAATGTATAGTAATAATGAGTGATTGTACAACGCTACTGTATAGGTCAGCGCTATAGAAAATGTATAGTAATAATGAGTGATTGTACAACGCTACGGTATAGGTCAGCGCTATAGAAAATGTATAGTAATAATGGGTGATTGTACAACGCTACTGTATAGGTCAGCGCTATAGAAAATGTATAGTAATAATGGGTGATTGTACAACGCTACGGTATAGGTCAGCGCTATAGAAAATGTATAGTAATAATGAGTGATTGTACAACGCTACGGTATAGGTCAGCGCTATAGAAAATGTATAGTAATAATGAGTGATTGTACAACGCTACGGTATAGGTCAGCGCTATAGAAAATGTATAGTAATAATGGGTGATTGTACAAAATGTTTAAATTCTAATCTAATCTATTCTAATCAGGGCTTTTATTCTAATGATTGACTGTACAACGCTACATTATATGTCAGTGCTATAGATGCTTTTCTATACCGCTTTACATATATATTGTACCTTCATATCACACCTAGCCACGAAGGGCATTCTAACGATTGACTGTACAATGCTATATGTTAGCGCCTACAGCTGCAGACGCAGTTGCGTTTTACAGCGCTTCACATATATATTGTCCATTCACATCACACCTAGCTCTAATGATTGAGTGTACAACGCTACAGTATATGTCAGCACTATATTCGCAGACGCAGTGCTTTTTATATAGCGCTTTACATATATATTGTACCTTCATATCACATTGAATTATATGAACCCTACCAGCATGTCTTTGGAGTGTGGGAGGAAACCGGAGGACCCGGAGGAAACCCACGCAGGCACAGGGAGAACATGCAAACTCCAGGCAGGTTGTGTCGGGGTCGGGATTCGAACCGGCAACCCTTTCCCCCTTTCTTACTGCTAGGCGAGAGTGCTAACCACTACACCACTGTGCGGCCCACAGAAGTATCACTTCTTAGATCCCTTTGTACACTGGAGGGTATTGCAGGTTCTATAGAGTTATAAATAGCACCTGCAATCCGCCCCTAACCACATGACCACTGGGCACCAAAACCCACTTAATAACCAGACCAATTTACAGCTTTCGGCGCTCCACATTTTGAATGACAATTACTCAGTCATACAACATCGTACCCAAATGAAATTTTCATCCTTTTCTTCACACAAATAGAGCTTTCTTTTGGTGGTATTTAATCACCGTTGGGTTTTTTATTTTTTGCGCTATAAAAGAAAAAAAAAGACTGAAAATTCTGTAAAAAAAAATAAAATAATTTTCTCTTACTGTCCATGGACTGACACAGCATCTTCATTCTTGACAAAGTGGGTTATGTTCCTGCTCATAGGAGAAGACTAGGCAGAATGTTAGATGTTTTAACATACATTCCATTACCAGAGCTGAACAGCCCTGCCCAGGGGGCGGTCCCTCCGGACATAACCCTCCTACTTGCAGCCAGCTGCCTCAGTTTTTTTCTGCCTAGCAGAGGAGAGGGCGTGGCTCTCTTCGGAGCCAGTCTCTTGAAGAAATATTTTATTTTTTATTATTTTATTTTTGAGATTTTTCTATCAACAGTCGGCTGGGCAACAGGTTGGGTAGTTCGCTATCCTCGTAGTCTTCCCAGTCGGACCATCGAGCGTGCTGATCCTCGCTCAGCGTGAGATCAGTCCACGACATACCCCACGGCTCCAGGGGTGGCCTTTTTTGCTCCAGGGTCCACATATGACTGAACAGTTCTGCTGTATCTTTCACAGTGGACCGTGCCGACAGCTACTCAGTACTGCACTGTGATAGGTCTGTCAGGAACACACTAGTGGGTCCTAGCTGGACGGGTAAGTACTGTTTCCCCTGCCTCAGCAGGTAAGTACATACTGTGTGTTCCTATGGTAGGGGGGTTTCCCTGTCCCCCCCTTGTTTTTGCTACTCTCTGTCACCTTACTCTGGCATGCGCTGAGTGGGGGTGCCTGGGGGTCACCCTGACCCGGAGGGGGTCCGTGGGGGTCTGCATTATGAGTGGGGATGCTTTCTGGGTCAGCCTGGGCCTTGTGTTTTTTTCCTTGCGCCGTGTTTTTAGTTTGTTGTCTGTTACTATTGTAAACTGCATTGGCGGCCCTTTTGCAGTGGCCGCACTGTGACGCACTTATAATAGCAGCGGCCATTTTGTTGAAGTCGCGCGCTTTTCTGGTGTTAGTTTGGCCTCTACTGCTGACTTAGAACGGCGCGATTCTCCTCAGTCACCTCACTATTCACTCGCGCTGAGAGCAGGACTCAGGCAGTGGAACCGAGCGGTCCTAACCAGGTTGGTGAGTCCCCTGGGTAACCCCCCACAGTTAGTGCAGCCGGAGGGTGGACTTTTCTCTTTATATTGACAAAGTCTCAGAGGGTGCTGTGTATTATGGAGTCAGTGTCACCTGATTCCCCCTCCTTATCTGGGTCAGTACATGACAGGACGCTTGTTAGTGAACTCATTGATGCTGTGAGGGACACTCTCAAGCTGGATGCTGTGGCTGAGGAACCTCCGGTGGAGGCAGTCTCTTTTGGTTTATTTAGAGCTAATCCTTCTAAAAAGGTTTTTCTCTATACACCTTTCCTTGACAGATTCATGGACCGGGTTTGGGAAAAACCGCAGAAGACCTTTGCGGTCTCGCAGCGTCTGGCGGTTAGGTACCCCTTTGAGGAGAGCCTGATTAAAAAAAATGGGCCTCTCCTCCAGTTGTCGACCCCCCCCGGTCGCCCGGTTGAATAAAGCTAAGACTCCCCCGGTTGAGGGGACTCCTGCCTTTAAAGGACCCTACTGATAGGAGGTCGGAAGTGGTGAGCAGGGCCATGTTCACCATGCTGGGATCCGCGCTACGTCCTATTGTAGCGGCGACCCTGGTGTCTCAGACACTCACAGAATGGGCGAAGGTTTTGCATCAGACTGTGCAGGAGCATAATCTTCCTCTGGATTGCATCGTACTGGCCGACCAAATGGTACAAGGCCTGGTGCCACTATGGGCGCTGCCCCCTTAATCTCTAGGGCCTCAGTATCTGTGGTGGTATTGTGTCGCCTTATCTGGTTGAAGTGCTGGTCTGCTGACCTGGCCTCTAAGAAGCTCCTGATGGATTTACCTTTTAAAGGCGGAAGACTATTTGGTGCTTCCCTGGATGACATCATTAAAAACGTCAAGGGAGTAGGGGTGCAACGGATCAAAAAACTCACGGATCGGATCGATCCTCGGATCAGGGGTCACGGATCGGATCATTTTCGGATAGGCAAAAATAAATAAAAAATTACTAATATCCATGTAATTTCCCCCTCACTGTAATATCCATAATCTTCCCCCCCCCCCTGTAATATCCATAATCTCCCCCCCCCCTGTAATATCCACAATCTTCCCCCCCTGTAATATCCACAATCTTCTCCCCCTGTAATATCCACAATCTTCTCCCCCTGTAATATCCACAATCTTCTCCCCCTGTAATGGGCATCTCCCCCACTTACCTTACTCTCCCGCCAGCCAGTTCAGATCCACAAGCAGCGAGGGTGAGGGGTAATGACGTCAGCACGCACAAGGCGGCCGCCGCCGCCGGGTGTACCAAGATGGCCGCGGCTCCGGAGCTAGGCCGAAGCCGCGGCCTTTCCTAAGGCCGAGGCCGCGGATCGCGGTGTGTGCCGATCCGAACGGGGTGACCCGTTCGGATCACGGATCGTCACTGATCCGTTGCACCACTACAAGGGAGGTAAGAGCCCCCTTCTTCCTCAGCCTACTAAGGGGAAGGAGCCGCGCCGTAAACCGGGCCCTTCTTTTCTTACACAGAAGAGGTATTTTCGTCAGTCAGAGCCCACGGGAAAATTCTCCCAGACTGACAAGAGTGCGGCTGGAGGACAGAAGCGTCCTTGGGTGAGTAAGCCGAACAAGCCGGCAAACAAGCCCGCCACCGCATGAAGTCTTGCCCCCGTCCGGCTCTGGGGTAGGGGGGACGACTTCCTAGGTTCGCGGATTGGTGGACCTCCCGGATCTCCGACCGGTGGGTATGCGAGGCGGTCACCTCGGGGTACAGGATAGAGTTCCTTTCCTGGCCACCAGACAGATTCTTTCCCTCAAATCTCCCTCTCCTTCCAGCCCGTCGGGCTGCCCTATTGGGGGCAGTGTAGGACTTGCTGAGGAGCGGGGTAATTTTGCCAGTACTGTCAAAGGAGAGCTTTTAGGGATTTTGTTCAAATCTTTTTGTCCCAAAAAAGGACGGAGTCCGTCCAATTCTCGATCTAAAGGCCCTAAATGCCGATAGGCGAAGACCACTATCAGTTT
The DNA here is from genome assembly GCA_029206835.1 of Rana muscosa. Lineage (NCBI taxonomy): Eukaryota > Metazoa > Chordata > Amphibia > Anura > Ranidae > Rana > Rana muscosa. The sequence goes on from JARGYO010000406.1 coordinate 329,239, forward strand.
GTGGCTCTTCCCTTCGGTTTAGTGTCAGCACCGCGGGTTTTCACCAAGGTGCTTGCCCCGATTCTGGCTTTGCTGAGACAGCGAGGCATTGCTATCGTGGGCTGGATGATCTTCTTCTGAGAGCAGACTCTGGCTCAGAATTAGAGGAAAATGTGTTGATAGCAATTCAGGCCCTCCGAGAATTCGGTTGGCTGCTGAACATTCAGAAGTCGGTCCTGGTTCCGACTCAGCGTCTGGAGTACCTAGGATTGATCCTGGACTCTGACCCAAGCAATCCAGACACTGCAAGAAGGATACCTCCAGCTAGAGGAGAGATTGCAACACCTGTCAGAGTCATCTGCTTCTGCGGACCCGGTCCGGTTCTACCAGTTCCACCCACGTACGTTCCTCTGTGGCTCCTACGATGGTGTTCCCTCCTTCAGAACCCCTTGTTCCCGTCCCTGAACGGTTTTCCGGGGATCGAAGAAAGTTTAGATCCTTCAGGAATGCCTGCCTATTGTACCTATCCTTGCAGCCCCGGACTTTTGCTTTAGAAACTGTTAAGGTCAGGTTCCTCATCTCCCTGCTATCCAATGAACCCCAGACCTGGGCCCACAGTTTATGGGAACAAAGAAGCCCAGTCATTAACACAGTGGACACATTCCTGGCAGCCATGTCACAACTCTACGAGGACCCCCAGCGTACAGCCACTGCCGAAGCCGCTCTGCATTCACTACAGCAGGGTAGTCGACCAGTGGAGGACTATACCGTGGACTTCCGTCGGTGGTCTGCAGACACAGGCTGGAACGAGGCTGCCCTCAAGCACCAGTTCCGCTTAGGACTTTCTGAGTCTCTCAAAGATGAGCTGGCCAGGATTGGGGTCCCCACTACACTTGAGGATCTCATCCAGTCATCCATCCAGCTGGATCGACGTCTACGTGAGAGACAGTCCGAACGAGCTCAGTCCTCCAGGCCTGCCATGATGCCGCCTAAAGTTTCCACTTCATCAGTGCCTGCTCCCACTGGTACTTCTATCCCAGTTCCTAGACAAATCAGCCTGCTACATTCCGCATCAACCCCTGATGAAAGGCGTCATCGTATGCAATCAAGGCTCTGCCTCTATTGTGGAGGAAGCGGACATTTCTTGCATAACTGCCCCAGAAGGCCCAAGAAGCCACCTTCCTACCCTCCAGTGTATTTCCAGGTTTCCGGAGCTTCTCCTTCACACCTAGTTCTACCCATTACGCTGCAATTTGGAAAAGAAGAGACCCGGCTGCAGGCCATTATTGATTCTGGAGCATGCAGCTGCTTTGTGGACTTGAACCTGGTGAGAAACCTGAAGTTGCCCCTCCTCCAAAAGAAACAGGGACTGGAAGTCCGCCTGGCTGATGGCACATTGCCTAGTTCTGGCCCTGTTACCCAGGAGACTGTCCCTCTGCTGATCACCACTCCTGATGGCCATCAGGAATTCATACGCTTTGACGCTCTAAGCTCGCCTATGTCTCCAGTTATCCTAGGAATTCCATGGCTCCAAGCCCACAACCCTCAGATCAATTGGATCAAGAAGGAGGTCCTGTTCACCTCTCCCTATTGCCAGCAGCATTGCTTTATTCCTGAACCCAGAGACATTACCAGTTGCTTGACAGTCCACCCTGTATCTACCACTAACCAGAATATACCCCAGGCATACCAAGAATTCCTGGATGTCTTTGATAAGAAAAAATCTGACGTTCTACCACCACATCGGCCATATGACTGTCCAATAGAATTACTTCCAGGGGCCGAGATTCCATTTGGACGAATATTCCCTCTCTCTGAAATGGAATTAGGAACTCTGCGACAATATATAGATGAAAATTTGGCTAAGGGCTTCATCCGAGCTTCCTCCTCTCCTGCCGGTGCCGGAATCTTTTTTGTCGAGAAGAAAGACAAGTCTTTAAGATCATGCGTGGATTATATGGAGCTCAATAAAATCACAATAAAGAACCGCTACCCACTGCCATTAGTTCCTGAACTTTTCCAGAGATTCCGTACGGCCCAAGTATTTACCAAGCTCGACCTCCGGGGTGCCTATAACCTTGTTCGGATCCGTGAGGGCGATGAATGGAAGACAGCATTCAGAACGAGGTTCGGACACTTCGAGTATCTTGTAATGCCCTTTGGGCTCTGTAACGCCCCGGCGACGTTTTAGCACTTCGTCAACGATATTTTCCGGGAATATCTGTGTACCAAACCCGGCTTGCCTGACCTGCTCCTGTTGACTTCCTGGCGTATACCTGACCCCGGCCTGGCTAACGGACTCCGCTTACCTTGTCTTCTGTGCTAAGACTCAGCTCTGCTGTGTTCTCGGACTGTCTTGCTGTGTTTGACCCCCTGGCCTGGCTTCTGACTCTGCTATCGGAACATTCCACTGGTCCTTACCCTTTGGACTTCCTAAGCACGCCTGCTGTCCTGCAGTCTGCCTGTCCTACCAAGTTCCTGGCAACCAGCACTACCTACCAGGCAACCCGTGCTTCTGTGGGCACCACACCCCCTGTGTCATCTTCAGGGCTGTGCTGCACTCTGCCGCAAGGGGCGCCCTCTCTGCTACTCGGCCTCACATCAGAGACTTGACAAAAGGAGTCAGGGACGAAGGACTGGACTTGACTCTAGGACACCTACACAAAAGCCCAATCTTCTGGCCTTCACCTCTTAGTAAAAGGAGGACATGGGCCATGGTGTGTATCACCTCTCTCTCCCAGGTACCCCTAGACAACAGCCACATAACCGATAAAGCAAGGGAGAGAGGTGAGGCCGCTACACGTGGGGGCATCGTATCCAGGATATGTGTATGGTGTCTGAATTTGAACTTTGCTGCCCGGAGGAGTTCCGAGTAGGTCGGCCATATTGGCCAACGCGCCACGAGGCAACCCATAACTGCGTAGTTCGTGGGTGGGGCAAGAGAAAAGCCTGCGAACAAGTGCAGAACGTGGGAGGAGTCTGGCCACGTGGACATACGCACGTGGAGATTCCGGCGCAGGTGGGTCAGTGCGCAATGAAGCAGCAAAGAGACAGGATGGCTTCAAATGCTCCGTGGATTTCCGTTCCTTCCTTCGCGGATATGTCTTCTCTGGCTGCTCCGATTATGGATACGGGGATAAGACTAAGGCCCCGGGGGCGATTGGCTCTGTACACCTGCAGAGACATGGAGGCCCTCGGTGTGATCTGTCCCGGCTGTTCGGGACTGGTGGTCCAGCTGAAGCCGTTCGGGCGCTGTGAGGTCTGCAAAGAATTCCTCTTCGAGGTGGAACCATCCACAGAAAAGCCTCGGGCTTTCCACCTCAACTACCTCACAGGGACTGCCACTCCGGAGGGAGAGATCGATGCTGGTGCGTTCCCCGTGCGCACTGATCCGGGCGAAGTGACTGCCCAAATAGAGGTGAAAAGAGAAAAATCCGAGGATGCTGCCTCGGTCACCAGCAGCTCCCTGCTCCGGCCGCCGAAGAGAAAAGTCGGCCTAGTGATGGCCTTGTGTGGTCGTGGAAGAGCTTTGCCCCACTGCTTGCCTGGCCTGGATGGCTCCGGTAGGAAAAGTCCTGGACATCCCTGTTCTTCCAAAGGTCCAGGTGAGCCAGGGGTTGGGACTGTCTGTGTGGTAGAAAGTGGCGGAAGCCCACAGTTGGTAGAGGCCGTCAAGGGGGATAGTTCCGTGACTGGGAATTATCTGCCCGCTGAGTACTACGACACCTCTGACCTGGATTCATTGTCTGACAATGGCGATGATGGGGAGATAGACGAAATCTTCCAACAGAAGGGATGGGACAAGATGAAGCTACCCTTGTCCTGTGTTGCAAGGGACCTGCCCATGTCTACTGGAGATAGTACACCTCGGGTAGAGGTCTCGGAGCCAAGGGAAGAAGCTGGTCCCCTGTCTGAAGTTCCCCTTCTGGATTCAACATCCATTTCACCTGCTCCTGTTGCGGGGGTGCAACGTCAATCACTGCGGGCTCCTAGGCCCAGGTCTACCAAGGTGGTGAACGCACCTCGCCACCCAGAAGCGATTGTTCCACCTGGAGAAGGAGACCGAGCTACAATGCCACCTTTGTCAAGGCTGCAGAGTCTCTTTGGTCAGAAGGTTGCTCAGGAGTATGGGTGGGAATACCCGTATCTGCCTCGGGAACTGCTTTATGAGGTGGAGGTTTTTCGACAGAGATGGTACGATACCTTTGTGTGGGACAAACTGAAAGTACAGCAAGCACGGCGGTACCTTTCCTGTTCACCAACGGTCACCAAGAAATTTCAGGACTGTAAAGCTAAATGGATGCTGGGAAGACACATTCATGCAGACAAAGTGGTGATCTGTCGCAAGGAAGGAAAGAGTGTTGAGTACCATGTGGAGGCCTTTGATGACCGATTGAAGCCTATATCATTGCCTCATCCAAGGTTTTACTTATAAAGAAGAAAAGAAAAAAAAAAGGGACAAAGACTCCCGTGTGCTTTTCTTTTTTATTCATGGCTGAACTTTCCGGAGTGCCTTTGCCGGAACACAGGGACTGTGCCCTAGTTTTTTTTTTGTATTTGGGCAGTTCTACTCGTTGGAGATATGGGAGCTGTTTTTGTTTGTTCTCCCTTTTTCTCCTTGTGCTCAGAGGAAATCAGTGACTTTGGGTTTTAGCAGGGTCACAGAGAAAATGTTCAAGAGGAAAGTTCATCTGGAAGAAATGAGTGTCTTGACCGTGGCATTGTCACCAGGTGGCATTGTGGCACAACGATTGTTTTTTTTTTTTTTGACATTATGCAGCACTTATTGGAGTGAATGGGTTTCTTCTAGGATAGACTCATTCATTCCAAGCAAACACACATGTGGATAGGATGTTTGTTTCTTTTCTTTCCCTCTGCAGGAGATTCGTCTGTCAAGACTACTGAGAATGGGTGGTCCTCAGATAGTCAGAGGGAGGGAAGAATGTAAATGTGTGAAATCTTTAAAGTATTTTTATTGGAAAAGTTTTACGGTTATATTGTTTTAAGTTTCCCTTTCCCATTCAGGTCTTGGCACAATTCGGGGCTAATTTGTGTAGTTTGGTTTCTGGGCTAGACTTATGACACCACCCTTCGTGGGGTATGAGTTTGTACCAGACACTGGGGACCAGTGTCAAATCACCAGGGGGAGAGTGTAGCGGGTATTTGAATTATGTGAGGACTCTGGTGGTGTGAGGTTCCTTGGGGTCTCTGGCTGGCGCTGTTGCCTGGGGCCGGAGTTGAACTCACACCGCGAGCCATGCCTTTTTGTCCTCCCCTGGAGCTGGTACAGCGGGGCGGGGAACCCGCTGTGGCGCAAAGGGAGAGGTCATAAAAGGGGCGGAGGCCCTGTCTTTGGGGAGTCTGAGGACGTGGCCGCGCCCAGGCACCTTCAGCTTGGGTGCTGGCATTCCGGTGTTCCAGGCCTAGGCGCCCTTGGCCTAGCTGGAGCGGAGATGCAGTCCATCTCAGGTACCTTTAGCCTGGGGTGAGGTACTATGGCGGATGCCTGGGGCTCAGTACCTTCAACTGAGTTCCGCGAGGGTGGAGGAATCCGAGGGGGCCCTAATGCCTTGGGTGCCCGTGTCTGAGTTCGTGAGGATTGGTGCGCAGTAACTTCTCCGAAGAGTCTGGCGCAGCATCGCTGGTGACGGAGAGGCCTCCACTTCTCCCTTGGACGGATTTCTTCCCCTGACAGGGGCAAAGTGAGCGAAGGTAATTCACGTTCTATATTACCTAGTCAGTGGCAGTGACTATTCACCACTGGTGACAGCACAGTGGGTAGCAGCAAGAAGGGAAAGGATTGTGCCTCGATCTGTCCCCCCATTATTTAAAAGGAGAAAGACTGTTTTATTGCTTGGCAAGAAGAATAAAACTGAGTTGTACCTATTCACTGTGTGGAACTTGGGTTACTAAGCAAAGGAGTCAGGGACGAAGGACTGGACTTGACTCTAGGACACCTACACAAAAGCCCAATCTTCTGGCCTTCACCTCTTAGTAAAAGGAGGACATGGGCTGTGATGTGTATCATCTCTCTCTCCCAGGTACCCCTAGACAACAGCCACATAACCGATAAAGCAAGGGAGGGAGGTGAGGCCGCTACATAAGGTTGATGTGGCTGCGTCTTCTGATGCTTCCTTCGGCCGCAAGGTTTAAATTTGCAACTCCTCCGTTGAGGAGCTCTGCTTGTTTGGGGTGAAGTTTGTTTTTTTACTTGATACTGTTCCCACCCCTCGTTGTTTGACACTGCTTTGGGACGTCCCATTTTGTCAAGATTGAAGATGCTGTGTCAGTCCATGGACATTAAGAGAAAATAGGATTTTTTTGTACTCACCGTAAAATCCCTTTCTCTGATGTCCATGGACTGACACAGCACCCACCTCTCCTTTTTTTTTTTTCGTTTGTACTGCTTTGATACGAACTGAGGCTGCTGGCTGCAGGTAGGAGGGTTATGTCCGGAGGGACTGCCCCCTGGGCGGGGCTGTTCAGCTCCGGTAATGGAATGTATGTTAAAACATCTAACATTCTGCCTATTCTTCTCCTATGGGCAGGAACATAACCCACTTTGTCAAGATTAAAGATGCTGTGTCAGTCCATGGACGTCAGAGAAAAGGATTTTACGGTGAGTACAAAAAAAATCCTATTTTTCTTTGTTTCTGTTATAAAATTTAGCAAATTTGTAATTTTTCTTTATAAATTTTGGCCAAAATTTATACTGCTACATATCTTTGGTAAAAATTTGTACAAATTGGTGTATATTTAGGGCCGCCATCAGGGGGGTACAGGCAGTACACCTGTAAGGGGCCCGGATGGCAACCCCCCTTTTTTTTGTAAGGGGCCCAGAGGTCCCCAGGGCCCCGGATGGCAACCCCCCTTTTTTTATCATTTTTTTCTTTTTCTTTGTAAGGGGCCCAGAGGTCCCCAGATGACAACCCCCCCCCCCTTTTCTTTTTTTTGTTCTTTTGTTCGTCAGCACCCAAAGCCCCCCGACCGCAACAATTTACGACGGCGGCAGCACCCCCCCCCCCCTTCTCAATTCGTGGCACCCCCCCCCGGACTTGCGGCGGCAGCACCCCCCTCCTGATGGCGGCCCTGTGTATATTATTTGGTCTTTGTGAAAGTTATAGAGTCCACAAGCTATGGTGCCAATCTCTGAAAATTTATCACACCTGAAGTACTGAAGGCCTATCTCATTTCTTGAGACCCTAACATGCCAGAAAAGTACAAATACCCCCCAAATTACCTATTTTTGGAAAGAAGACATTCCAAGGTATTCAGAAAGAGGCATGGTGAGTTTTTTGAAGTTGTAATTTTTTCCCACAATTCTTTGCAAAATCAAGATTATTTTTTCTTTTCTCTTCACAAAATTGTCATATTAGCAGGTTATTTCTCACACACAGCATATGCATACCACAAATGACACCCCAAAACACATTTTGCTATTCCTCCTGAGTATGGCGATACCACATGTGTGAGACTTTTACACAGCGTGGCCACATACAGAGGCCCAACATGCAGGCAGCACCTTCAGGTGTTCTGGAGCACCCAGGCCAATTCTGACATTTCTCTCCTACATGTAAAAATCATCATTTATTTGCTAGAAAATTACATAGAACCCCAAAACATTATATATGTTTTTTTTAGCAAAGACCCTAGAGAATACAATGGCGGTCGTTGCAACTTTTTATCTCGCAAGGTATTTGCGCAGCAAGTTTTTTGAACGCGTTTTAAAAAAAAAAAATCAGTTTTGTGCTTAAAAGAAAAAAAAACAGTAAAGTTAGCCCAATGTTTTTGCATAATGTGAAAGATGAAGTTACGCCGAGTAAATAGATACCCAACATTTCACCCTTCGAAAATTGCACACGCTTGTGGAATGGTGCCAAACTTTGCTACTTAAAAATCCCCATATGTGACGCTTTAAATTTTTTTACTGGTTACATGTTTTTAGTAACAGAGGAGGTCTAGGGCCAAAATTATTGCTCTCACTCTAACGTTCGCAGCAATACCTCACATGTGTGGTTTGAACACCGTTTTCATATGTGGGCGGGAGATATGTATGCGTTTGCTTCTGTATGCCAGCACACGGGGACCGGGGCGCTTTAAAACATTTTTTTTTTTTATTGTTCATTTTACTTTTATTTATTTTGGTTTGACACGTTTTTCCCCAAAAATTAATTTTTTGATCACTTTTATTCCTATTACAAGGAATTTAAACATCCCTTATAATAGGAATATGGCATGACAGGTCCTCTTTGCAGTAAGATATGGGGTCAATAAGACCCCACATCTCACCTCTAGGCTGGGAAGCCTGAAATAATAATTAGAAAAAACGATCCTGGCTTTGATCGTAGCGGTGAGTCGGTAGAAGCACCAGAGGGCGGTGGGAGGGGGGGTGTTCACTCTTGCCTCCCGTAAGAATGATCAAGCGGTGGAACAGCCGCTATGATTGTTCTTATGGTGTAGGAAATCGCCGGCTGAAAAAGCTGATATCTGAATGATGCCTGTAGCTGCACCCATCATTCAGATATTACCACACAAAGTCAAGAACGACATATGACGGCCGGCGGGCGGTAAGTGGTTAAAACTTTTTTTTTTTTTTTTAACACAAAGTTGTCCATTTATACAATATATCTAACACATAACATTTACATACCAAAAATGACACCACCAAAATAGATTCTCCTACTCCTCCTGAGTACGTCGATACCACATGTGTGAGACTTCCACAGCCTGGCCACATACAGAGGCCGAGTGTGGCTGGGTATCGCCGAGTGTGGCTGGGTATCGCAGGGTATCGCCGAGTATCGCAGGGTGTGGCAGGATATCGCAGAGTAATGCAGGGTGTGGCAGGGTATTGCAGAGTATTGCAGGGTATTGCAGAGTAGGGCAGGGATGGCTGAGCAGGGATGAATCTCTCTCCTCTCACACTGTACCGATCGGTACAGAGAGGGGAGAGAGGAACCGGCGTCATGTCATGACGCCGGTTCGTTTACAAGTGATCGCTCCGTCATATAAATAAACCGTTTTTAACTACTTAAAGGGGTTGTAAAGGTACGTTTTTTATTTTCTAAATAGGTTCCCTTAAGCTAGTGCATTGTTGGTTCACTTACCTTTTCCTTAGATTTCCCTTCTAAATATTTTTTTTCTTTGTCTGAATTTCTCACTTCCTGTTTATCCTCAGTAAGCTGGTCAGTAAGCTGTTCTGGATGACTAAACACCACTCGGATGATGGTGTGGAGTTCAGTGAGGAGAAACAGGAAGTGAGAAATTCAGACAAAGAAAACAAACATTTAGAAGGTAAATCAAAGGAAAAGGTAAGTGAACCAACAATGCACTAGCTTAAAGGAACCTATTTAGAAAATAAAAAACGAACCTTTACAACCCCTTTAAGCCCCGGACCATTACGCAGCTTAATGACCAGAGGTGTTTTCACAATTTGGCACTGCGCTGCTTTAACTGTAAATTGTGCGGACATGCAATGTTGTACCCAAACGAAATTTGCGTTCTTTTCTTCCCACAAATAGAGCTTTCTTTTAATGGTATTTGATTGCCTCTGCGATTTTTATTTTTTGCGATATAAACGGAAAAAGACCGAAAATTTTGAAAAAAAAAACATATTTTCTACTTTTTGTTATAAGAAAAATCTAATAAACTAAATTTTAGTCATACATTTAGGCCAAAATGTATTCAGCCACATGTCTTTAGTAACAAAAATGTCAATAAGCGTATATTTATTGGTTTGCGCAAAAGTTATAGCGTTTACAAACTAGGGTATATTTTCTGGAATTTACACAGCTTTTAATTTATGACTGCCTATCTCATTTCTTGAGGTGCTAAAATGGCAGGACAGTACAAAACCCCCCCAAATGACCCCATTTTGGAATGTAGACACCCCAAGGCAGGGGAGGGCTGGCAGCTTTAGGCCAGGGGGGCAAGTCCAGTCAAGTGGCCCATTAACACCTTGGTGATCAGCCATCGTCATTATACGGCAGCAGGCTGGCTCCCCGGCGCACACGGCGTGACGCTGGAGCCGATGCGTGTGGCCAGCGGCCCCGATATCTGCCGGTGACCCGCGATTGCTCCTGAGAGAGACAGAAGGGGGATCTGTCAATGTAAACAGACATCCCTGTTCTGACAGGGGAGTTAGAGAGAGATCTGCTGTTCCAAGTGATCAGGAACATCGATCTCTCTACTCCCAGTCACTACACTCCCCCCAGTTAGAAACACCTCCCTATGGAACACTTAACCGCTTGATCGCCCCCTAGTGTTAAAGTGGTTGTAAACTCACTTACACAACATGCACCTACAGGTAAGCCTAGATTAAGGCTTACCTGTAGGTGCATGAAATATCTCCTTAACCTACACGGTTAAGGAGATATTTGCATTTAAAACCAGTGCCGCTGACGTCACGCGGGCCAGCTTAGTAGCCGGATTTCTGAATGGAGTTAGCCGGCCCGAGCGCACATGCGTGTGACGTCATCGCCGCTCCTGGGCCAATAACAGCGCCGGAGCGGCGATACACGGAAGGCAGAGGGGAGCAAGATGGCATCGCGACGGAGGTGTCCGAGCACCGCTGCAGGGGCTTCGATCTCAGGTGAGTGATTCATAATGAGCTAGTATGCTATGCATACTAGCTCATTATGTCTTTGTTTTGCAGGTTGTTTAAAAAAAAAAAAGCGGGGTTTACAACCACTTTAACCTCTTCCCTGCCAGTGACATTTATACAAAAATCAGTGGGTATTTTTAGCTCTGATCGCTGTATAAATGTCAATGGTCCCAAAAAAGTGTCAAGTTTCCAATCTGTCCGCCGCAATGTCGCAGTCCTGCTAAAAATTGCTGATCACTGCCATTACTAGAAAAAAAAAAAAATTTCATAAATCTATTCCCTATTTTGTAGACACTAACTTTTGCGCAGACCAATCCATGCACAATTATTGCGATTTTTTTATTTATTTTTTTACCAAAAATAAGTAAAAAAATACATATTGGTCTAGACTGATGAAGAAATATATTTTTTGGGGGGATATTTATTATAGCAAAAATTAAAAAATATTTTTTTTTTTTTTTCAAAATTCCACTCTTTTTTTGTTTATAGCGCAAAAAATAAAAACCGTGACCAAATACCAATAAAAGAGAGCTCCATGTGTGGGAAAAAATGGACGTCAATTATGTTTGGGTACAACATCTCACATCAATTGTCAATTAAAGAAATGCAGTGCAGTATCGCAAAAAATGGCCTGGTCAGGAAGCGGGTAAATCCTTACGTGGCTGAAGTGGTTAAACTTACCATCATTGGTGCCCATCAATGTAGCCTCATCAGTGCAGCCTGATCAGTGCTCATCAGTGCAGCCTGATCAGTGCCGCCTCACCAGTGCAGCCTGATCAGTGCCCATCAGTGCAGCCTCATCAGTGCCCACCCATGCAGCCTCACCAGTGCAGATAGTGCCCATCAGTGCAGCCTCACCAGTGCAGAGAGTGCCCATAATCTGTGCAGCCTGATCAGTGCCACCTCACCCATGCAGACAGTGCCATCATCAGTACAGCCTGATCAGTGCCCATGGGATGCGAGGGGTCAGCTGGGGGCGTGTCAGGGTCTGGGTATGTGTTACAGCTAGGTACTTTGCTTGCACAGCCTCTTCGGAGGAGGGGGGGGGGGGTGATGAATCTCAGTCATGTCTTCTCTGCCTCTGCGGAGACTCTGTTGGAGAATCTGACGAGTTGGAGAATATGACAGAACACCTGGTCCCAGCCCACAACTGCTCAGGTCACGTGTGACGTGCTGGTTGCCTCTGAGAATCCTGGGAGGTGGGAGTTGTAGTTTGCTCCCACTGCCAGGAACTTCAGTGCGGCAATATTACAACTCCTAGAGTGCAGCGCAGGCCAGCCAGTCAGCGACCGCCTTTTAGTACTGTTTAACCCAGACCTGCTAGGGTTTCCATCTTTTCTTCAAGCAAAACCTGACACTTTAGCAGCGGCATTTGTTTTTGGGGGGGGGGGTATACCCTAAAGAGTTGTAAAAGACCTGGGACACTTTTGGTGGCCTGAAAGAGAGTAGTAATGTGGCGCATAGCTCGCCGCAGCAAACAGTTCACGTGGCTGAATTGTGAGTGTTTTGCATGGAATGCAGGGGTCAGATATGTCCTGGGGAGAGAGCTAGTGCTAGCAGGGGGGTGGGTAGAGATAGATATGTGCTGGGGGACAGTGGCGGTCGGTGATCAAATTTGTTTGGGGGGGCGCAAACAAACTGATTCTGAAAAAAAAGAAACATCAAATGCAGCCACTGTGCCCCATCAAATGCAGCCACTGTGCCCATCAAATGCAGCCACTGTGCCCCATCAAATGCAGCCACTGTGCCCCATCAAATGCAGCCACTGTGCCCCATCAAATGCAGCCACTGTGCCCCATCAAATGCAGCCACTGTGCCCCATCAAATGCAGCCACTGTGCCCCATCAAATGCAGCCACTGTGCCCCATCAAATGCAGCCACTGTGCCCCATCAAATGCAGCCACTGTGCCCCATCAAACGCAGCCACTGTGCCCATCAAACGCAGCCACTGTGCCCATCAAATGCAGCCACTGTCCCCATCAAATGCAGCCACCGTGCCATCAAATGCAGCCACTGTGCCATCAAATGCAGCCACCGTGCCATCAAATGCAGCCACCGTGCCCCATCAAACGCAGCCACCGTGCCCCATCAAACGCAGCCACCGTGCCCCATCAAACGCAGCCACCGTGCCCCATCAAACGCAGCCACCGTGCCCCATCAAATGCAGCCACCGTGCCCCATCAAATGCATCCACTGTGCCCCATCAAATGCAGCCACTGTGCCCCATCAAATGCAGCCACTGTGCCCCATCAAATGCAGCCACTGTGCCCATATGTGCTTGGGGGGTCAGATATGTTCTGGGGGGGAGGGCGCTTTGTGAGAGAAAAGAGCCAGTGCAAGGGGGATGGGTAGGGGGTAGGATATGTGCTGGAGGGGTGTTTTGGGAAGGAAGAGAGGGGTTGCCAGATTTCAAATGTAATCCACACTGAAGTTCTAGCATTGACTTCCCCCTCCCAGCACATCCTTCTAACCCCTCAATCACTCATATGACATCTACCTTGTCCTCCTTTCCAGACACTCTCCCCCAAAAAGTTAAAGTAACAGACAGCGCTGCGGCCGTTCTAATGATAAGGTAGGCGGCCTGGGGGGAAATCTCCCCCCTTCCCCCCTTGCCAGCCCGCGCCTGCCCCAAGGAAATTGCTGAGAGGCATGTTGAGCTATTAATACAAGAAATACTGTCACTGCCCCCACCTATGACAGGTCTTCACAGCAAGGAGCACTGGATGGGCGGACGCATGTAGACAAAAAACACAAAATATCCAAGCTCAACTTACCAACCAATCAGCAACCAAACAAATTCACCTGTCTAACAGTGCGTTTAAAAACAGGGGTTTAGTTGCACGCATTTGCAAATACATGCGTAAGCTGCAGGCCCCATCAAGGCTCCCTGTGTACTGCAGTCCTAACTCTAAAATTTAAGGTCTCCTCAGTGGAAGCACATGTATGCTGATGGATAGATGCAGTGGCGTCACTAGGGTTGGTGTCACCTGGTGCGGTAAAATTTGGTGTCACCCCCCCCCCCAGTTCATTGAGCCACCCGGGGCACTGAGCATTCTAGCACATCAGCACAGCTCTCCCCCCGTTTAATCCCCCTAATGGAACCCCTGTGTAATCCCCCTAATGGAACCCCCCTGTGTAATCCCCCTAATGTCACGTCCCCCCCGTACAACCGCCCCCTGCAATCCCCCTAATGTAATCCCCCTAATTTAACCCCCCCAATGCAATCCCCTTAATGTAACCCCCCTGTTCATTCCCCCTAATGTAACCCCCCTGTATTCCCCCTAATGTAACCCCTGCGTGCAATCCCCCTAATGTAACCCCCCCGTGCAATCCCCCTAATGTAACCCCCCTGTGCAATCCCCTTAATGTAACCCCCCTGTATTCCCCCTAATGTAACCCCCCTGTGCAATCCCCCTAATGTAACCCCCCTGTGAAATCCCCCTAATGTAACCCCCCTGTGCAATCCCCTAATGTAACCCCCCTGTGCAATCCCCCTAATGTAACCCCCCTGTGCAATCCCCTAATGTAACCCCCCTGTACAATCCCCTAATGTAATCCCCTTAATGTAACACCCCTGTATTCCCCCTAATGTAACCCCCCTGTGCAATCCCCCTAATGTAACCCCCCTGTGAAATCCCCCTAATGCAACCCCCTGTGCAATCCCCCTAATGCAACCCCCCTGTGAATTCCCCCTAATGTAACCCCCCTGTGCAATCCCCTAATGTAACCCCCCTGTGCAATCCCCCTAATGTAATCCCCCTAATTTAACCCCCCCAATGCAATCCCCTTAATGTAACCCCCCTGTTCATTCCCCCTAATGTAACCCCCCTGTATTCCCCCTAATGTAACCCCTGCGTGCAATCCCCCTAATGTAACCCCCCCATGCAATCCCCCTAATGTAACCCCCCCCATGCAATCCCCCTAATGTAACCCCCCTGTGCAATCCCCTTAATGTAACCCCCCTGTATTCCCCCTAATGTAACCCCCCTGTGCAATCCCCCTAATGTAACCCCCCTGTGAAATCCCCCTAATGTAACCCCTGCGTGCAATCCCCCTAATGTAACCCCCCCATGCAATCCCCCTAATGTAACCCCCCCGTGCAATCCCCCTAATGTAACCCCCCTGTGCAATCCCCTTAATGTAACCCCCCTGTATTCCCCCTAATGTAACCCCCCTGTGCAATCCCCCTAATGTAACCCCCCTGTGAAATCCCCCTAATGTAACCCCCCTGTGCAATCCCCTAATGTAACCCCCCTGTGCAATCCCCTAATGTAACCCCCCTGTGCAATCCCCTAATGTAACCCCTCCGTACAATCCCCTAATGTAATCCCCTTAATGTAACACCCCTGTATTCCCCCTAATGTAACCCCCCTGTGCAATCCCCCTAATGTAACCCCCCTGTGAAATCCCCCTAATGCAACCCCCTGTGCAATCCCCCTAATGTAACCCCCCTGTGAATTCCCCCTAATGTAACCCCCCTGTGCAATCCCCTAATGTAACCCCCCTGTGCAATCCCCCTAATGTAACCCCCCTGTGCAATCCCCTAATGTAACCCCCCCCCGTGCAATCCCCTAATGTAATCCCCTTAATGTAACACCCCTGTATTCCCCCTAATGTAACCCCCCTGTGCAATCCCCTAATGTAACCCCCCCGTGCAATCCCCTAATGTAATCCCCTTAATGCAACACCCCTGTATTCCCCCTAATGTAACCCCCCTGTGCAATCCCCTAATGTAACCCCCCCGTGCAATCCCCTAATGTAATCCCCTTAATGTAACACCCCTGTATTCCCCCTAATGTAATCCCCCTGTGCAATCCCTTAATGTAATCCCCCCGTATTCAACATAATGTAACCCCCCTGTGCAATCCCCTTAATGTAACCCCCCTGTATTCCCCCTAATTTAACCCCCCTGTGCAATTCCTCCTAATGTAACCCCCCCTGTATTCCTCCTAATGTAACCCCCCCTGCTATCTCCCTAATGTAATCCCCCCTGTATTCCCCCTAATGTAACCCCCCTGTATTCCTCCTAATGTAACCCCCCCTGCTATCTCCCTAATGTAATCCCCCCTGTATTCCCCCTAATGTAACCCCCCCTGTGCAATTCCTCCTAATGTAACCTCCCCCCCTGTATTCCTCCTAATGTAACCCCCCCCCTGCAATCTCCCTAATGTAATCCCCCTAATGTAACCCCCCCATATCTCCTCTCTCCCTACAGTCACAGACCTCAGATCAGCGCGCTCTGTCCACGTGGACGTTCCTCCTCCTAGGCTCCTCCTCCTGTTGTGAATATACTGTCAGTGTGGAGGAGGAGGAGACTAGGCTCTGTCGGTCTGAGGAATGCATTTGTTGTGAGCCGACACCTCTCCCCACCTGCCTAAGCGTCAATAGGCGGATTGCATTTGCAGTGCCGGGCGCTGTGCACTGGACTATGGCACTGTCTGCCTCGAGTCACAACACAATTCCTCCTCCCTCCCCGAACATTGCGGGGAGTGAAGGAGATACTGGAGTGCGCAGGGGAAGGAGGAAAAGGAGAGAGCCGCGGTGCCTCTCTCAATCCAGCGCCGTGATGGGTGATGGTGTCACCCCTCTGGCGGGTGTCACCCGGGTGCGACCCGCACCCCCCGCACCTGCCTTGCAACGCCAGTGGATAGATGAAGGGCAGATGACTGGAGGCAGCTTACACATGTATTTGCAAATGCGTGCAACTAAACCCCTGTTTTTAAACGCACTGTTAGACAGGTGAATTCGTTTGGTTGCTGATTGGTTGGTAAGTTGAGCTTGGATATTTTGTGTTTTTTGTCTACATGTTGAGCCCATTGAATATATATATTTTTTGTCCCAAGTGATTGAATAATGACAAAAAAAAATAAAAAAATTTACAAAAAGTTGTCACTAAATGATATATTGCTCACACATGCCATGGTGATATGTGGAATTACACCCCAAAATACATTCTGCCGCTTCTCCTGAGTACGAGGATACCACATGTGTGAGACTTTTTGGGAGCCTAGCCGCGTACGGGACCCCAAAAACCAAGCACCGCCTTTAAGATTTCTAAGGGCATAAATTTTTGATTTCACTCCTCACTACCTATCACAGTTTTGAAGGCCATAAAATGCCAAAATAGCACAAAACCCCCCCAAATGACCCCATTTTGGAAAGTAGACACCCCAAGCTATTTGCTGAGAGGCATGTTGAGTCCATGGAATATTTTATATTTTGCCACAAGTTGCGGGAATATGACAAACTTTTTTTTTTTTGCACAAAGTTGTCACTAAATGATATATTGCTCACACATGCCATGGGCATATGTGAAATTACACCCCAAAATACATTCTGCTGCTTCTCCTGAGTACGGGGATACCACATGTGTGGGACTTTTTGGGAGCCTAGCCGCGTACGGGGCCTGAAAACCGTCTTCAAGATTTCTAAGGGCATAAATTTTTGATTTCACTCCTCACTACCTATCACTACCCATCACAGTTTTGAAGGCCATAAAATGCCAAGATAGTACAAACCCCCCCCCCCCAAATGACCCCATTTTGGAAAGTAGACACCCAAAGCTATTTGCTGAGAGGCATGGTGAGTATTTTACAGCTCTCATTCTCAAAACTTTGTGACAAAAAGCGAGATCTGCAAAATACTCACTATACCTCTCAGCAAATAGCTTGGGGTGTCTACTTTACAAAATTGGGTCATTTGGGGGGGGGGGGGGTTGTGCCATCTGGGCATTCCATGGCCTCCGAAACTGTGATAGGCAGTGAGGAGTGAAATCAAAAATTTACACCCTTAGAAAGCCTGAAGGCGGTGCTTGGTTTTTGGGGTCCCGTACGCGGCTAGGCTCCCAAAAAGTCTCACACATGTGGTATCCCCGTACTCAGGAGAAGCAACATAATGTATTTTGGGGTGCAATTCCACATATAACCATGGCATGTTTGAGCAATATATAATTTAGTGACAACTTTTTGTACATTTTTTTTTTTTTTGTCATTATTCAATCACTTGGGACAAAAAAAAAAATATTCAATGGGCTCAAGATGCCTCTCAGCAAATAGCTTGGGGTGTCTACTTTCCAAAATGGGGTCATTTGGGGGGGTTTTGAACTGTCCTGGCATTTTATGCACAACATTAGGAAGCTTATGTCACACATCATCCACTCTTCTAACCACTTGAAGACAAAGCCCTTTCTGACACGTTTTGCAAAAAAATTACGTTGAACCCCCAAACATTATATATTTTTTTTAAAGCAAAGGCCCTACAGATTAAAATAGTGGGTATTGCATTTTTTTTTCCACACAGTATTTGCGCAGCGATTTTTCAAACGCATTTTTTTGGGAAAAAATACACTTTTTTTATTTTAATGCACTAAAACACACTATATTGCCCAAATGTTTGATGAAATAAAAAAGAGGATCTTAGGCCGAGTACATGGATACCAAACACGACATGCTTTAAAATTGCGCACAAACACGCAGCGGCGACAAACTACATACATTTTTTAAAGCCTTTACAGGTTACCACATTAGATTTACAGAGGATATCTACTGCTAAAATGACTGCACTCGATCTGACCTTCGCGGTGATACCTCACATGCATGGTGCAATTGCTGTTTACATATGACGCTAGACCGATGCTTGCGTTCGCCTTTGCGCAAGAGCAGGGGGGACAGCGGTGCTTTTTTTTTTATTTTATTTTTTTATTATTATTTATTTTGCTTTTTTTATTTTATTTTTAAACTGTTCCTTCCATTTTTTTTTATTTTTTTACCATTTTTATTGTTATCTCAGGGAATGTAAATATCCCCTATGTTAGCAATAGGTAGTGACAGGTACTCTTTTTTTGAAAAAAATTGGGGGGTTAGACCCTAGATCTTTCCTCTGCCCTCAAAGCATCTGACCACACCAAGATCGGTGTGATAAAATGCTTTCCCAATTTCCCAATGGCGCTGTTTATATCCGGGGGGGGGGACATTCCCTCCCACTGCTTGTAAAAGCAGTCTAGAGGCTAATTAGCCGCTATAATTGCTCTTACATGAAAGCCGACCGCTGGCTGAAAAGAATGATACCAAGATGATACCTAAACCCGCAGGCATCATTCTGGTATAACCATTCAAAATCCAGCAACATACCAGTATGTTGCTGGTCCTTGTTGAACATGTATTGTAATCTTTTTTTTCATGCAGCCGGTTGGCTGAATGAAAAAAAGAGATTGATCGGTGAGTATGCCCACCATTAGAATACCTCCCTTCATCCACCCACTTCTAATGATGGGCATACATGCACCATTTATATATGCCGAAGCATGGGGGCATCCCCCCGCAAAAAAGTTATGCCGCGTACACGCGGTCGGACTTTTCCACGGGCAAGCCTCCATCGGAAATTTTGACCGTATGTACACGGCATAAAGGGATATGCCGCGTACATACGGTCAGACTTTTCCACGGGCAAGCCTCCATCGGAATTTCGACCGTATGTACGGGGCATTAGGAGCAAAATCGCTCCTCCGCCCCTGCTGCCCCCATGCTTCGGCATATATGCGCTTTTATTTTACTGTGGTGGTGAAATCACCTCCTACAGCGTTGGAGTCACAGCTTTATGTATCGTGGGAGCAAACGCTGTTGCTGTCAAGATAAATAAATCCGCGCTGCAACTGAATGGCGTACCTGCTAAGGAAATGATGGTTAACATTAAAACAAAGTAACATTACAGTATAACAGTAAGACCTTACCATACCATACCTGCAAAGCAAATACCAAAAGAAAACCTAGTAAAAAATAAAAAAATTTTTTAACGCAACCTGTGCCTAAAATATATATATGCCGAAACATGGGGGCATCTTGCCGCAAAAAAGTTATGCCACGTACACACGGTCGAACTTTTCCATGGGCAAGCCTCCGTCGGAATTTCGACAGTATGTACGCGGCATAAAAGGTTATGCCGCGTACATACGGTCAGACTTTTCCACGAGCAAGCCTCCATCGGAATTTTGACCGTATGTACGCGGCATTAGGAGCAAAATCGCTCCTCCGCCCCTGCTGCCCCCATGCTTTGGCATATATGCTCTTTTTTTTTTACTGTGGTGGTGAAATCACCTCTTACAGCATTGGAGTCACGGCTTTATGTATCGTGGGAGCAAACGCTGTTGCTGTCAAGATAAATAAATCCGCGCTGCAACTGAATGGCGTACCTGAAAACATAAAGTTACATACCTGAAAAGCAAGCATGATAAAACATTGCAGAATAGAATACAGTAAAAAAGAGCAGAACAATATAGAGAAAAGAGAGAGAGAGAGAGAGAGAGAACAAAAAAAGGACAACTATTTTTTGTTTTTTTATTTTATATATTTTTTGTGTTTTTGTTTTTTACGTATTTTTTTTTTGCTTTTTTTTTTACACTTTTTTATTTTACTCAACTGTAACGGTTCGGGTCTCTCAAAATGTGATGGCATCTTGGGAGACCCTGTGTAAGTGTGTCCTAGTCTGTGAAATGCTGTACCCTATGCTAAAACTTCACTTTTGAGTGGTAGCGTTCAAAACATTTACCAATGCACAGACCAGGATTGTCAGGACAGAGTGGACAAAAATAACAGGTGTCACGCCTAAATCCGCGCTTGCTACAGACACGACATCTTTTTTGGGGGGCTCGTTGGGTAGGGGTACTCTCGAGGACATACGGATAATGCCTCTCATGCAGCCGGCTTACTGCATTTGGTAGGGGATGGTGAGGTGCAGAACCGCCTGGATACAGGAGTTCTGTGACTATCTCATCCTGGAATTTTAGGAGAGATAAAGTCCCACCTGAAGCTCTGTATAGTACATGAGCGTTAAGCAAAGCCAATTGGAATAAGGATAGAGACACTTTTTTGTACCAGCTTCTCGCCTTACGGGCAACGTGATACGGCGCCAACAACTGGTCGTTGAGGTACACCCCTCCCATATTTTGGTTATATTCGTGGACACAGAGGGGTTTCTCCACAACACCAGTCACCGTACGAATTTGGACTGTCGTGTCTGCATGAAGGGAGGTAAGAAGGAAAACATTCTTATTATCCCTCCACTTCACAGCGAGCAAATTATTACACTTCACGCAGGCTCTCTCCCCCAGCCTAAGATGGGAATCTACAAGCCCCTGGGGAAAGCCCCGGCGATTAGGTCGCACGGTGCCACATGCTCCAATCTGATGATCAAACAAGTGACTAAACAGTGGCACGCTCGTGTAATAATTGTCCACATACAAGTGGTACCCCTTTCCGAATAAGGGTGACACTAAGTTCCACACTATCTTGCCAGCGCTCTCTATGTAATCTGGGCAGTTGACCGACTCAACCTGACTATCTTTTCCCTCATAAACCGTAAAGCTCCGTACATAGCCTGTTGCCCTCTCACAGAACTTATAGAGCTTGACCCCGTATCTGGCACGCTTGCTGGGAAGGTACTGCTTGAAAGACAAGCGGCCAGAAAATTTAATCAGGGACTCATCAATGCAGACAACTTGATCGGGAATAAACAAGGCTGCAAAAACGTTTGTTGAAGTGGTTTATGAGGGGCCAAATTTTGTAGAGCCGGTCGTATTCAGGGTCTCCACGTGGACAACAAAGTTCATTTTAGCGGCGATGAATCGACCAGCATATAAATTACTCTGGTCCACAATAGATCTATAGAGATCTTCCGTGAAAAACAGTGAATAAAAATCAAGTGGCATAAAATCAGCTGTTTCCACCTGAATACCAGGTTAGGCAGTGAATGGGGGAAGTATGGGTGCTGCAGAAGTGGTGGGGACCCAATCAGGATAGGCAAATTCTGCAGGAAGGGTACTATGGGCACGACGGGCCTGCCTTTTTCTTCTTCTTCTTCTTCTTCTTCTTGGTGGCAGCGGGACACTACTTGTGCTTGCCACCTCGCTAGCTTGAACTGCACTTATGGGACTCGCCACGTCACCACGTGATACTGCAGTGCTGGATGTACGCCCAGGCTGTACTAGGCCGCTGGTGCTTGCCAGTTCACCAGAAGGAATAGCGGCGCTAGTACTACTCTGCTCCATGATACGAGAGACCTGCGGTTCTTGCTCCTCAACAACCTCAGAAGATCGGGATCGGGTGCGCCTGACCTTACCAGGGACCTCATCATCTTCGTCGCCCGGGCTATCTGACAAGGAGCCGCTGTCTTCTATGGGAAGGTATTCTGAGCCTGAATCTGACAGATCCGTGACCTCTTCTTCACTATCTGTCATGCTCAGAATCTCGTAGGCCTCTTTGCTAGTGTGCCTTCGATTTGCCATTTTGGGCTCTAAATTTAGGGGTACACTAGTAAGATTCACAGGAAAAAAAGCACCTGACTGTCGTCAGCAAATATCTCAAACACAACAAAAAAAACTGTTAGCGATCGCAGGGATCAAAAAACTGTTAGCGAATGCAGGTTAACACCCCAGACGATGCAAAATATTGCGAAACGCGTCGGGAGACTCTACTGCTGCCACGGAGTACATTTCAAGCGCTTATCCTTTGATGTAATGTAAGTGTTCCTACCTACATTAATTAAAAGTTCCTATACTGTATCACGCTATGTGCCCTCCTCCTCTTTTCTTCTGATATGGTTTTGCCGTGAGCCACTATTACTGCTGCATTGGGCTTGGAGATTCGGTGCTATCAGTCGCTCTGGATTGTGGAATATTTACGTGTGAATTGCCAGCCAGGATTCTACCTCCACGGGGATACACACATAAAGCCTGAGTTGACCCTATAGACATATGTTTATCGGGTCCACTCATTCCGGTAAGCCTCCTTTTCTTGCGGTGGTGGTCATGACAAGGGTAGGTAAGAGCTAACCTTACATTCAAACTTTACCCATTACCTGCTAGACCACTACCCCACCCTCCATTTCCCATTAATTAAGAGACCACAACTTTCTTTCTTGGGGTAAAATGGCCGAGCCCGGCCTTTTATTAACAAACACTTGTTGAAATAAAATTTAACCATCATAAACTTTTTTAATGACCTAACAAGAAAAACAGACATCCTGATATTTGAGATCCTTGACGGTACCAAAATAACCCTCCCCTTTTATTTTTGTGTCCGAGGCCCCACCTAGCTGGGTTGCCACCCCAGTCGCTACTCATAGACTCAGGGCCTAAACCCAGCTGACCTCAGCCACCCAGGGTCCTTACCCCTCTCCGTTCACTAGCCAGTGAATCGTTCCAACTCGAGGATACCATACCTGAGATGGTTCCCCACCGCTTACCCAAATGTACCTAATTCTCTATACCACCGCCAAGGACCCCAAAAACATGCCACCGCGCCGCAGGTGTGACACCTTACACCTGCGCGCCCCGCCACACCCGGAAAGCCCTCTGCACTCCGTCCTCCAGACCCAACCACCATAAATCCGTCCCAATGGCGTTAAGGTGAACGCCATCCCCCCTGAGGAAACGCCAAGTGTCCTCTTCCAGGTCCAAATGCCTAACCGCCAGACCCCCGTTCCTAACAAAAAACTTCCCCACTTCCTTATTAACCTTCACCCTTGCCTTGTTTATTTTTGCTACAGATCTGGCCCCACGCCACACAGTGCGTGCCACCATATCCGACCAAACCAACAGTGTCTTAGGAAAGGCACAGCTGAGCCGTAGAAAGTCAAAACGGATGTCCCGAATGAGCTCTCTAGAGGCCCTGGCACATAGATCGTTGCCTCCCACGTGCAACACCAGAATATCCGGAGGCCTATCTAAACAGGCAAACCTATTCACTTCGGCCACCACCTGATTCCACATCATACCCCGGACCCCTATCCACCGTACACTGCCCAACTCACGGGGTATGCCCAGCTGCCTGGATTCTGGCCTGACCTCCGCCCTCCTGGTGCCCCAGTACACATATGAGTGCCCCAGGATCCACACAAGGCATCTCCGACCTGTAAGCAAACAAAAACAACACAGTACCACCCACCGACATCCTAGTAACACTGCAACACACAACACAGATAACGCAAAACAAAGGGGACAAAACAAGAAATAGACAATAGACCCACTCTGAGCACCCAGAAGACCCAAAGACACACTCCCATCCCTTAAATTAAGTGCGGCCTGACATACAGCCGGTACCTGTCGGACTCCCACCTGCCGATCCGCCGGACCGCAGCCTCGTCCAACCCCCAGCGAGCAGCCTCAGTGGCCGCACCTATGCGAAAAGAGTGAGACCCGTATTCTGAAGGATCTAAACCCTCCGCCCTCAGACACTTCTTGAAGACCGCCACGAACTGGAATCGCGACAGTCCCGAGCCATCAGCGTGCATCAAGAACGGGCCCGCCATTCGCGGACGTAAAGCCGCAAAATTAGATAACGCAACCACTGGACAAAGGCCCGGCCCCGTGCCTCGAAACAATTCCAAATGTACCCCTTTACCCAACTGGTCCGTTTTGGAATGACGTAAACCAACCCGCACCGAATCCTCTTTGAACACCACATCCTCCCATAGAACCCCCCCTGCGACCGATCGCGAAGGGCTGGTAAGCTCGCCCAGCCGAAGGGCCCCAAAAAAAGCCAGTAAAAAAGCAGCCCGAAACAACTTCTGCTCATAGGCGGTAGTACAAATCGAGCCCAATTGCTCCAGTACCGCCCTCAACAAGGCAATCGACACCGGACACCTGGAATCCTTAGACCTACGTCCCCTGCGGTATCCCTTCATAGCCTGGCGCACCAATAAAGATTTAGTGGCATCCCCCATCCCATGCAATTTAAACCAGAACGCGAGTGCCGCCAATTTACGGTCCACCGCCGCAGCCGACGTCCCCCTCACAAAGTTCTGTACCACGAAATAAACTACCGCAGAAGATACATCACCACCACGCTCCAAACCCCCTACCTCAGTCATCAACTCAATCCACTCTTTCCACGTTCTAGAGTACGCTTCCCACGTCGACACACTCAACGACTTCCGGATCAATCCTGCGGCGACTCCAACGCTATCTCCCAAAGACATGGAGGACAAGGCGTGCCCAGTAGCTCCGCGTCCGGGGCCAACTTGCGAAACTCCTGCCACTGCGAACGAGACAACGCATCCGCAATCTTGTTAGTAACCCCCGGGATATGGACAGCATAGATAAACGTATTCAACCGAAGACATAACAAGACCAAGTGACGCAAAAGGCGCACCACCGGCAGAGAGGAAGCTGAGATGGTATTGATAGCAGACACCACCCCCATGTTATCGCAGTTGAAGCGCACTTTCCGGTTGCGAAAAGCCTCGCCCCAGAGTTCAACCGCCAGTACGATAGGAAACAATTCCAAAAGTACCAGGTTCTTCAACCAACCTGCCTCCTGCCACGACACTGGCCACGGGCCCGCACTCCACTTACCTTGAAAAAAGGCTCCATAGCCACCCGACCCAGCCGCATCCGTAAACAGCGTCAAATCCGGATTGCTCACAGGCCCCAACATCCACAAGGAACGCCCATTGTACGTTGACAGAAATTCCTCCCACACCTTCAAGTCTGCCCTGAGATCTCTGGACAAACGAACAAAATGACGTGGGCCACTGATGCCCGCCGTGGCCAAAGAGAGCCTCCGGCAAAATATCCTACCCATAGGAATTATCCTGCAAGCAAAGTTCAGCTTCCCAAGAAGAGACTGCAATTCCCGCAACCTCACCTTTTTTCTGCCCGACGTGCCGACCACCTCCCGCCGTAGTGCCACCAGCTTGTCCACAGGCAGGCGACATTCCATGGCCACGGAATCGATTGTAATGCCCAAAAAAACCAGCTCAGTTGCCGGGCCCTCCGTCTTTTCCGGAGCCAAAGGGATCCCGAAACACGCCGCAATGTGCTGAAGCGTCCCTAGCAACACCCCGCACACTTTAGAGTCCGGAGGCCCGATACACAAAAAATCATCCAGATAGTGGATGATGGAGTTCAGGCCGGATACATCCCGCACAACCCATTCAACAAACGAACCGAACTTCTCGAAAAGTGCGCAAGAAATGGAACACCCCATAGGCAGACAACGATCCACGAAATAGCGATCGTTCCACCTACAGCCCAGAAGATGCACACTGTCCGGATGCACCGGAAGCAGGCGGAATGCTGCCTCCACATCCAACTTGGCCAGCAACGACCCCTGTCCATACCTACGGACCCAGGCCACCGCCGCGTCAAACGATGTATAGGTGACCGCACAGTCAAGCGGATCGATACCATCGTTGACCGAGCCTCCTTTTGGGTGGGAAAGGTGATGTATTAAACGAAACTTGCCCGGTTCCTTCTTGGGAACAACTCCCAATGGAGAAACCACCAGGCCCCGCAGCGGAGGAGCGGAAAACGGCCCGCTCATCCTACCCAGTGAAACCTCTTTGGCAAGTTTTTCCGCCACCACTTCGGGAAATTGCAGAGCCGACCTCAAATTCGGCGCCACAGGAGGAATATCCTTTAACGTGCACGGGATACGGAAACCCACCTCAAAACCCTCCCCCAATATCCGAGCTGACTCACGATCCGGGTACCTATTTAGGAAAGGACGCATCCTTCCCACCCTCACCGGAGTCATCCCTCTTTCCAGACGCCTCACCCGATCGACCTCTTCCGGCTTTGAAACATCGGGCAAGCGAATGGTTTCCGCCGCACCCGGAACATTCGTGTTTAAATCGACAGGTGCCCCCGAAACGACAAGAGCTGTCGTTGAACTGCCAGCACACCCCCTTCTTCCTAACGGCTGACGCACCCGAGGTGGAGGTTCCGCCAGCCCCCCCATGAAATGACTGGCCCGCCCTGGCCTGGGTCATCAGCTTCATCCAGAGGCCAATGTCCTTGTGATCCCACCGAATAGCCGGGCGCACCACCTTTCGTTGCCGGAATTGCTCGTCGTTACGAAGCCAGGCCACTCCCCCATAAACGCGATAAGCCTCGCCTATAGCGTCTAAGTAGCAAAACAAGGCCGAACAGCTGTCCGGTTCCCTTTCGCCCACCACGCTCGCTAAAATCGCAAATGCTTGCAACCAATTGGCAAACGTGCGAGGAATAAGTCGATACCTACGTTTCTCCTCGTCGTCTTTCTTGCTCACCTCCGGCTTCGCCCGATCAAGATTCAATTTTTCCAGCGGGAGCAGGGAAAAAATTTCCACATACTCCCCCTTCCAGATTTTTCCCCGCACCTCAGCTTTGAGGTGCGCCCCGAGGGGCCCCTCAAAGCACACATATACCTCGCATTTTGCCGAGTCTGCCAATCTCACCTTGACCGTCTCTCCGTCTTCCTTAGCCTTCTCCCCAGAGGCATCCACACCGTGCCCCTCCACTCTAGCCGGCACTGCAGCAGACGAAAGGGTTCCTGCCTGCGCCTCCCCCGTAGTCCCTGCGGTGTCCCTCGGCGTCACAACAGCGCCTACCTGCACTCCAGTGTCCAGTTTCTTTAACAGCTCCCTCAACCCCACCAGCACCTCCCTATGGAGAACCTCCGATTCCCGGGCCCCAGCCCCCCCACCCAAGGCCTGCTCCCCAGCCCTCACAGAAGGAGACAAAAAAGGTAACATAGAGACAAACTCACCAGGCTGCATGGGGCTAGGCACCCCGTCAGCCGCCGGACAGACTTCCCCTGAAGCACCGACATCCTCTTCCAGCTCTCTATCCTCTGCGCTGCTGCACTCCGCTTCCGACCGCTCCCCAGGCACCACGGGCTCCACCGGCCGCCGTACCGCCGTCCTTCCTCTCTCCACAACCGCCGCCGACGCACTCCTCCCCTCCGCCCCGACATCCAGCCGCCTGCGTCCCGTCATCGTCCTCTTGCCTCCGCCGGCGCCCTGGACAGGCCCGAACTCCCAGGCCCGGATCCCGACCCGGAGCTGCGCGCCGCCATCTTGTGTCCACTGCAGGCAGACGTGCCCGCCCTCCCTCGCGGCGCTCTGTAACTCAAAGAAGGGCTTCCGGCCGCACCAGGCCGCAGGCCGGAGCCCGCAGCATCCGCTCTCCCACGCTGGGCTGACGCGCCGACCGGAGCATCGCCAGTCACGCCAGCCGCCTGCTCCGGTATCCGGACGACGGAGGAAGGGCCCGGCAAGGCGCGCCGCGAAGACCCCAACCCCCGCGGGCTCCGCCTAGGATGGGGATTCCTACCGGGCGAACCCCCGCCGAAGGCAGCGTGCGCTTGGCAGGGGGGCCCGAAGGGTCCGAAGGCGGGCTCCCAATGCGGCGCTGAGCCCGAGGGGTCCTGTCAGGACTGAAGCGCTCCGGTGGCCTAGACCGCCGAGCACGCGGTGGCGCAGGCCCCGTAACGGGGGGGCTCTGCTGGACCCCTTGCAGGGAAGCCACGACCTGGCTCTGCACCCATGCTGCGCCATGCGCATCGGCCGCAGCCCTGAGCTGGGAGATGAGACTCTCCAGCCCGCTCATCCTCAGCAACAGTGGCAGCAGACAGACGTCCTGAATTTCTGTCCTGGCTGCCCAGCTAACTGATGGGACTCCACCCCCTACCCAGACCTAATATTGACCTGGCTACTCCCCCACACACCCCCTGCTTGACCAATGGAATTCCACTCCTTTCTCTGACCACTTTTTAACTCCTTCACTCCAGGGTAACCTTATCACCCTGTCATGTACCCCCTCCGCTGATCCTGTTCCAGTTAGCTCCGGGGGTTTGCTTTCTACAGTCACTTGATTTTTCATTGAAGTCACCAGTTCACTTTGGATGGTTCATTTGTCCCTGGATTATCATCAGAGACTTTACTAGTTTTTCAATTGATTGACCTTTTCATTGTTTTCCACTTTAGCACTTGCGTGTTATTCACACAAATTTTTTTAATTTATCACGTATAGCGCTACACATTTTGTATATTGTTTGTATTTACCTTTTGTCCAAGTGGGTATTGTAGCTGCTCACATATGCTAGCTGCGCGAATATTTTTGTATATGATCGCAGGGATCAGGCCTGACTCTGCAAACGCTGCAGTTATGTGTGTTGTGTTTGATAAGTTACAGTGATCGATCGATACTGCACTTGGGTGGGCTGGGCTGGGCGGAGGGGCTAAACGCAGGTGCTAGCAGGTATCTGGGCTGATCCCGCTAACACTGCGTTTTTGGGAACCCTAAACCGCTGGGGACGCTAGTATAGATCTGATCAGATCAGATATTGATCTGTTCAGATACTATACCACTAAGGGAAGTGTATGCTTTGCGCGTGGGTGTTAGCGTTACTGGCACTAACCTAACGCTGCCTGGGGCGACGCAGACCCTCTCTGGTGCTAAAACCTAATTTATATCACCCGCCGGGCAATCAGGGGGTTAAACCTTTATTGGGTTATATATGGCGGGTGCCCTGATGCTATAAAAAACAAACTAACCAACCAGCGTCACCCGAAACACTTATACGGTGATCACTGGTGAAAGGGTTAACTAGGGGCAATCAGGGGGTTAAAACCGTTATTAGGTAATATATGGGGGTACCTGGCGCTATATAAAAAACTTAACGGATAACCTAAATAACTAACTGGCTAACCAGTGTCACAAGTGACACTTATACAGTGATCACTGGTGAAAGGGTTAACTCTAGGGGCGATAAAGGGGTTAAACCTTTATTATATAATATATGGGGGTACCTGATGCTATAAAAACCTGCAGCGAACCTAAAAAAATAACTTGCTACCTAGGGGCACCACCGACACTAATACAGCGATCGAAAAAACAATCGCTTAGTGACGCTGGCGATAGGGGATGAAAGGGTTACCTGGGGGGCAATCAAGGGGTTAAACCTTTATTAGGGGGGGTAGGGGGCTACCCTGGACCTAAAGGGGCCTAAACCTAACTGCCCTGCAACTTCTTACTGTCACAGATGACACTAAATGCAGCGATCAGAAAAAAAATGATCACTGCAATCAGTGACACTGTGACTGGGGGGTGACCTGGGGGGTGATCTGGGGGTGACTGGGGGGTGAAAAGAGTGCCTACGTGTGCTGGTGTCAGTGGGCTGTTGGTGCACTTACTGTGAGATGTCTTCTCTCCTCGCGCCGGATCGAAAAGACCGACACGAGGAGAGATAACATCACTTCCTCTGCCTGTGTTTACATTTACACAGCAGAGGAAGCATATCATTCGCTGGGAGCGATCGCGAGGGGGTGGCCAGAAACGAATGGCCGTCCCCTCATCACGGATCGCTCCCGCAACGATAACCACCGCTCATTGTACCGGAGGGGGTCCGATCGGACCCCCCACCCATACGAAGGCAGGCACGTACAGGTACGTGAGTTTGCCTGTCCGTGCCATTCTGCCGACGTATATGTACAGTGAGAGGTCGTTAAGGGGATAAATAAGGCTCTTTACAAGAAAGAGCTGCTAATTCTGATACTCTCCTAGCAGAGGAGATAGCAATCAAAAAGGTAAATTTCCTGCTTAAAATAATCAAAGGAATATGGCGGTCAAAGGTTGCTTTTGCAAGACTGACAATACTAAATTCAAATCCCAGGGACACAAGGGAGACTTGACTGGTGGATTTATCCACAATACCCCCTGAATGAACGCCCGAACCAGGGAATGAGATGCCAACGGTCTCTGAAAAAAGACTGATAGAGCCGATATTTGACCCTTGATTGTACTGAGGGCTAATTTCATATCCACTCCTAATTGGCAAAAGGCGAGAATCCTACTTGTAGCGGGGTCTCCTTTAAGGCCCCGGAACTACGTTACCCAGAACCCCATCCGGCCTCAGGGTGAAATTTTCCACTGCAGAGACTCATGGGAGGGGGCTATTTAAGGAAGAGAGGAGGCAGAGCTCGGCCTCTTTGGACACCGCGCTGCAAGCAACCAGTCTTCCTGTGCGGATCTGCTGTGGTGCAAGGCCTGAAGCCTGGGGCCTTGCGTGACTTCCGAAGAGCCTTCCACCCCACTGCGGAGCCTGGGTGGATCCTGTTTTGTCGAGTGAGGACATCAGTTGGATCGGGGACCCAATCGTTGTGGACGCTGTGTGCGGATACACAGCAGGTGGAAGTCCCGGACTGGGATCGCGTCCGGAGTGGTGAGCGGGCACCTGTCCAGACCAATAGACTGTGTCGTGTTCAGGACTATAGGACCGCATAGGCCCACAGTTCGTTTATCTGCTGTTCCACGGGGGGACCGGTAGCAGGTCAGAGTTGAAGTGCCCCCCCCATTATAGTTGTTCCAAGTTACTGCATGTTGTGGATTACAAATTAGACTTTCATCAAGTGCACCAACGAAAGCTGGTATGCGAAGAAATCCTTATAGGAAGTGACTGAGATTTACTCCATGTCAGGCCTGACTCGGGTGGGGAGATAATATATTGTCTAGTGCGCCATAGGGCGCGCACACCATAATAGCTACCTGTGGTGTAGTACCGCGCAGCGCCATTATAGTGTGCTGAATTGATGGCTGCAGGGCTCTGCAAGCCAATTGCATGTGTGATGTTATACCTATGCTATTTACTATAAGAGTAAAACCGTTATAATCAATCTCTCGCCTTAGTGTGTTGTCTTACTGCTTAGAGATTAATTCATGCAATACAATTGAATGTGGTATAAGTATAACCCTAGACTAACTGTGCCAGCGGGGGTCGAGTAAGATTGCCGGGGGTTGGCGGTACTGCACACAGGGCCCGAAAACAAACCAGTGGCTCTCTTAATTGGGGGTAGCGCTACACGTGGGGGCTCTCGAGTCTGGGAT
Organism: Rana muscosa; assembly: GCA_029206835.1. Taxonomy (NCBI): domain Eukaryota; kingdom Metazoa; phylum Chordata; class Amphibia; order Anura; family Ranidae; genus Rana; species Rana muscosa. The sequence continues at coordinate 360,462 of JARGYO010000406.1, forward strand.
CCTGTTGCAGCAAGTAACGCGCAAAAAGTACCAGCATGGACCCACTAGAAGTAGGACAGTGGTGTAAAACTGTCAACATAGATCCAGCCGGGGTAGTAGTCATAGAACTCCCAGGGATCTGGCAAGAAGAAGCGGTGAGGCAGCTGGTGATGTCACTGTCACCATATCAGGAAGCATGGGTGGTGGATGTCAGGACGAATTCCTCGCTGACCCACGCATTGGTGGAGTGGGAGGACGGAGTCCCAGAACATTTTAAGAATCCAAGTGTAGAAGCTATAGATGACCAGACTTATAGCCTAATACACGCGCTGCCAGTTGAGCCAGGAGAACGGTCTCAGACACCGAAACTGTCTCCGTCACCCACCCCAAAAGAAGCAAGACATTTAAAAAGGGAAAGTCCCGGGTCGCCATCCACCATTCTTGGCGCAGAGTTGTGCGCGGTCCTGGGGGAACTTGCAGCCCAGTGCAAGAAAGATCCTACAGATTACCAGATGTCAGGATACAGAAAGCTTAGAATATTCTCAGGGAGGAAACCAGTACCCTCAGGTGAAGAGGGGTTCGAGGAGTGGTTAGACAGTGCCACTCGGGCCCTAGAAGAATGGGAAGTCCCAGACCACAGAAAGAAGCAGAGAATTGCTGAGAGCTTGAAGGGGCCTGCTCTAGAGGCCATACGCAATCTCAAGATGAGTAAGACAGACTGTAATGCGCAGGACTATCTGGACATCCTGCAGAATGTGTTCGGTGGAACAGAGAAAATCACTGAGCTCACTTACCAGCTGGAGCACTGCTACCAGAAGACAGGAGAGAAGCTGTCAGAGTTCATGAAGCGCCTGGATAAGATACTGCACAAGATGATCCTTAAGAAAGGGATTGATCCGCGGAAGGTGGATGAGGCCCGTGTTCAACAGGTGATGAGAGGATCTCAGCCCCTGGACCCCATTGCACTGGCGCTACGTACAAGACAGGACGGGAAGAGCCTGGAGTACCCTGACTTGATTTGAGTAGTCAGAGAAGAAGAAGCTATGCTGGAGGAGTAGAAGAGGAGCCAACCAATTGAGACGTGAATCCTCCTCCCATGATGGTCAGGACGGCCATGGCCCTGGAAAGAGACGCAGAGGTGGATACCTTGAAGTCACAGATGTCCCAAGTGTTGGGAATGCTGACCTCCCTAATGGAAAAGAAGTCAAGGGAACCAGTGAGGGAAAGTCAGAGGAAGGAGCTGTTTCCCAACACCTCAGCGCCTGCATCCCTGGAAGATTGGGGGGATGTGATTTGTTTCAATTGTGGAGGAGCTGGCCATTTCGCCAAAGGGTGTGCCAGCCCGAATGAAAAAAAAGATGAATAACCGCAAGCCGCCGGAAAACTTCAGCGGGCCCTGGTGAAGGAGTCAACCGGGTGCCCATCATCTCCAGTGAGCTCCAAACTGAATGAGAAGCACATGAAAAGGGTGGAGAAGAGCCCCCAGAAGAAACGCAAAGTTCCTCAGAAGGAACGCACCCCAAAGAAAGAGAGTAGTGTCCCTCAGCGGGTAGTTACACCCACCAAAAGGAGGGAGATCAATGCATACCAGGCCCAAGAGAGGCTTAAGTCCAAAGGGAAATGGAAGAAAGAAAGCCAAAAGGGACAATGCAAAGATCAAAAGAAAGAGACCCCTACGAAGCGATATCCGGAGAAGCTGGTGGGTCCCTCCCCGATAGTACCAGTTCAAGTGGAGGGAGTCTACACAAGAGCCATATTGGATACTGGGGCACAAGTGACCCTGTTGTACCGGGACTTTTATGACAAGCATTTAAGTCACCTACCCATCCAGAAGATTGAAGAGTTGGAGATATGGGGGATGGGACAGAGAGTTTCCCTTATGATGGCTATCTGCCTATAAAGCTGACTTTTGACCCGTCCATAGCCGGAATAGCTGAAGTGTTCGACACCTTAGCTGTGGTGTGCCCCCGACCGCCTGGAGCTAGCAAGAGTTCCCTGATAATAGGGACGAACACGGATCTGGTCCGAAGACTTCTGGCCCCTTTGACAAGAAGGAAAGACCCCACAGCCACTGAGATCCACCCAATGTTGAAGACAGCCTACCAACGGCTGATCCTGGAACAGAAGGCCCCGGAAGAGGGGTAGGGAAGGTCTGGAGGCTGGGAAGGAGGGGAATAGTGGTACAGCCCGGTGAAGTAACCTGCTTGAAAGCCACAGTGAAACTCACTTGGGAGCAGCCTTGTCCTTTTGTCATGTTGGAACCCGACCCAAGGGAAGAACATTCGGGCCTAGAAGTAGTCCCAGAAGTGGTCCCAGTGAGGGCCCTGAAGAAGGCGCATTGTAAAGTGCCTGTGAGCATCAGAAATACCACGGATGGTCCCATGGAAATCCCGGCTAGGCTGTTACTGGGCCGAGTGAGCCCAGCTACCCCAGTTGCTTCGCCAGATGTGGAGAAGACAGATGGAAAAGTACTGTATGGAAGAAAATTTCCATGGAGAATCCAAATCTGCCCAGGGCTTGGAAGGAGAGAGCCAAGGCCCAGTTGGCCAGGTGGGAAAGGATCTTTTCCCAAGACGAATTCGATGTGGGGTGTGCTAGGAGTGCCACCCATCAGGGCCGCCTCTAGGAAGACAAACCCTTCAGGGAAAGGGTTAGGCGGGTTCCGTTAGCAGACCTCGAAGACTTGAGGGAACAGCTCGCTGAGCTCAAGCGAACAGGGGTGATTCAAGAATCTAGAAGTCCCTATGCCTCCCCTATAGTGGTGGTCCGGAAGAAGAATGGATCACTGAGGCTGTGCATAGACTATAGGACCCTCAACAGGAGAACCATACCGGATGAGTATACCACTCCAAGGATAGAGGATGCCCTACAGAGCTTGTCTGGTGCCAAGTGGTTCAGTGTTATGGACCTCAAGAGCGGGTACTATCAGATCCCTGTGCATCCAGAAGACAAAGAGAAAACGGCTTTCATAACCCCAGTGGGGTTCTTTGAATTTAACCGGATGCCTCAAGGTCTGTCTGGAGCTCCAGCCACCTTCCAACGTCTTATGGAGAAGACTGTGGGAGACATGAACCTCATCGAAGTCCTTGTATACTTGGATGACATCATTGTCTTCGGAAGAACCTTGGAGGAGCATGAGGAGAGACTGGAGAAGGTTTTGAAGAGACTGAGTGAGGAAGGACTCAAGCTCTCACCTGAAAAGTGCCGATTCTATCAGTCATCAGTCAACTATCTGGGGTATATAGTGTCTGAAGATGGGGTAGCCACAGACCCCGAAAAATTGGAGGCAGTTACCTCCTGGCCCAGGCCCACCACTGTGACAGAGCTCAGATCCTTCCTGGGATTCTGTTCCTATTACAGGAGGTTTGTGCAGGGGTTTGCTCGGACAGCCCGGTCTCTGAATGAGCTGCTAAAGACGGAGGGGGAGGAGGATGACACAGGCCCCAGAAAGCCAGGGGAGTCAGTCAAGGACCAGTGGAACGAGAAGTGTGAGAATGCCTTTCAGATGTTGAAGAAGACATTAACCACTGCCCCTGTCCTGGCCTACGCAGACCCTAAGAAGCCTTATGAACTTCATGTAGATGCCAGTCATGATGGTTTGGGAGGAGTGCTGTACCAGGAGCATGAAGAGCAACTGAGGCCTGTTGCGTATGTGAGCAGAAGTCTGACTCCCTCCGAAAAGAACTATCCTACCCATGAGTTGGAGTTCCTGGCCCTTAAGTGGGCGGTAGTTGACAAACTCAGAGACTATTTATATGGGACGGAATTCACAGTGAAAACAGACAACAACCCCCTCACCTATCTCTGTCCGCCTTCGACTTCGGCCTAAAGTACAGACCTGGGGCTGGAAACCGAGATGCAGACGCTTTGTCTAGAAGATCTCACGTCCCCACTTGCAGTACAGAAGACTGGGCCCAAGTGGCACCCGACAGGGTGCGGGCCCTCTGTCAAGGGGCTGAACTTCAAGCCAGTGGCGGCTCAAGAGCAGAAGAGATAGGGGTTACCATAGTAGGAGTTCCCAAGCAATACTGTGGAGTAACCCAACTGGGGGAAGATAACTTGCCAAAACTGTCTAAGAAGGAGCTGAGATCCGACCAGTTGGAAGACCCTATGGGGAGATTGGTCCTAGAGGCCCTGGAGAATCAGGACCCGAATAGACTCTCACGTCACCCTTCAAAAGAAAGCTCGCCTGTTGAGGAAAGAGTGGGACAAGCTACAGGTGCATCAGGGAGTGGTCTACCGAAGGGGCCCCTCTGATGACCTAGAAGACAAATGGCAGCTGTTCTTGCCGGAGAAGTATAGAGAGACAGTCCTGGTTGCCCTGCACGATAACCATGGCCACCTAGGGGCGGAAAGGACTTTCCAACTCGTTAGGGACCGTTTCTATTGGCCCTGCATGAGGGCTGAAGTTGAAGAATACTGCCACTCATGTGCACGATGCATCCAGAGGAAGACGTTACCTCATCAAGCTGCCCCAATGGGCCATCTGCAAAGCCAAAGCCCACTTGACCTGGTATGCATTGATTTCCTCTGCCTCGAACCCGACCTGTGTGGACTAGGAAATGTTCTGGTAGTAACTGACCATTTCACCCGGTATGCCCAGGCCTTTCCAACCAAGGACCATAAGGCTTCCACCGTGGCCAAAGTGCTGATGGAGAAATACTTTGTACATTATGGGCTACCACAACGGCTCCATTCAGATCAGGGAAGGGATTTTGAAAGTCGATTGATCCGGAAACTCCTGGATTCTTTAGGGATCAAGAAGACAAGGACTACCCCCTATCATCCCCAAGGTGATGCTCAGCCGGAGAGGTTCAACCGAACCCTGCTCAACATGCTGGGGACCCTAAGTAGTGAAAAGAAGCAGCATTGGAGCAACCACATAGCGGCAGTTGTGCATGCATACAATAGCACCACCAGTGATGCTACAGGATACTCACCCTATAGACTCATGTTCGGGAGAGAAGCAAGACTACCCGTAGATCTGGCCTTTGCCACTTCCATAGACCATTGTTCTGCTGCTTCCCACAAGGGATATGTCGATAGGCTTAGACGGAATTTGAAATTGGCCTATGAACAGGCCCAGGCGGCCTCCGAGCAAAGGGGGGCCCGCAACAAGAAAAATTTTGACTTAAAGGTTAGGATCCAAGACTTACAACCTGGAGATAGAGTGTTGTTGCGAAATTTGGGGATCCCTGGAAAACACAAGCTTGCAGACAGATGGAGACTCGAACCTTATGTTGTTTGCAAAAGACTACCGGGCCTACCCGTTTACAGACTTAAACCAGAAGGGAAGTTGGGGCCTTTGAAGACCTGGCATCGGAACCACCTACTCCCACTAGCTGAGGCGGTTAGGATACCCCCTATGATGGATTCCCCTGAACCAACATCCATTATGGACACTCCTAGACCAAACACTCGGTCTCAGACCCCTCGAACCGAGGATACCAAAGACTCGGAGATAAGTGAAGATGAGGGAGAGGAACTTTGTTGGCTTTGGCCTTCCCAGGCCCCGGCAACTTCAGCTATTGATCTTCCACCTGACGAAGATACCAAAGATCAAACACTGAATGCAGAAGCTACGGAGTTCATCCCGTCCAGTCCTTGGTCAGATGCTTGGGAAAGTGCTTGTGACTTACCACTTGAGGAAGATCCAAGGGAGTCCCTGTACCTCCCTGCCCCGGAGTCCAGTGCTCCTGAACCAGAAGTAAATTCTAAGTCAGTTACAGAAGAAGAACCTGTTTCAACAGAAAGTCCAAGAGGACAGAGGAAGCGAAGAGCCATAAAACCTCTCAGGAGATTAACCTACCCACAAATGGGGAGAAGTGCTGAAGACACTGTGGTCACTGCCAGAAGGAGTATGGAAGACCCTGACCCTCCCACTGTTCATTTGGTGGGAGGCAACCCCAACTCACTCTCTGGCACAGTTAGACAGTATACTGATGATAGTGTGTCCTGTGGGCAGGGGAGTTCACTACCTTGGTTTTGGTGGGAATTTCCTCTGCCGACATCATATGAAACTTTGATTGATGTTGGACGTTCTGTAATTTAAGGTTATGTTATCTTTGGGGGCCAAAGAGTTTAAGTGGGGGGAGTGTGTAGCGGGGTCTCCTTTAAGGCCCCGGAACTACGTTACCCAGAACCCCATCCGGCCTCAGGGTGAAAGTTTCCACCGCAGAGACTCATGGGAGGGGGCTATTTAAGGAAGAGGGGAGGCAGAGCTCGGCCTCTTTGGACACCGCGCTGCAAGCGACTAGTCTTCCTGTGCGGATCTGCTGCGGTGCAAGGCCTGAAGCCTGGGGCCTTGCGTGACTTACGAAGAGCCTTCCACCCCACTGCGGAGCCTGGGTGGATCCTGTTTTGTCGAGTGAGGACATCAGTTAGATCGGGGACCCGATCGTTGCGGACGCTGTGTGAGGATACACAGCAGGTGGAAGTCCCGGACTGGGATCGCGTCCGGAGTGGTGAGCGGGCACCTGCCCAGACCAATAGACTGTGTCGTGTTCAGGCCTATAGGACCGCATAGGCCCACAGTTCGTTTATCTGCTGTTCCACGGGGGGACCGGTAGCAGGACAGAGTTGAAGTGTTCCCCCCCATTATAGTTGTTCCAAGTTACTGCCTGTTGTGGATTACAAATTAGACTTTCCTCAAGTGCACTACCAAAAGCTGGCATGCGAAGAAATCCTTATAGGAAGTGACTGAGATTTACTCCATGTCAGGCCCGACTCGGGTGGGGAGATAATATATTGTCTAGTGCGCCATAGGGCGCGCACACCATAATAGCTAGGCGTGGTGTAGTACCGCGCAGCGCCATTATAGTGTGCTGAATTGATGACTGCAGGGCTCTGCAAGCCAGTTGCATGTGTGATGTTATACCTATGCTATTTACTATAAGAGTAAAACCGTTATAATCAATCTCTCGCCTTAGTGTGTTGTCTCACTGCTTAGAGATTAATTCATGCAATACAATTGAATGTGGTATAAGTATAACCCTAGACTAACTGTGCCAGCGGGGGTCGAGTAAGATTGCCGGGGGTTGGCGGTACTGCACACAGGGCCCGAAAACAAACCAGCGGCTCTCTTAATTGGGGGTAGCGCTACATACTTATAACATACTTCTGAGGATTCCACCCTCTGGATTCACACCAGGAAATATACGCCTTCCAGACTCTATAGAAGATAAGCCTGGAGGCCAGCTTTCTAGCACTAATGAGCGTGGAAAGAACTGGACCCGAGAGCCCTTGCTTCTTCAAAGTGTAGGTCTC